>BPTQ01000002.1:96547690-96924013 GCA_019973895.1 Chrysanthemum seticuspe | reverse complement strand
AGAGTAAAGAGCCCGATTTAGAGCCAACAATGGTTTGCGCTCTTACGTAAGTTAAAGAAATGTCTAAAGATAAGAGACTTAAAGATAAGAGACGAAGTAAAGTAAAGTGAATAAAAGAGAGATGGTTTGCGTGGGATTCACTTTACTAACTTCCCCCATCGACCTTTACCGGAAACCTTACCTCCTTATAACTAAAACTTAAGTACTTATAAGTTGGGGGTTGTAATTTACTCCCGAGAGTTCTGTCTCAGTACACCTTTTTTCTACTATTGTTAGACTAGGGAAAGGTACAGTTCGTACAAGATTTGTCGGAAAGAAGTTTACTCCATCTTCAGACGACCGTACTTCAACATACCAAGTTTGTCACATAGGGATCTGTGAGAAAGACAGAAACCAATCGATACGAACCCTCTGAAAACTGAGTTCTGTCTTAATACTTAACCCCTTGAGTGTGACCGGAAAACACGGGTGATACGTTACTTCAATTACTAAGTGTGTTAGTAGACAAGAAGGAAACGTTTAAAAGAGTCCTCCAGACCTTCTTTTACTCGACATTCTACTTAACGTTATTACATGTGTGGTTTGATCTTCTATAACAATGTCTGTATGATTCGTTCTTTTTACCGTTTGTCTAGACCTCACAACACTCTTCCGACCCTGAACGTCGACACCAAATGATGTAAACCGTTCTCTCTTTGGTTTCTTAAAAGTCTCCACTCTTCTCTTCATGACTCTTTAACATATTAATTTGAGTTGAAGGACTTCATAGATGTTTTCATACAATTTCTCAGTACTTCTCTTCTCACCTCTGAAAATTCTTTGGTTTCTCTCTTGCCAAATGTAGTAAACCACAGCTGCAAGTCCCAGCCTTCTCACAACACTCCAGATCTGTTTGCCATTTTTCTTGCTTAGTATGTCTGTAACAATATCTTCTAGTTTGGTGTGTACATTATTGCAATTCATCTTACAGCTCATTTTCTTCCAGACCTCCTGAGAAAATTTGCAAAGGAAGAACAGATGATTGTGTGAATCATTAACTTCATTGCATAGTGGGCACAAAAGGCCAGTGTGAGTTCCCCAATTCATAATTCTGTCTTGAGTCAAAAGTCTCCCAAGCATAGCTAACCAAAGACAGAAAGAGTGTCTAGGGATACACTGTTTGAACCATACAACTTCATGCCAGCAGACTTCTACCTCATTTGAAGAAAGGCTGTTTAGAACATGCTTGACATGGAAAGGGATCAGATTGTTATCATCTTTTTTCCACATGACTCTGTCTTGAGAGCCCTCATTTAATGTTGGGGGTTGAATATTCATGAATTCAAAATCAATATTCCTCCATTCCAAAGGCCATTTCCAGCTACCCCCTTCAATCATTTCACTTAGGGTGCGTTTGGTAGAGAGAAAATAAGTGAAATGAAATGAAGCAGAGAATAGAAATTCAGAGAATAGAAATCTGTAAAGAAATTGAATGCATTCTCGCGTTTGGTAACAACCGAGATTTAGCCCGAGAAATGAGAAAAAAAATTACTTCAAAAGAAAAATAAGAAAAAAAAAAATCAAATAATTCTTTAGCAAATTCGATACCATCAAATTATATCATACCCTCAAAATGTAGAACATCTGCAAACTAGATCCCAAACAATATAAAACTTGAATGAGCTTTGTGAATTAGAAAATGTGATGCTCGTAATCATCAATCAAAGAATCTCATATAGATAAATGGGCTGACTCATAAGCACAAACTTGATGTTTATGAAATCTGGAAAATAGATAAACTCAAAATATTTCACAACCCATCTTATTTAATTTGAGACCAATGATACTTTTCAACAACAATCAATGATAACCTAATCGAGGATAGTCATCAGTTTTACGACCAATTGATCTGAAAGTGAAAGATTTCGAATATTGCCACAAATCAAATTGTCAAATAACAAACTGTGGTGGGGTTGGTAGAAATATTTGGAGGTGCTTTTGATTTTTTATGTCAAGTGGAACGCATGTGATATTATTTTGTAGTCAAAAATCTGGAGAATATGTTTTCCACTCAAAAAGAAGGGGAATGTAGAGAATTGAAGTTATGTGTAAATGCAATTCTCAAGGAAAATAAGATCTCCGCTTTTTTGATTCTCTAGACTACCACACAACAACAACAACAACAAACCCAATCCCGCCTAGGCAGGGTATGGGGGAGGTAGAATGTAGACAGATCCTACCCCTACACCAGGGTAAACCCGTGTGTAGAGAGACTGCTTCCAACGAGACCTCCGGCAAGTGCATGTGTGCTAGTGCAAAAGGATAGAGATAGCATACGACAAAAGCAATAGGCAAAAGTGTAGTAAAAAGAAAGCAAGCAAACAAGCAAACAGGGCAGACAGGAAAAAGAACCACGCACAAGCACACCGACAAATAAGCCAATATCAAAGCGCAACAGAGATATAACCAAAAGCCCAGGCACACCAAAAGCATACCAACAAAAGGGGGCAACCCAGAGCAAAGCAAAGTAGCACACGAGGCATAAAGCAAATGCAGAAAAAACACGTAGCACCAAAAAACCAAAACGCAGGGGGCAATACGAAGCAGGCAAAGCCTAAGGGAGCAACAATAGAGCAAAGCAAACCACGCACGGGGCCTAAGACTACGGCAAAGTAAAAAGAGGCCACACAACAAAACACGCAAGGAGGCAAAAGGGGGCACCTAAAAGCCAAGCACCTAGCGCCACTACCCGCAAATCCTAATTCTATCCCTCCACCCCTTCCTATCTGAGATCATGTCCTCGGTCAAACTAAGCTCCATCATGTCAAGCTTTAGTCTATCCTCCCATCTGATATTGGGTCTGCCTCGCCTTCTCACGCCATCTACATCTAGCGCTTCGACCCTTCTAACTGGCGCTGACTGTGGCCTCCTCCTGACATGTCCGAACCACCTCAACCTTCCTTCTCTCATTTTCGAAACAATATTCCCGACCTCAAGTTTTGCTCTGAAAACTCCGTTCGGGATCATGTCAAGCAAGGTTTTACCACAAGTCCATCTTAGCATCCTCAGTTCTGCCACCTCTACCCTGTTAGCATGTGCCTTTAATATGGACCAACATTCAGAGCCGTACAAGATAGCCGGTCTAATCGCCACCTTATAGAATTTTCCCTTTAACTTAAATGGGATGTTCCTGTCGCAAAGGACTCCTGAAGCCGCCCTCCATCTCGCCCACCCCGCTCTAATCCGGTGGGTTACGTCCTCATCTATCCTCCCTGATTTATGTATTATTGATTCTCTAGACTACCAAACGATGGAAATTTTTTCATTTCCATTTCTTTGTATTCATTTCCCTCAACCAAACATGCCCTTAAGGTGGTCATCTTGGAGATTCTTGCATCATAAAGTTCTCTGTGAGAAATGGCATCTATTAATAGCCCATTAGAGTGCCATTTATCTAGCCATAAACTAATTCTTTTCCCATCTCCAATCTTGTACTGCAAGCAGTTTGCAGTCTTATTTCTAATTTCCAATAAACATTTCCAACTCCAACTATCACTTTCATTATATTGCACGTTCCATATAATCAGAGTCTTGTTGCTGTCAACTTCTTATCGGGATATTAATCAGAGTGTTCCAAAAGTAAAAACACACATATGTCAAACTTCAAACACCGTGTTGGTATACCACGGTCTTGAATGCCGTCAACTATCAAATTGTAAGTCCCCATTGGAAAGAAATGAAGCACCAAGAACCGTAACACCATATGCAGAAGGTAAAGAAACAAAAGTTGCTAAATGTTTAAAACTGTAAAATCATTAACATATATCCCAAGAATAATATATTTTATATATTCTCTCTCCTTTCCTCTCTCTTTCATTCAAAAATAAATTGTTTTTCTTAGTCAAAACATATATAATAAGCATATAATATCTCTTTCGAATACTATTTTCACTTCTACACTCATTTCCTATACTATTTACATACCTAATGGCGCTTTAAATATGTTTGTTATAGAGAGGCTTTACGTACGTGTTGATATTGGGAAATGGTGACACATCAAACGTTATGCAATTGATAACCTTTTGTAAGCCACTTTTTTTGAAAAAGAAAAGTGCAAAGACTAGCATCATCTTGGACACTTCCCTCATAAAACTAGTCAACAGAATTGACCATTTCTTCATTAGCAAATTATATCGCATGTCAAATATCATTCCTCTTAAAATGTTTAATCCATCATTGCTTGTGATTTCTGCCTGCCAAAGAAAGTTTTTTTTTTAACAAAATGAAACTGTTCCAGGTTTTCCATTTGATTATCTTGATTTCATTAAAGACAACATTGATAGAGTCTTCAAATTACTCCATGAAAGGATGCAAAGATATGTGTGGCGAGGTCATGATTCCATACCCTTTTGGGATTGGATCAAAATGTTCGCTTAACGAATGGTACACTGTTGATTGCAACTCTTCGAAACCACATCTTTTAGCATTCAACAACCTCGAGATTTTAAATGTAAGCTTAGAACAACAAACAGTCACTCTTAATTCCACGATAATCTCTAAGTGTCAGAACTCAATGGGATATAGCTATGACATCCCAAGCTTTAACCTTAGTCGGAGTCCCTTTGTGTTTTCCCAATATTATAACATATTCGTTGTCAAGGGGTGTGGCAACGCTGTAATATCAGAAGATGGAAATGTTCTAGCTGGATGTTCAACGAATTGCCCTGATGACACTGTCAGTGAAAGAAATAGATGTGTTGGCCTTGGATGTTGCCGAACCACGATTCCTTACAATCTAAAGTCGTATAGTGTGAATCTCACACGTTTGGAAAGGCTGAATGGATCAGATGAATCTTGTGGGTCTGCGTTCTTGGTGGATGAACAAAGTTTTTCTAGCCAATCTATTTCTTTGACAGATACTTTTGGTCCTATATCACTTATGTGGACCCTAACAGAACGTGACTACTATAACAAGTCATCACCTGATGATCTATATAACGTGATTTGTGAGCGTCAAATAGTTGATCTAAGTTATAGTACATGGGTGACATCTATGAAATGCGCATGTAGTAATGTAACACAAGAAGGAAACCCTTATTTACCAAATGGATGTGAAGGTATGCAATTCCTTAGTTTTATTTTTATGTTCTGGTAGTAATTTTTGTTTGTGCATATTAATAATTCTGGGTATGCTTGATATTTGGTTTTATTAGAAGTAACGTGAAGATTGTATAAGGTGTGAGCAAACTGGGGGTACTTGTGTCTATCAAGACGTAAATTATAATGAATTTGGTGTTAGACGGATCATGACTTGCAAACACTATCCTGATGCTTTTGTAGGCACCAAAACATCACTAGGTGTTATTGTAGGTACAATACTGTACTACGTTGAAATACTTATTATTTGATCGATAAGCGCATCTCTATGACCACCATGGGTTTATCGATCAAATAATATGTTTGATGTTAACTTTCTTGAAATGATAAACAAACTAAAAATAATATTCATAGAACGTCTTGACTATGTTATTTTTATGCAATACATTTGTACCCTTTTAGGTGTTAGCATAAGCATGGGGCTGCTTTTCCTCACGGCGTTTAGCTATGCACTGTTCAAAATAATCAAGAAAACAAAAGCTAAGAGAAGGAAAGAATGGTTCTTTAAACGAAATGGTGGCCTACTTCTCAAACTGCAGCAAGAAGCAACTGATACGAGTTTAGCTGATAAAACCATACTTTTCACCTCCAAAGAGTTAGAGATAGCTACTGACCATTTTAATGAGAAGAGGATTCTTGGTCGAGGAGGTCAGGGTACAGTGTACAAAGGCATGTTAACCGATGGAAGGATTGTAGCAATCAAGAAATCGAAGGTGGTTGATGAAAGCCAATTAGAGCAGTTCATCAATGAAGTTGTCGTTCTTTCACAAGTTAATCATAGGAACGTGGTTCAACTATTGGGATGTTGTCTAGAGACCGATGTCCCCATACTTGTTTCTGAGTTTATCTCAAATGGAACCTTGTATGACCTTATTCAAGATGAATTCCCAATTCCGTTGAATATGAGATTACAAATTGCTACAGAGGTTGCAGGAGCACTCTCTTACTTACATTCAGCAACTTCCGTTTCAATATATCATAGAGACATCAAAACCACTAATATACTCTTGGATAAAAATTTTAGAGCCAAAGTTTCGGACTTTGGAACTTCAAGGTTCGTATCGATAGATAAACTCATTTAACTACCTTAGTAAAAGGGACTTTTGGTTATATGGATCCAGAGTACTTCCAATCTAGTCAATTCTCTGAAAAGAGTGATGTGTATAGTTTTGGAGTTGTTTTGGTCGAACTTCTAACAAGAGAAAAGCCACTTTCCTTGACTAAATTTGGTGAGCACAGAAATTTGGCTGCGCATTTTATGGAGGCTATGGAAGAAGGTAGTGTGATGTCTATATTGGACCCGATAATTTTTGAGGAGGGTTCAAAGGACCAGCTCATGGCAATAGCTAACTTGGCGATGTGATGTTTGAATTTCAATGGTAGACATAGACCAACAATGAAAGAATTAGCCATAGAGTTAGAAGGCTTGAGAATGTCGCATGCGCCCTCTACAGCTCAAACAAGATTTGGACGCAGACATTGATCTTGATCATATGTTATAATCTATGTGTGTGCATGCATATCTTACTCATATACGTTTTTTTTTTAAAAGCCTTACTAGCCCTTTTACTCCCTCTTACTCTTACCAGTAAGAAGAGGGCAGACGTTTTGCTTGTTTGTTTTTTTTTCTTTTGAGTAAGACCCAGTTAGACATATAACATCTTACTCAGTAAGAGGTGGGGGATTTGTCTTACTGCCTCTTGCTCATTTTGTAAACTTTATATAATATATTTGATTGTTTATTAACTATGTTATATTTATGATAAAAAGTATTGTTTCATATTTACATAAGTTACTTATTATCGCATTGCGTTGGTTTAATAAACAAATTGCAAAAACGAGCACTTAAATCATTCGGACAATTATACAAAAACAAACAACATTATTTCGTTCAGATTTAGACTTTCTAACCAACTCTTACCAGTAAGATGTGGTAGTCAGATTCAGACCCAAAACATCTTAATGAAACAAACACACCCTAAGGGTGTGTTTGTTTTTTTAAAAAAAAGTCTTACTAGCCCTCTTACTCTTACCAGTAAGAGGAGGGCAGACGTTTTGCTTGTTTTTTGTTTCTTTCTTTTGAGTAAGACCCAGTTAGACATATAACATCTTACTCAGTAAGAGGTGGGGGACTTGTCTTACTGCCTCTTATTCGTTTTGTAAACTTTATATAATATATTTTATTGTTTATTAACTATGTTATATTTATGATAAAAAATCTTTTTTCATATTTATATAAGTTATTTATTATCGCATTGCGTTGGTTTAATAAACAAATTGCAAAAACGAGCATTTAAAATCATTCGGACAATTATACAAAAACAAACAACATTATTTCGTTCAGATTTAGACTTTCTAGCCACCTCTTACCAGTAAGATGTGGTAGTCAGATTAAGACTCAAAACATTTTAATGAAACAAACACACCTTTAATTAATTGGATAATTCCTTTATAAGTTATAGAGTTTATATGTATAGCCTGGGTACTGGTGAGGATAGAGTTGGACGTACACAACAAATTAAAGAATAAGGCATAGACACCCATCAAAGGTCATGAAACACATATATTTTTCTTAACTACACTGCATAAGTTATACGCACACGTATGTTAATATGGGCTCAAGTGTTGATGAATGGACCATTATGTATCTAGAGGCTAAAGATCGTGCGAGGAAAGAGGCCTCACTAAAACCAGCATAACTTGAGTTACGGGACTCCGTTTGAGGCTCATGACCAGTCGATTCGAAACTTGGAACGAGGAGAACGTCGTGGTAACCTGACGTCGTTGGTTTACGAAACCTTCGAGCCCTGAAACATTGTATTTTATGAGTCATTTGCATTTTAGTTTTTTTTTTTTTTTTTTTTTTTTGTGTTTTTTGAACTTTTGTTTTTAAGCTAGTTTTTGGCCCGTATGTCTTTTGAGGCTCTTTTCAGTTTTGCACTCCTATTTAATAAGTACTTTGTAATCCTGCTATATTCATTTCAAAGAAATACCAAAGTCTATTTTTGGCACGCAGCTTTCGCTAAGAATTACCCCCATAATCGGCATTCGTGTGAATCAACGATTATTAGTAGAATTGTTCCTGGTATTTGTGTGAATCAACATGTCTGATTTGCGTTATCTCGTTTTAGTATTACATCGATGTTCAACAGTTTTCAAAAGACATTATCCACGTTTAAGTGTATTGGGCATGTTTGGTACGATGGAAAGGAAACCAAAGAAAGGAAAGAAGAATTGTTTCCCACGTTTGTTACCATCAGATAATGGAAACGAGGGCTTATCATTCCATTCTCACCCTATTCTTTTCATTCTCTAATAAAAGTAAAGAAAGACAGAGAATGAAAAATTATAAAGGAACCATTCTTGATATGTATTCCTGTGTGAATCATAGAGCCACAAAAAAATAAAGGGTATTAATACATAGTAGCACGTGCAACTCACATTTACTCACAAATTATAATAAAATTTATAAGCACGTCCCTTTTCACGACTAAAGTTTTTGTAACCGCTTTATCGTCATCGTCGTTTTCCGGAGTCTTTTTTGTTTCTTCTTCTGTATAACTTTACAATTATTATCAACATGATCTGATTCATCAAAAAATATGTTTCATTGGTAGAATTTTATAAGAAGTTACTTATCAGTTTGCAAGATGTAACTTAAGTACATAAAACTTTCGTGTTCGATGTTGGATTGCTGATGATCTTATTCTCTACTGATTGTATATAAATCATATCAGTGAGAAATCTAACTTCTAGTAGCACCGTTTTTGGTTCTTTTAATGTGCACTATCATATCTCATCAGGGGAGTTCTGTTGTTGAGTTGTTCGGCACATTGACTCCTTCGTTACACACGTATGTTATATTAATCAATCGGCTGAGGAAGTTTTGTTGGTGGATTAGTTGCCTATGGGGGATCTCAACGTGTTTCGAGTGTTTGGGGTTATATGTGATCACTCAATACGGAAAAACTCTTTAGTCGTACCAAACAGAGGAGTCATTCTCTAGTCCAATCTAGCACTTCATTCCCTGCTCTTCCCAAACAGCGTAATCCCTTCTCATTTTCCACAACCATTCCCTTTCTCTACGATTCCATTCTCTATTGCATTTCCATTCTCTATGATTCAATCGTACCAAACGTCCCCAAATGTTTCAAACCTTTAAGTGCATGTTTACCGGCTTATAAAGAAAATATCTCCCATTGCAAAGAACGGTACAATGTTTATACTTGACATGCCCTTACGTGATGGACAATAGTAAATCAAATTTGTTATTTATATAGAGTGACAAAACTAAAGCGTACAAGAGAAAATAAGTGGTTTCATGACTTCATGTTACACTAAGAAAAGACTGGAAGAAATTCAGAAATGCTACAGGATTCTACGCAAAAAATAAAATTCCGTTTTATTTCGTTTGGTTTCATGTTACACTAAGAAGAGATTGGATGAAATTCAGAGATGCAACATGATTTTACACAAGAAAGAAAATGACGTTTTATTTCGTTGGAAACACCATTGTTGAAAAAAATACATTACTTTTTACTTTTTTTTAATGTTATGTTAATGTTTTGTTGTTTTGTGAAAGATCAAACTTTAGACAATTGTTAGGTTGTCTTGAGCGATCATATTTAATTTTGTTTGGTTAATGTTTTAATGTAAGTTTTAAGATCTAATTACCTAAATAGGCCACAAGAAACTCGAATTCGACTTTGCTAAGCGTTCGACTTTTGTTTTTCATATGTATTTTCGCGCAACTCCACGACTCCATTAAAAGTTTACCAAGTGTCATTTGTGCGAGTGATTTTTTTTTTCGACTTATATGTTTTTTGGGCGACCATGGATCGAGTTTTCTTGCGCGACTAATGTGATAGTTTGATGAATAAGTTTGTGTATGAAGATATTTTTTGTACGACTTATATGTTTTTTCCGCCATCATGAAGTTTTTTGCGCGACTGATGAGGTATTTTGATGGATAAGCTTTGTGTTTTATGAATTGTTCATAAAAAACGAAACATCAAATCAGTTGCGCAAAAAAAAATTGAGACGCGCAGAAAACATATCATGCAAAAATAAATAAATAAGAGACACTTACCATGATTGCAGTGGAGTCGCAAAAAAAATTGGTCACGCACATATATTTGGAACATTTGCTAAAATGACCTATATAGTGGAAATTTAAAATTTTTTAGCTTATTTTTTGAAATGGCTCAAGTTTTAAAAGTGTTTATAACAAAGCATGAAAGCATTACGGTTTAAACATGTTTGTATTGTTAAACATTAAACTATGTATATATAATAAACAGTAAAATACACTGTTGGTCCCTAATTTTGTACACAAACATTACGTTGAATTAAAACTAGGCATTTTTATCGCCGGTAGTTCAAAACAATGTCTTTATATTCTAAACAAGTCCCTTAACCAGGATTGCCAAAGTCAACATAACTTTTCTGATTGTAAATGTGATTATGGCTATGCAACTAGCCGTTTCTTCCCTGATACGCTAGCATTTATTTTCGTGCGAACCAATAAACCCACCCAACAAACACATTTACTAATCATAATAACACACCCTTATCCAGAAACGATCAACTGAAAATCAAAATCCGAATCTAAATCCTTATTTCCAGAACTCAAAAGACCAACCCAACTTCCAACAATACCATGTCGATCGGATCTAATGTTATCACTAATATTGCAGATTATATTAGCAACATGTCGGATATAGTGATCAGTAACATTTTGAATCGGTTGCCAATAAAAGAAGCGGTGAGAACCTCTAGTTTAGCGAGAAACTGAAGGTTTAAGTGGACTTTGCTCACCGATGTCATAGTTGATGAGGATTTCTTTTATTATTTAACAAATAATTTTGATGGGAGGCATGTTACTAGACTCTTAAATCAGCTTATGGGTAAGAAAGTTTGTCTTCTCTGTAGAGCCCTAAACAATGTCTGGAATAGAAGACTTGAATTATGAAGAGATTTGTGATTGGCTTTTGTTTTTTGCTCGACATGGAATTGAGGAGCTGACAATTAGAAACTGGTATAGTCAACCAGTTACATTGCCAACCCAACTTTACTCTCGTATGGAGTTGAAACATCTGGAACTTCATTGTTGTGCTTTTCCTACTTTGGAAATTTTTAGTAGTTTTCCAAATCTATTGAGCTTAGAATTGTGTTATGTCAATTTTCTAACCGGTACACTTTGGGAGTTTATTGTTGGTTGTCCCTTACTTGAGTCTCTTAAAATGAAGCGTGCTACTACAAACGAGATGAGACTATGGGATATTGCAAAACTTAGGAATTTGAAGAAGTTAGATTTGTCATTCGATATTTCGAATGCTGTGACGACAATCACAACATCCAATATCTTTCACCTGACAAGTCTTCCAACTCTTGAGACCCTTACATTGGATTTTCAGGATTGCACGGTGAGACCAATTTGAGTTTTACACTTCTAATTTTACAATGTTAAAGAAATGTCTAACAGTAATGAAATTTAATCTTTAAAACTTGTTGTAGTCGATACGAAAAGCTAATTCTAGGATGAATGTCTCTGTGCCTTTTGTATCCCTAATTAATCTTAAGCTGACCGGAGTCGATTTTGGGAATAGTGTTATGGTATCGCTCATCATTGAAATGATTCGTGGATCTCCAATTTGAAAATGCTAGATACCAGAGTAAGTGTAATACTGTAATGCATATGTATCAAATAAACATTCGTAAATTGCCATGTTTGTGTATCTCAATACTATTTGATTTTGCAGGCTGCATACACGCTTAGTGTTCTACCTATGGAAAAAAATTCAAATGTTGTAGACAGAAACACAATCAGGCATGGGCAGCTACAGACTGTGGTGTTTCGAGCTTTTCCTAGATCAGAGCATGAATTAACTTTAATAAAGTTTATACTTGTGTGTTCCCGGTCGCTAAGACAATCTATATCAAGGTCAGCGATAGGAGTAATGATGGGAATGAAAATATCAGGATGAACTGGGAGTTGGCTAGGAAGCTGTTGAAACTCCACCGAGCTTCCCTCACAACCGTGGTAGAATTCTTTTAGTGGTTGTAGTTTATGTATGGGTTGAATACCCTATGACAATTCATCTTGCAAAATAGTATTGGTATTTGTTTATATGGTTTGGTTAAATTTAGCTTCTTCATATGTTGTTGTTTTTGCGTATTGTTGGTGATGCAAGTTTGACATTTGAAAGTCAAACTTCCATTTAGCATTTCAATTTGATTGTAGAAACTAAAACTGCAATCCGTGAGTCAAAAAACTTTAGCATTTCCATTTTATTTTAGTTAGTCAACATTCAAAATGGTGAATGGGTATTTTCTATTTGCATTTTGACTTTGTAAAGTCAAAATTTCAAAACCATTAGTCAATATTTGTTAGGGAGTGTATTGATATGTTTTGCAAGTTTGACTTTACAAAGTCAATCTTCTAATGATTTTGTGTTGTTTAATCTTCAACTAAATTGTAGTATACGTAACTTGGCAAATTGGGGGACCAATTGTGTATTTTAAAGTGATTATTGGGCGGGAGTTTTAAGTATGACAACGGCAAGCAAGACAAATTCAGGGACTAAGTGTGAAAAAAAAGTCACTATTAGACCCATTGATCGTCTCTACCCTGAGACGCTATTTACTTGTACACACGAACCAATAAACACATCCACCACTTTTTCCACACACACACAATTTCTAATGGAAGATTTCCATATTTTGAATGAACTCATGGAGATTGATGGTTCATCCAACTTAAATGAACGTATGGCAGTGTGGTTTGGGGAAGAGGCTTCTCAAGAAGTGTTTTTGAAAAATCTAGTTCGTGAGTGCATTGATCATCTGAAGAGGGGCGTAGGGAGCTGATTGAAGAGAACGAAGCTTTGGGACATCGGGGAATAGCTCTTGACAGTTTGGATGGGCTAATGAAAGCCCAGGCCAGGCACACCGACCTACTTGTTTGATTCATAAAGATTTTTGATGAAACTGATGAAGGTATTCGTATCAACGAAGGTTATGTTAAGAAAATGGCTAAGCATAATGACTGAATTTTGGGTATTTCATGGGGGTAGATAAATGGGGTCTTTTGGGTGCTAGTTTTGAAAATATAGGTTGTTAAAAAGGGTATGTAAATTGGATCTTTTGTTCAGTTGTTGGTCATGGTTTGATCTAGTTGTTTCTGTTCTTGTAACCAACTATATGAATGATGAAATACTATCTAATTTTTATGTATTTAATTTGTTCTTGTATTGTGATATTGGGTGTATTATTTCAAATTAGTATCAACAAAACTAAACATCCCTTTGTATCAGTAAAACCAAACATCTTCTTTTATCAGCAAAACTTGTATCAGCAAAACCAAAGGCAGTGGTTTATAAATATGTGTTGAAAATGCAAATGCTTTAGCACTAAATCATAATGTATTGACAATGGTGCATTGTTTAGGAAGAAATTGGTATGGTGTTAGTGTTGACAGTGGGACTGAACACGCTCAATGCTTCAAATTGTAACATCTTGAATTTTGACTTACCCAAGTCAAACAAATTTATGAAATGCCACAAATTGTAACTTACTATTGTGGTATGACTTGGGTAAGTCAAACCTATTAAGAAATGCACAACGATTTTAATCAGTTACAATGCACAACCAAACACTATTAGTTACATAAGAACCCAATTTTTTATTGATCGATTTCATATTCACAACTACTAAAAAGTTTCCTATCATCTAAACATACACTTAGCTAGACCCACAACTCTCCCTATCATCATTTTCCTTTATTTCCTTCCTTTCCTTAAGATATTTAAACAAAATTTTCAGATTTTTAATACTTTTTCCCAAATCGTTAACCTTTGATAACCCGATGTCAGCCTCTTCCTTCTCCTTCTTAACACCCAAACCCTTTTCATTTGGGCAATCTTCTTTCCTCAACGAACTTAACAAAGCCTTCCCCTTATCGTTTTGTGCCATTATTGATTTTTTGCTTTGGGTAGAATGTAAGTTGCTTGTATTTAGGGTTCAATGTCTTCCTGTTATTTACGACAATTGTGTGTTACTGGTACTAATAGGGTTGAGGGTTGGGTTAGATTTAACTGAGGCATGTTATAATTGTGAATTGTCTATTATACCCTTGATGTACAACCAGAAAAGTTATGTTGACTTTGGCAATCCTAGTCAAGGGACTTGTTTAGACTATAAAAACATTGTTTTGGACTACCGGCGATGAAAATGCCTAATTTTAGTTTAACGTGATGTTTGTGTACAAGATTAAGGACCAATAGTGTATTTTACTCAATAATAAAATTAAGCAACATAGTAGTTTATACATATGTAAACTATTTAAATTGTTTGATTTGATAGTTTTGTAGTTTGGAATGGATATAGTGATCGATGAAGTTCAAGATGACAATTACAATGATGTATCAAGTATGTGCATTGCAAATTTGAGCAATTTGATTGGTGGTAATAACAAATTATTCCAATTTAATTGTGTTTTGATGTACGTTTAATTTGCCAATTATTAAATAGACTATTCCCAGATGCAACGCGTTATGTACTTGACCTTTGTTTGGTGTTATCATATGAATATTCACTTAAACACATTACCTACAATTTGTCTTCTTACATAAATTGCTCGCAAATACATAGAAATATAAATGATTTGAGAGAGAAAAAACTACCGCAACAAAAATAAATATATAGATGAGGTGAGATTCGCAACGATCACTAATTATATAAAGAATAAATCAACTAATTGTGGTCTTTCATTTAGCTTTCATCCATTTTTTACATTGTTTTTAAAACAACATATCTTTCAAACGGTAAATCTTCAAACTACGAAATATATACCAGCGTGACGAAAATTAAATTATCTTTCTATAAATATGCACTTCTATATATTTCGACGAACTTTTTTTTTTCAAAATTTTCGCTTAGAAATATCACATGTGATTTGGAAAAATCACTTGTGATTTGTAAAATTTCCGCTCAAGAAATCATTTGTGATTTGTTATTTTTTGATTTGTAAAATCACTTATGATTTTTTTATTTTTCACAAATCACATATGATTTTTAAAGTAATAAATCGCATGTGATTGTGAAAATTGAAAAAAAAAATTTGTCAAAATTATATAGAAATGCATATCTATAAAAAGATAATTTATTTATCGTCGTGATGGTATAATTAATTTCACATAACGATTACTGTTTTACAAGATATTTTAATTTAATGAAAATGAGTTTTTTATTTGATGAAAAAAATGGTTGGTTAAGATTGCACGAATTGTTTTTTGATAAATATTGTTCTATATAAAACTTTTGTCATATATAGATAATTTGCTGATAAATAATTTGAGAGCAACCAATCACACTGGATGAGCATAGTTATGACAAAGAAATATTTTGTTAATTGTTGTCGACTATTGGAACATATACTGGCGCGTTACGACGTGTCTGACTGGTGGAGGCGACTATTGTGGTAGCATATTGTTGAGAATTTGAATTATGAATCCATAGTCGTTGACCGCGTCAACTAACGCTGAGTGGTTTGAGAATTATAAGGAAAATAGTGAACGGAGTGATTTTTTAAGATTTGATGTTCTAAAGTGGGGTCCAATTTAGGTAATGATGGAATGATCATGGAAAATATGTGTCGCTCATTATCGTCAATAGCGTTTACCTTTGTCGATTTGATGGATTACTTATCCAGATAATTTTGCATTGAAAAAATTAATTTTGCTCGGTATCTTTAATATCGCTGAAGAAAGTAGAAGTGACATCTTGATTCACCCGAAGATAATTCACTCCTACGGTTTTAATTCTAACCTAACATTATTTTGGCTAAGTTTAACACTCTCCCTCATCATGCCAGGCACATGACAATTGCATATCGATTCCTCGTTAAATTTGGTACCCCTTTTATTCCATTCTTTTTTTCCCATACACACAAGACACTTCCCATGCATTCGTTTTATCACATCAAGGCTTTCATCACTCTACCTCATTATCAAAACATTTGTTGGCATTTTTCTAAGGATGTTTTGGCTCACGTCGGGCATTAACTACCCGTAACTATTTCTCTAATTTGAGGTTCAAGTCTTTACTTTTATCATTTGACAATCCCATAGTGGTTGCAGAGAGCTTGAACATTCAAAATTTTGATTTCTTTGTGGTTGCAGAGAGCTTGAACATTCAAAATTTTGATTACTTTCTTTCTTCTTTTTATTGTTTTAAGCATTGAGTTTTTTTATGTTTAATTGTAAGCATAAAGTTAGTTATTTGTTATCTTCTCAATTCTCGTTTGGTTAAAACAAAACAATAATTAGACACTAATGCTTTATATGCTACACAACTAGAAAATTTATCCAAAACGTATGATATGAAATTATCTCGGCAAACATCATTGTTATACACTTTTTTTTTTTTTTTTTGTTATTTTAGTATGCTAAGTTGCTGACACGCAAAGTGTCAATGGCAATTGCGAACAATTTTCTTCCTTGTTTTTGGTTGGTTTTCCATGGTAGCTGCCCAACGGGGTTTCCGACAGTGGTGCTGTAAGAGATAAAGAGAAACCATATACGAGGTATAGAAATTCTTGTTGGTTATTTGGAAAGAATAGAAAAGAAGTAGTGTAACAACTAACAAGTCATATTTTCATAAGATAGTTAATGATAGTTGCAAGTTTTAAACATAAAGGGCCAGTATATAATCCAGTCCTAAATAAAATCGAATTGGTTCTGTTTATATTCCTATAAATACATAAATAAAAACTCTTTTTAATTTGTGGAATAATAA
The DNA here is from genome assembly GCA_019973895.1 of Chrysanthemum seticuspe. NCBI lineage: Eukaryota > Viridiplantae > Streptophyta > Magnoliopsida > Asterales > Asteraceae > Chrysanthemum > Chrysanthemum seticuspe. Next base: position 96,907,081 of record BPTQ01000002.1, on the reverse strand, counting down.
TAAAAATACTAAGTCAATAAACTAGTGTTTGAGTTTAATTTGGATCGGTTCTGAAAGTATCAGCCTTGAAGTTTTCTGAGGTATGTATTCATAATTCATCATTTATTTTTATTTTTATATATATTTTTTTAATTTTTAATACTGAAATTGACAAAGATTATTAAGTGTTGATTAAAATCTTAAGTTTTGGTTTAAGTGCGATTAAGAAAGAAGCTTTTGTAATGTTTGGATTGATGCATTGGCTTATTATCCTGTTTTAATGCTTAATAAGTCCTTTTTATTGTTCTTTTTATTGGACGCAATAAGCTTTTTTGAGTGTTTGCATCATGTATTTTTATTGGACAATTGATGATACAATAATAAATTAACTTAAAAATATTTTTATGAACATGTTTAGATGAAGCAGATTTCCGGTAGTTCAGTGTGTAATCGATTCCCTTCCTTATCAGCAAAATATCCATGGTTGGTTGCCCAATGTTTAGAAGGGGAAGGACACAACATTGAAGACCAGTTTTTCTACACCATACACAACGACTTGCCTCATTATCAGTGTCGAATCCCTGAGTTGCTCGGGAAACGTATCCGAGGTTATTTTCATGGTTGGGTAATACTTTCCAACCATCCATACAACAATAACTGGTCTCTTTGGAACCAATTGACTTCTACGATCATTATAAGTCTCCCCACCTTGATTTTAAAAGAGGGAGAGTATGAGTCTATTGGCGAGTGTTGTTTGTCAGCCCCTCCTGATGATCCCAGTTCAATTCTTTTGTTAACAAGCACCAATGAATCTACTTTCTTATTTTGTCAGGTAGATGCTAAAGGAAAGAAGTTTAGATGGAAAAAAATGTCATATGCCTGGCAGCTAAAGAGACTAACTACAAATGGTAAATTAGTACATAGTCTAACTTGTTGCAATGGTAAAGTATATGCCTTAAGTACCGATGGTACTTTTGCTCATTTTATCATACAAGTTGACATTATTGTCAAGTATAAGGAAGTTGTGATAAAACTAATGATATTTGGGTCATGCCCTTTTCCTTCCTCCGGTCGTTGTGGCGATGACGTTCAGTATTTGAAAGGATCTTCTACCGAATTGTTCTACATTGATATATATTTTGAAAGAGAAAGTAAGAAAATACCTGCTGATGTGTATTTGTTTAAAACAGACATGACTTGTATAAATTGGGAAGAAAGGGTATGGTTCAAAGACTGGGACATAACTAACATCAGGTATCCAGGATGTGATAATCTCGAAGGCTCAAGTAGTGAAGACTCGGAGACGAGTAGTGAACTTTTGGATAAGTTGGACATGAGTTGTGAAATATGGGAAGAAATTAATGACCTCAAAGACGCTATTTTTTTTATAGATCTTACCCGTGATCGCTTGGTTTCTTATAGCCGTGTAATTGCCTCAGAGTTAAGAGGTTTTATACACATTCGTGGTGAAATGGGCGAAACAGTATACTCATACCATGTGAAAAATGATACCATCTCCGTATATCATATACCTTCTCCTATGCTACCCACAAGCTATGTGTCAATGTGGGAACACAGGTATACCTTCTGATCAAATTTGTGTTTCTTTATCATATGTGTTTTATCATGGTTCTCTTTTATTTATGATATATCATTATACTTTTCATCGTCCCATTTTTGTTGGTTAATTTTCATTTTAGTTACATGTGAGTGATTAAAAGACGTTGTCGATTTTGTAAACCGTATCATAGTATTTTCATATAAGTTTTCACAAGAGTTTCTAATATAACAAATTTTTACGTTTAAAGATTAACAATTTTAAATCCATTCGTTTCTAAGTGATTTTGGTTTGCAGAATGACCCAAATGAGACAAACTATCTTTAAATGACTCATTTGTACATAAAAAGGTGCGATAAATGAAAAGGGTTTGTATTATATGCAAAAACAAAAACCCTTCTATTATGGGGAAATTGTTTCTCAAAGTCCTATTTATGTAGGTTAGAAGATGATCACGGAGAAGCCAAATGCATTCTTGATTATATAGAAGAGATGGAAAACAACAATGAGATTTTGGTAAGATCAGGTACAGATGATGGGGATGAATTTAAAGAATCACACCTCCTCAAAATTTCGTTTCATCTTTTGGAGATGATTATGGAGCTTTGCGTTGGTGTGGAATACATGAACTTTCGTGCTACATGCAAACAATGTCTTTTAGCAGCCCCTTTGATAAAATGGAGCAACGAAACATCATTAAGGAGGTTACACACGTATTCACTTGCTTCGCCTTGGCTAATGGTGGTAAACAGAAAAGGAGGCAATATGACTTTTACAAATCCTATGTTGGGTGACAACTATTATCTAAAAAATTCCAAAGTATTGATCGATGAGAGTGAGAAAATATGTTGTTCAAGGTTTGGTTGGTTATTGTTTAATAAAAAAGACTTGAATTGCTTAGTATTCTTTAACCCTTTCACAAATGATCTCCGGGAGCTTCCACAAGCTGAACATAGTTTAGAAAGCTTATGTTTTTCAGCACCACCTACTTCCCTTGATTGTATGGTTGTAGGATTTACAACAAAGCATGTTTACATCCACTTTGTGAATCAGGAGCCAAAGTGGCGTACACTTAGTCTTGCTACCGAGCCACATAGTGTTTGTTTTTCAACTTTCTATGGTCGAGATCTTTATGCATTGTGTAAACAAGGAGAACTTATTATTATGAATAATTTGGGCACAGAAGATTACGCTTGGAAACTTGTAGAAGCCGAAGATCCTAAAAGTTATTGCGAATCCTCGACACAATACTTCTTCATGAAATGTGATCAACATTGTTTGCTAGTTGGTGTGGGTGAGTATGGAAAAGTTATTAAGGTATTCAAGTGCAATGAATCTAAACAGGCATGGGAAAAAGTAGATAGTGTAGGGAAGCACGTGATCTATATATGTGGTACAACATGTCTCTGTATTGAAGCCAAAGAGCCAAAAATGGAGAATAAGATTTTCTTTTCACGACTACATACCAGGAACAGGAAGGTAGTGTTCTATTCACTTGACACATGCAGCTACCACACGTTTAATGGCGCAAACTTTCAAGATCACCTAGTGGATTTCTTTGGAACCACATATGATCTCTCCCATAGTACTTGGATTGAACCAAGTTGGTCTTAGTTGACACCATTATCATGTTCACAACATGATGGGACACCTTCAACTTGTTGCATCTTTTTATTTATTCATCTTTAAACTGTTCGAGCTACGTTTATGTATACAATTTGCATGCATGCCATGTGATGGTTTTTGTTGTTTGTATCATAAACGTTTGGTAGTAACTATTTTATCATAGTAATTTCTACTTAAACAGTTTCAAATTCCCGTTATTTCAGCCTTTTATCGCATTAGCTATAAATTGCCATCAAAATTCTTTAATTATCTAGTCCATTGGTTTTTTTCACCTTTTTGTGGTAGCCGTTCGATCAATGAGAATTGCCTTATATGCAGTTCGCGTATGTTGGTTTTTTTTGAGTAAAAGGGTTAATTCACCCCGGTAAAATTCATTACTCTAAAAAACGTTGAGGTGCATAGGATGAGGGTGATATCCCTCACCTCAGTCCCTTAGGACACTTACAGACTCGAATATAAGAATGACACACCATTCCTATAACTTACAATAAAATGAACCTACCAATAATGACTAAAATACATAAAACATGACAATACTACTCAAGAAAAGCACTTGAGCCTTCTAAATCACAATGGCTGTCCACCTTAACTTCCATGAAGAATCCACGTAAAGACATCCAAGCGATCTTCAACATATAATACTCCATGATCATCCATAAACACAGTCTCATCATCCATGCGCTCCAGTACCAAAAGAAACCCAAATGCGCCAAATAAGAATGAGTACCAAGCAACATGGATTGAAATCATGTGAATAGGGAAAAAACCCTAACTTCCAAACAAACAACCAAACCAATTGTAATGAACATCATCAAAAAAAACTTGTAGAAGAAAGTCCATGAATTGATAGCATGCTCATTAACAAACCTAGGGTTCATAATAAACCCTAACTTCCAAAACAGCATATTAACGATCATACAAATAAAACAACCCTAACTTCGCGTGTGTTGGTTGATTCACTAATAAGTGAACAAAAGCTAGAAATGAAAATTGCACATGCTATTACGGTATTCCCTCCCTACTAGCTGTTATGCAAAACAGCTTGCTAATTGATGCTACTCTCCTAAACCGTTCAGTAATCAGCCACTCTCAGTCGTCAACCGGATCCTCCAGAAACGTGTCTGAATCCATGATAACATTAAACGTGCCCTTTACACTGTACAAAGAAGCTACTGGGTGCGGCATGTTCATCTCTGATTTTAGGGTCGATTTGCAGATCTCGTATCTCTTCCATGTGTTTGACCATTTCTCAGGCTTATTTTCTATCAAAGATAAGGTTAATTAGTCTATTTAGAGTTTCAGTTTGGGAATTTAATATTGTTTTCTATTTGTATTAGTTCCTTATTCCATGTTATGTGTAACATGGAACAAATTAGATTTTGTTTTTCATGAGCTTGTTTTTTGGCTGATCATCTTTTTTTGGATTGTACATCCCATATTTGATGTTGTTGGTTAAGACAATTGTACTTGTTTGTTTTCTTTACATAATTGGTAGGGTAAGAATTCATATGGTTATCTGTTATGTGTTCATGTTAGCAGTAGCTTACATATTCTCTTTGTAATATAGAGACCGAGTCCATTGAGCACTCTCTATATGATTGCATCGTGGCTCGTAGCATTTGGTTGAGGTTTTGGAAGTGGTGGGGGATCCCGGTTCCTTCTCAATTTTCTGTCAAGGATGTGAACGCTCGTTCTTTAATCCCAATGGAATCCAAATCGATGGTAAAAGCACTCCGAGGTGTTTTTTACATTGGGTTATATATGTTGTTTTGATTGGGTATATATTACATTATTAAACTTAGTTGGATAAATATAACATTTTAAGTTTTTAAATTGGACATATATGAAATTAACCTGTAAACTAATTAAATTTGTGCCATGAATCAAGAAAAAAAAAACATCCTTGCTAATAATAAAGAGATTGGACTATTGCGTTCTGGGCTCTCTGGTGGCATGCCAATTTCAATTAAGCTAGGGATAAATGACTAAATGAGTGATTATTAAGTTTGTGATTAAATGACTATTGATGGGTTAGTGAATTTAGTTTAACATTCAACTCCATGCACTAAGGCACTAATAAAACCTATTAATGGGCCTGAAGCCTAGATCCAAATAAAAAGTTGGGCCAAAGGCATCTGGGTGTTAACTGTTAAAGTCCACCATTCATATATTTTTTTTTTTTTTTTTTTATTAATTTCATATATCACCCTACTTTCATATGATTAATTTCATATATACCCAAAGTGCAAGTATTGAATGCATAATGTATAATATTTTTAATGCATGTTTGGGTATATATGAAATTTACAACTAAAAGAAGAGGAGATATGAAATTGCCCCCTTTTTTTTTTGTATGCATGAAGGTTGTATCAAGGGAGGTGATTTGCACACTCTCTAAATTGATTGGGACACTCTAAATTATAGTGTTTGGACATATATATCTTTACAGAGTGAAACTATGTAAAAGTGATATGAGGGTATAAATGTCCAAACACTTTAATTTAGAGTGTCCTAATCAATTTAGAGAGTGTACAAATCACCTCCCTTGTATCAAGGACTATAGTAAAATAGACAAATATTAGTTTTTCTAACACCACAAACCAGGGGAAAAAAACAGAAAGAATATGATACAAAACAGTGAAACACTCTATTGTTCAATGGACAATAAGGACAATTAGTAGTTTTCTATTGTTAATGAGTTCTTTTCAAAATGTTGAGTAATTTATAGAAGAGTTCTAGTTACTTTCGTCAATAGTTGTGTGTCTTAATTTGGACATAACTCGAAGGACATACATTGTAAATAATGTACATGACTGATTGACAGATTGTTGCGGATTTGCCATTGCATGCTCATAATTAGGAACTCAGATTAACCATTTTGTTGCAATGTTGCATTATTGCATATTAGTTGGTTATGTTTAATTGTTTGACCATCAACAAAACCTACTCAAAGTAGGTGTATATAATGACTGGAAGGTGAGCATACGATTAATGACACATATAAAAATAAAATATAAAGTTCACCACGGAGTGGTATCTTAAAATTATAAAATACAAATATTTCGTGGATAACCCCAGCTCAAGAAAATATACATACGCACGTACTTAAAATCTTGATCGGGGAAAAATATAAGATGTATACTTTATGTTGGAAGATATATTGTACAAAGTGCATAAACACTACAATTGGATATAAGAGGTATGTTATGTAATGATTTAAAGATGTTTAAAAAAATATCAGAAGGTAGCAAGGATGTTGTATGAATTGGTGTATGATGGTATTACAAATTTACTTATATAAAAGTACATGTAACAATTAATTCATGGATGCTATGATCATAAATAACCAAGCATAAATAACCAAGCATAAATAACCAAGTATATACTATTAGTAATAGACTGAATAATCAAACATCGAAGAGTGTCTAATCAGACTATCAAAGGGTTACTATCAAGAAATGACATTAACTTTTGGTAGCACGAAATACTCTAGAATTAGCTAGAGGAGATAAATTACTCGTTGCCTTCCCATATGTATCGATAAATACTTAGACACAAGATATCATAATACCATTAAAATCAAAAAGTTATGTTAGCTTAGCGTAATATTATCATTCTCACTTTTAACACAAACATATCCAAATGCTCTCTCACTCATAACATGTTATAACACTTCTTTTGTAATCAATCATTTTTATTTTATTTTCTATTTTTTCAAACAAACTAATTTTTCGTTCATTAAATAAAATTACAAAAAACATTTAACAAAAAAAGTTTACAAAATTAAAGCAATAAAAAATAAATAAATAAAAAATTAAACTTTACTCCAACAGCCCGCTTATATTACCCACAATGTTAAACTTATATTACTCCAATAGCCCACTTTTATTAAATTTATTTTTAACAAAACAAAAGATATAAAATAAAATAAACTTCATCTTCCTCCAAAAAAAAAAAAAAAAAAAAAAAGCGACACTCAACGACGTAGGTTTTTGTGGTTGTCCGGTGAGGTGGGTGTGGTAATGCAGGCAACGCCATTGATACATCGACATAATGCCGAGCCGTGCGCTACCATACCCAAAGCTCTTGATCTTATTACAAACGGATAAAAAAAAATAATAACTTATTTTAAAACGTAATAATTTTATTCCTTTACATCACTTTACATGTTTAGAAATACATTTTTTTATAATTTATTATGTGTACAATTAATGCGGATATTAATTAGCAAAATATTGACATAAGACGCGGAAGTCAATTTTGCTAACCCTTAGAGTGTTATATAAGTCTTTCTTAATTAAAAACATTTTCATGTATGAACCAATCATTTCTTTGAATACATGATTTAAACAGATATAATTAAGGTAAGTGAGTTTCAATAAGATATATATTAATATCAAGTAAATTCATACATGAAAATGTAATTAATTAATTAAGACTTATACAACATCATAGGAGTTATTGTTAACAAAACCCTTTTGATAAACCTAATTCAATAGTTTGATAAATGAAGGTAGACCTCCAAGGAATAAATAATAAGAGATAAACTTTTAAAACCATAATTTATTAATCATCAAGATCAAAAACTTACAAAGCCCTAAGCCCTGTATTTATAAGTTAAAATTATATTGGAGAAAAAGATAATTAATTAAAGTAAATAACAAAAATAAAAAGACAAATATACTTTCCTAAATAACAAATGATAAAAAAAATAAAAAATAAAAAAAATCGGACTTCCTGCGAAACAACCCAAATGTGGCACATCCATAAAGAATGCAGTGCATTTTCTAGACGAAGTAGTCGTCCACTTTTACCCCGAATGCGGTCTCGTTTTGTGATTCTTTCTCTTGTGCCCGTACACACTCGGTCTCATTTTGAATCCCCATCATTGCCCTCATTTGAAAATAACCCATCGAGTTCTCACCATCAAGGGCTTCATCTAACTCGAACAACTTCTCATGACAAAGCTTATCTTTAATGGCTTTGCGTTTCACATTAACTAACGAACTCTTTTCCTTCACTTCCCTTTATTTTTGTTCACATGTTTTCCACATTCCCCGTGATCTACACAGAATGCTAAATCTCTCTTTATCGCCTCCTATCATTCTCCCTCTCTTGAAAATAACTCGTTCTTGTGTTTTCGAGATAGATAGCTTGTCTTGGTGAGGCTCCAAAAACTTCAAATATCTCGAAATCTTTAACTCGGACCTTTATTTTCTCACTTACCGCCATTAGAAAAAAAATGGTTATTCGATTTGAACATTCAGTTTTAGATCACGATTACAATCCGTTATATCTTTATTATTTTTATAACCTGCAACTTCTTCACAACACTTCAAACCAACTTCCTTTGTTGTTTCCAACAGTGAACATGACGTTATTGTATCATGTTGCTCATAAATTTGAAGGGGTTGAATTTTCTCAACATGTTCTTCAATAACTTCAGCCTTGAAAAAACAATTCTTCAACCTTAACCTTGGGCTTTAATGGTTTTACTTTTGGTGGAACCATAGCAATTCTTATTTCCTTCTACGATAATAGGTAAATGTCTTTTTTCTAGATCATTCATGCCCTTAACCTCACATCGCCAAGGTCTTCCAAAGAAAATAGTGTAAACATCAAGATCATCTACAATACAAAGTACTTCTCTTTTATAAATTTTTTTGATGGTTACCGAAATCCTAAAAACTTGGTAACCCTTAATTGGACAAACCTTCATTGGTAATTTTAAGAAGTCTACCAGTTATCTTAAAACTAAATTATTTAGATCACAACCATCATAATAAAAGAACATATTGAATTGTTGATTAGGATTTTTAGAATTACTTGTTTGTAGATAATCGAACATCCTTCTTTCGGTCCTTCCATTCTTCAACTCTTCCATTGTTAAAAGGGGAATGGTTTGTTGCACAATTGCCTCCAAAATCGCCTATTGTTGGACGAATTCTCCGACCTTCATGTTTGCCACCCTTGTGATTTTCATGGTTGTTACCTCCACCTACGAACACATCACGTATTTTTTTTTATAGATAATGGAACATAATTTGGATACGACTTTGATAAATATACGATTCGTGTGTTCTCCAGACCATACCCCACAACAATATGGGTTTTCAAATCTTCTACATCATTCACCATCAAGGATACTACCAAGCTCTAGATGCCAACTAAACATAAATGATTGTATCATGTGCATTAAAAACTTGTATAAATGATATAGATACGATTCTTTAGCTTTGGAGGAATTCCACTAAAAAAATGTTAACTAATATACTTTCAAAGAAGTATTCCATACTATAGATTTAGGATATTGAGAAGGTTCGTCTTACATAGCAAATATCTACAAAACACCCTTCAGCTCTTTTTATGACATTTTAAGCATGATATTTTCTTTATACGCAACATAATGGAACCACCACCACGAGTGGTGGGTTGAGATGGCACAATCATCACTCGTGGTCACTACTACACCCTTTTTAAGGTTACATGTAAAAATGTAGTTATGGAGATGGTTTGGTGCAGACCACCAAACATGGTGGTGATATTTATGTTTGTGTGATGGATATACTTTGTGGTATATTTAGACGCCATCCTTCTGTATTGCTGCACTTTTCTACAAAGTTGCTTCATCAACTTCAGTCAAGTTCATTTTACCTCACTCCAACCAACATTATGCATTCTTGCATAATTTTTTTTTAATTTTAATGGTTCTTAAATCGACCATTTGTTAATATAAGTGATTAGCATACACAATCTATAACAATGTCTACACGATTCTCAGTTCCTCAAGACACCTTGACTTTCATCAAGCATCTTCTGAGGAAAATATTTGTATTTTAGTGTTGGATTGATAATCTTATCATGCCTTATCTCTTATTTTGTTCTTATGCTTTTAATATATTAACTTTCACTTGGTCTTAAGCCTAGGCACAAACAACGCAACACATCATCGCATAATCTCCTTCTTGGTCTTTAGCCAAGGGCTTTCAAGGGTTCTCATAACACACTCCTAAAACCTTAAAATCCCCCCCCCCTCTCTTTCTTTCTTGTGCGATCAAACTAACCAAACCAAAGGGTTCGAAAACCCTTTGGTTGATTCCCTAAGTTGACTCCCTAGTAGACTTTAGTCGATGAAACCCTAGGGTTTTACAAACCTGATGCGCTCGGAAGGCACGTTCGAGGTCAAGGAAACTTCCTTTTCTGCAAGCAAGTTTTTCAACCTCCTAGGCAGTGAACCTAATCGTTTTAGTGTAGTATGGGGTAAGCCTCGGGGATTGATATCGTTCTCTAGGGGAATAGTGTCATTAGGCTGAAGTGTATGTCGAATTAAGTCTAAAGGTGAGAGATGATTATTTTTGTATTTTTATATTTTAAAAATCTCGGTTTTGAATGGGAGGGCGGAATTAGTTGCTAGTCAACTAACCCAAAAGCTATTGACTAAACTAAAGTGAAATCTACAAGAAAAGTGAAGCGTATCTACTTATGATGTATTACTCCTTGCTAGCTATCCAATTCTACCTACTGAATTGTCACATCCTTGTTTTAATTGGTGTATGTATTCCATGTTATATTCATAGGGAAGTGCTGGTGGTCCCTAAGTCTATGAGCATAAACTCACGCAATAAATACAACGAAAGCCAACTAGTGCACTCTAGGGCTATAGATCACTATTTAGGATGTTCAAGCTCACAACTCGACGATTGAAGCAAGTTTTCCTTAATCTAGTGCGACAACCAATTAAACAAGAGACAATAGGATTCAAGAATTATAAACTAAATCAATTAGACTCATTGAATTTGTCACACCTTAATGATGAAGATGATACAAGCATCAATAAGAAAACAATAAGATCTAATCAATTATATACAAGTTTAACACAATCATAAGAAAACACTAGATGAACTAGCCAAGCATAATAATAATTGAAGACATGAATTAAGATAGAATCAACAAACCATTACAAAATATTTATGGAGTGATTGAAACCCTCTAAGTTGCTGGAAAAACACCTACCTAAACCCTAGAATCGGACTTATGGTTTAGAGCCTACAAAAAGTGAAGTTATAATGTTATATTTATAGGCAGATTTTCTGTCGGCAAAGGGTGACGGCGTCAGCTTGATAGGGTGATGGCGTCACAAAGACTTTTTTTTTACCAAATTGTAAATTTTCTCGTTCCAGTAATGTGGGCTTTTGAATCACCTAAATCCGAGTTCGTATGCAAAAGTTATGGCTAAAACAGTATCAACTACTTCGCGCGCATGTTGTGATAGTCTTGATCAGCTTGTGATGGCGTCAGTTGAGATACGTGACGCCGTCGGTCTTTAGTAGCGACGTCTTCTGAGTCTTTGATCTTGGGCGTCTGGTGTAGATTTTGTGAGTGACGCCTTCCAGAAATAAGGCGTGACGCCGTCAGGCTTTAGGACCAGAAATTCCATTAAGCCGTCGCGTGTACTTTTTGATCAAGTCTTCATAGAGGGACGGCGTCATCCTTTGGATGGGACGCCATCAGGTTCTATTGATCAGCCTTGAGTGTCTTCGATCTTGACTTTACCATTTTCTTCATATATTTGCTCCTTTTCGTCCAAATACGCTTCATTTCAGCATTTTGCTTCCAAAAGTCCTAAAAAGTGAAAATGAACAAAATTAAGCACTAACGGATATAAAATGTGTCGAAATAGGGCTTAAATGACCCCCTAAAAGCGTACGTTTTAAATCCTAATCAAAACCCTAGATCGATCGCAATACATACACGATTAGGGTTTCCTAAACCCCAATCATACCCTAGTTTAAGCTAGGGTTTTGCCCAAGTTCGTACTCGCCTAACTTGGGATAGGTTCGAAGCCCTAATTCTACATGTGCAGTACCAGTGCATACATGACGTAACCTTAAAGGTGATAATATCATGTTACCAGTCCTAAGACGTTTTTAGATAGGTTGACTAAATCCATAGACTTATTACCTTTTTTACGCAATCTCACTGCTCAAAGACTCGGTGCTTAAGTACAACTTTTCCTATGATTTAAGTAGAGATGCCCTATTTTATTATGTCTCTAAATAATACCGGTTGATATATTATTTAAAAATAGCATGCATATCAGACAATAATAAAACACATGTTTGACACAACTGAGCTATTATCTAATGTTGATCCTAGAGTCACTTCATGATTCAACTTTGGGTCTATCTTAAGGGTTATCATGACACAAGGCAACAAGGTGTCTTCGGACTCCGCGTCTTCTCAGCATCGCCCATCGTATGCTTCTGATGGATCTCCATGATCCGTGCTCCCACTGGATCTCCACAATCCGTGCTCCCACTGGATCTCCTCTCTCTTCATACTCCATAGGTTTTTCTACCTTGTCTGGCCTTCCTTGTGTCATTTTCGTCTTATTTTATATGTAGTTAAAAGCTACTCTACTTAAAACTAATTTACAAGAGGGAATAAACAATGGCGTGCATGCCTCCTTTAAACCTAAAGCAGTAAAAAATATTCTAACAGATTTAAACTATATCACAACCACACAGTTTATATTTTGGTTCTATGGCTCATGCTCATGTCATTCATGATTAACTATAAAGTAGAAAGTTACTAATAATAATTTAAAGCTGAAAATACGTAAGCTATGGTTTTCTAGGATCTACTACATATACACATGCATAGTATATGCATTATATCCTAATAGTACATGCAAACCACGAGTTTCACCCGTACAGATGCACACCGGTACAACTTTTCATTCTTCAGGAATGACGGTTGTTACCTTATTGCAAGTTTAAGAAAACTATTACCTTTTTAAAATTCACACACCCTAATTAGGGTTTCAAAGATTAAAATTTTAAAAGTGTGGGACTTAGGTAACAAGAAACCTTAAGTTACATGGTTTTTAATTTTTCTACAAGAAACATTATTATGGATTTTTAATAACAATATTTTTTTCCTAAATCACCCGGTTATGCATTTAATATTTTAATCCCCCAGCTTCCATGTTCAGGAATTCAAGATTCCTATTTGGGCCAAACTGAAGTCTCGTCAATTTTTGAAAACTCTTTGCTTGGTCACCAAGATTTGCATCCGTCTATTTTTTTAATCTCATCAAACTAGGATACATCAAATCAACCCAATTAGGGTTTTGATAAACTCATATTATACCATATTGTTCCTTAAGCAATCTTGATTCCATGTGATTGATTTTTAGCAATCTAGGCTTTCCAAAAATCACTTTAGCCTATTTTTTTAAAAATTCACACTTTTCCAAAAATATCTAAAACCTTAAAACACACAACATAACTTTCATTCAAAAAACAACCAATCAAAGTTAACCCTAATTCTAATAATTAACACGAATTAGGGTTTTTGCACGTTTAATCCCGGATACCCTTGTATCCTCACAAAGTCGAAAACTTTAGGGTTTAGGAAACCTAATGAATCAAATTCATGTGATTAAAACACATAAACTCTAATTTGATTACAAGCACACACGTTTTGTAATCTTTATGACAACACAAATTAGGGTTTACATGTTTGAATTACGGATACCCTTCTATCCTCATAAAGTAGACTCCTTTAGGGTTTAGAAAACCCTAATTGATCAACTCTATGTAATCAAAACACTCAAACCATAATTTAATGACAATGTGATTAGACCCTAGTTGTCCCAAAACATAAACCTTTAAAACCCTAATTGTTGCAAATCGACCAAGCACATGCATAACCTATTTAAAGATTAAAACTTTATGGCAATATTAACAAATACTAAGAACCCTAACTAGGTTATACATGATTAGGGTGGCTCTGATACGACTGTAGGGGTATGGTGGTTACCCGCATGGCCTATAAAACATCCATAGCGGAAAATAAACACATTAAAGAAATGCAGCTAAAACCTTAATAGCAAGATCTCCTAATCAGATATATAACCTAACTAAACACGTATAAAGGGCATTTATAGAAGACTTACTTGTTTCCTACAGTTATGTAAGCTTCTTGACTAGCCTACGCGCAAAATCATCTTCTTTTTTCTTTTCTTGCTTGAATCGAACGGTTTAGGGTTTTCCAGGGAGAAAACATTAACTTGGGTCGTGTCATGTATCCACTGGTACTGCATAGATAGAACCAGGGCTCAAACCTATGTAAGCTTGGCGAGTACGAAATCAGGTAACGAGTCGACAAGAGGATGTTGACTAGATGAAGTCAACTTAGGGAATTGGTTGAAGGGTAAAACCCTTTGTTTGACCGATCGTGGGAAGAGGGAGGAGAGAGAGAGCATTTTAGGGATAGTTAGTGTGTTATGTGAATCCTTAGACTTTCCTTTGTATTTAGAGGATACTTAGGAGAGTTTTAGAATGATTAGGAAACTTACATAATTATCCCTTAAGTGTTCTAAGTTTGACAAGAAGTAAAACCTCCCCTTATAAGGTTTGGCCGACCTCCATAAACCCAAAGGGTATATGCTTTTGTCTTTTTACACTTATATACAGTTATCTCTGATAAAGATCGATAAATTTATACTTTAGATAATTATTGTTTTACCCCTTAATGAAAACACTGCTAGATTTTTGCTTCCTCACTACTCTTATCTCATTTCGTAACTCGTTTCTCATTTTTAGTTGCCTGATCTATTTTGTAGGCACCGATATGACCCTTCGATATCTTTATGAAAGCTAGCTGCGAAATCTATTGTTTCTACGCACACAATCCTTTCATACATAAGGTCTTCAATGGTCAAAAAGGCTTAAAACACTAATAAAATGGACTAGGGTTTGTATATATTGAGGTTTTGATACCGTCAGCTCACAATCGATCTTAGGGTTTAATCTTATATCGCCATAATGTGACGGCGTCACCTTATAGGTTGTGACGCCATCACTTTGACCTTTTGAGGTAATCGGCTAGGCCATCTCCAAACTCTAAACTGTCACAAAAAAAATCTCAAAATTTCTCTTTCTGGACACATTTGGCGACCACGTCACATATGCCTGTAACGAAGCTGAATTTGTCATTTTTCTTTGTTTTTCATCCAATCGAGCCCAAAACTTGTACGTGTCCAGTGTTTTCACTCCCAAGTACCTAAATCTAAAAAAAACAATTTAGGGCAATAAACGATTCAAAGTATACGATTTTAAAATCTAAATGACCCCTAAAAAGCGTATGAAAATACACCTCATCTTATCCAAATATTACTGCGGTGATTGTTGCTAGAATGTACTCCAACACTTTGATTCACAGTTGCAACACTTACGAAGTGTTTACGAATCTAGATGTGTCAAAAGATGAAGAGCAACTACATGGAAACAAAGACTAATGTCAGCAAGATAATTTCTAAAATTATTATTTGTTTACATGTAATTGCTCTACATCTTTTCATACTTTCTTGTTTGTAAACATGCAAAAAAAGAGGATCTATTTGCGATTGCTGATAACCTACTAAGTTTCCCTGCCAAGGGGTCGGCAAATATTATCACAACAAAGTGACGTGTTGATGGATAATTTGGATGTGTAAGGATACCATGGGGATATTTAACCTTTAATGTTCTATTTCTCAGATGTTGTAATGGCTTATCTTTCTTTTTTAGGATCTTGGAGTCACTTAACTCTTACTCGAAACCTTCATCAAAATTAATATCAATCTACCATGTCAAAAAACCCCAAAAAAAAAAAGAAAACGCTGAACACATAAGCCTAAAAAAAATTATGGGCTAACAAATCAGAATCTGCATCTTCGTATATGTTTTTTTATTATGAGGCTCGAATCAGTATACACTTGAAAAAGAAGACATATCTGCCATGGCTGCAATTAGTAAGTTTTTCGTGCCATCATGCAACCGATAATCTCACTTTTGTTCAAATCCATCCAAAAGCATTCAAAGTTTATCATCACAGCCTCTTAGATTATCATAAAGACGTGACTCATCTGAAAGTGGGCCTGAGATGACATTTCTCATTGCTCAATTACTTAAACACATCTGATGGCCAATTACCAAACAACATACTTGAACCAAAAACCGACATGCTATACCACAAAACGGCGTCATTTATAATGTCAACTTTAAACCAAAATGACACAATGGTCGCAACAATTTAGGAAACATAGTTATAACACCCTAAAAATTGGAATAAAATTTTATTAAGATTTTGGATTATATCCTAAGTTGAATAAAAAAAATAAATAATATGAAAACTATATGTTAAGAAATAAAATATAAAAATTAAATCCCAAACAAACCCAAGCCCAACCCAAATTTTGTAAACCCATATTAGACAAAAAAAAAAAAAAAAATCCATCCCTCCCCACCAAAAACGTTTTACAGAAGAAAAAAATGAAAAGAAACCCTAGCCTCCATAATTAGTTGTCATCAAGAACTCAAGATCAAGATTTGTAGTAATTCCGCGAAGGTTTGGTATGATTAATCGCCTATTTTCTTTAACATCTTTTGTTTTTAAAATTTTTTTTTGTAACTATAAATGATGGATATGATTAGGGTTTATCAACATCTCAGTAATTAAGTATGTTTGCTCATTAAAACATAATTAGGGATGTGTTAGAGGTTTTATCTTATGTTGATTAGGGTTTAAGTGTTGCTGTTGGATCGGGAAAGTTTTGTAGTCGAATTTGTGTGTGTTATAGATCGAATTATATAAGTGCAATATTCTGGGTTTTTATTGGAAAAGCTTATTTTATGTCTTAGTTAAGTTTTCAAAGTGGTTTGGTCGAATTTGGAGTTGTCTAAGTCGTATTTTTGAATTTTACAAGATCAAGTGTCAAAGCTGAGAAATCGGGTCTGAAATTTAGTTGGATTGTTTGATTTTTCATTTTCAAACCATATGGAATTAGGAGCTCTCCTTTTAAAGGAGTGATATTTAGGATTTAAATGAATTTCTGAGATTTTTGGGAATTTTTCCAAGGTGTCTAAACATGTCTAATAAGCTTAAACTTTTGAGGTGTATTTCCTGAACATTTTCTGGACAGGTCTGGACTTATGATTTTCCATAGGCCATTTGACATAGAAATAAAATCGCCCAAAATTTGGAGAGTCTCTTAACTCATATGGGAACTTCTGGGAATTTTCTTAATTTTATTTGAGCTAAGTAAGTATTCGATAAAAATTGCTAAATTCTGGTGCAAATTTGAAATACTAAAAGACATAAATTTATGAACTTAAAACTAAGTATAAATGGGAGATAAGTTAAACATGATTTATAAATGGAACACATATGTAATTTATGATATGTCCTAATGTAGATTTAGTGAAGCGGGAACGTTGAGATTGCTTGTGGGCCTTACTCTTACGCACGCACATTTGAGGTACAGATATTCCGTCATTTCAGTAATGACACATCTTTTCTCTCATGACTCTTGTCTATTTTGATATCCGATTCGTATCCTCCTTACCTTGATTTGATATGATCCTTTTGATATGATTCGTTTTGGTATGATCCTCTGATTTGATATTCAATTAGTTATTCATTTGATATGTTATCCGTTTGAGATCCATTATTGATATAATTCCATTATATGATCAGTTTGATATGATATGATTTGTTTTATTTGGTTGCCCAAGCTAACTAGCCATGGAAGTACCATGGCCATGTCATTGATGCACCAGTGGCATGACACTATCTGGGGCGGTGTGATTAGTCTCCGGCGTTCCCTTTTGATATGATTATGATATGTGTGCACTTGGCCATTATGAATACGTATGTACAGTCTTGTACTGGCATATGTATATTTGATTTGTTTTGCAGGGAGCGTATGGATGCATCTTACGTACTCAGTTCAGTTTTAGTGATGTGGTGCGTGTGTGCAATACACCCCCTCACATTAGGGAGCTAGCTACTCCATTTGGTACTTGAGAGGTCCCCCCTCCTTGTGCACTTATGATTTGACGAATTTGATATGATTTGGCAGATATGGGTTATGAGATGTGATTTGTTAGATTTGGATATAGTAGTATCTCCTTTAGTATTAGGTGCTCGTGGCAACATTATGATTTTGGTTATTATGTGACTATCTGATATTCTGATTCATTCGTTTGCTATGCCTATTCAGTCATTCAATTGACTACTTATTCACTCAGTATTCTTATGTGATTCGTTTGACTATCAGACTCATGCTTCAGTTCATTTGGTTATTATACTCGGTCTTCTGTTCATTTGATTTATTATGCTTTCACTCTATTTCAGTTGGTTGCCAAGCTTATACTTTAGATTACCACTTCATCCTTTTACCGAGCTATTATATGATTATTGGATTCAAGTGTTGACTATGCTATTATATGATTATTTGATCCATCTGTTTACAATGTTGGTATATGATTACATGATTTCTCTGTCTACTAGGTTAGAATGTGGTTACCTGATTCATCTGTTAGCATGCTAGTATCTGATTATCCGCTTACCATGCTATTATGTGACTATTTGATTCGTCTGGTTGCCATGCTAGTATGTAGTCATTAGATTTATCCGTTTATCATGTTATGCTTCGTTCAGTTATTTCGTGGGCTATGACTATCATTTAGTAATCTTACCTGCTATTTGTGATTACCATGTTTGTACTTTTGTCTGGTATTTTTTTATGCTTATGTTATCGGTTCGGCATAGTAATTGAGGTTTACTTGACTTGTTGATCTGCCATGTTTACATTTCTATTCATGTTTCTGGTTGATGAAGGAATATGGTACAACTTATGTTATCAGTCTAGTTGATTTGTTTAGTTTGCCATGTTGTATTCTTGTTCAGCTACTTCATTTAGTTATGATGTTCGCTCAATATTTTCTACCTATACTTGTGACGGACATGCTTATACTTCTAGTAGTATCTCAACTTTTTATGATATTTATTATATTTATTAATTGTTGATTTTTCTAACTTGTGTGATTGACATGCTTACATTCTATTTAGTTGATTTCGCCTGATTATATAATCCTGCTTAGCTTATGTATATCTGATTACCTAATTTGTTGTTTTGCCATATTCATGTTTAGTTGATCCGCTTATCGATATGCTTGTTTGGTTGCTTGTTTTAATTATGATACTGTTCATCAACTCCTATATGATTATGTTTTGATACTTGTGTGTTTGGTTATTTATATGTGCTTATATTTGTTCAATGATTCGCTGCTTTGCTTTGCTTTGGTCTTCTTTTATTTATGTTCCTTCTGGATATCTGTTAATATTGTGTTCTGCAGGTTCCTTATTGACTCATAGACTCATTGTGCACATTCGTTACGATTTTGTTATCAGCCTCCTTTGATTCATTTTTGAATTTTGATTATGTTTAGCTTTTGTTTTGTTATATCTGTTCACTGGGCTTTTTAAGCTCAGCCGCATTTCTTTTCCATGCGGCAGGTACCAAGTGGTATGCTGAGCTTTGATGGGCTAAGAGTAGGAGCTTTTGAGTGAACCGACCCTAGTTTCCCTTATTAGTTTGGACTCATTTGGAAGAACATTTGTTTTGATATTTCGTATATTTTAGACATGTTGAATTATGTATTTTTCCTTTGTAAGTCATTCGTTTATATGACTTGATATATTATTTAATAAGACTTTCGCTTGCATTGTTATTAGTATGTTTTGATATGACTCCATATTGTAACATTCGGACCCTTGTCGGGTTGGGGTGTTACAATTATGGTATAAGAGCTAAGGTTTCGTCTTTTTTACCTTAGGATTGACCTGTGAGGACTTGGGTAGACATTAGGCTTCCGTCTGTTTCTATCTTTTCTGATTCTTTTGATTTTCGTTCAGATTTGACTTCGATATTCTTTTGTCTTCGCTGATTTGACCTTCTTATTTTCGCATTTGATTTTGTTTGTTTTATCTTCGCACATTCGTTTGTCGATCGTTTAGATGGAGACTACTCGTAGTGTCGAAGATGATGGTGCTGACCCTGCGTTGCTGCAACAGTTTCTGAACTGGAGAGGTTCGTGAAGCAGAAGCCGCACCCGATTGTAATGCTGCTGGAGACATCAGAATGCTGCTGGAGGGAGCTGGACGGATCAACCAGAGGAGCAAAGACGGAGACAAAATTCAACTGGTGGGCACTTGGGAGGCGTATGAGCAGAGTAACTCTGACCGGCGTACTTTAGACGTGCGGAGAAACTACTACCAAGATTCGGGCATATTGTGGTCAACAGTCCAACCTTTGAGATGCTGAGAAGATTCATCTGCTTCATATGATTGGGCGCGATTTGTGTTATTCTGATTTTTTTCGTCACGCATTTTGCATTAGTTTGATATTTCATTATATGATTTTGACCAATGGTGTTTTTCTTCGATTTGTTTGGAGCTTAGCTTGGATGATGGAGTTCTATGGCTTGATTCTTCGGTGTTACTACAACTTCGCGTTATGTTTTATATCTCTTTGAGAAATCGCAATTTTCATCCATTATGTTTATATGATTTGTATCAGTAAGGTTAGACTTTGCGGCACTTTGTCATTTTTGTGAACCTAAGGCTATTTTTGGATCGTCAGTAATGAGTCATGAGGAACCTTCTCGAGCAAGACAGCAACCTTCTTTCTTTGTGGAATGGTAAGTTTGATTGGATACATTACGTGCTGCCTATATGTGAATTTGGTTTGATTTGGTATGT
Source organism: Chrysanthemum seticuspe (assembly GCA_019973895.1). NCBI lineage: Eukaryota > Viridiplantae > Streptophyta > Magnoliopsida > Asterales > Asteraceae > Chrysanthemum > Chrysanthemum seticuspe. The sequence goes on along the minus strand of BPTQ01000002.1, from coordinate 96,886,326 downwards.
TACTTGCTACCTGTATGTGTATCTGTTTTGACGTAATGTTGGTCATGTGGTTCGTCATGACCCGAGATAGAATATGATGGCAATAAGGACTTGTTATGTGATGCAAGTATTATGACGCCAGATCAACGTGATAATACCGAGATCATATAATTTGAACTTATTGGGATAATACGACGTCTTGGGAAATGTCTGTGGTTGGTACGTTGGATGGACTAGGACTCATATCCGTTATTTGTCAGTTTTCATATTCGTTTGGAATTCTGTATCTCTTTGCGTGATTCTCACTGACATCTGTTACGTATAAATTTTGTACTCGTTGGACCAGAAATTGTTATGATTTGTGCGAAACTATGGATTTCTACGTCTGTCGTAAACAGTACGTCTCCGTCTACTTTTATGACTTCAATTTCGAGAATGAAATTTTCTTTTTAGAGGGGAATAATTATAACACCCTAAAAATTGGAATAAAATTTTATTAAGATTTTGGTTTATATCCTAAGTTGAATAAAAAAATAAATAATATGAAAACTATATGTTAAGAAATAAAATATAAAAATTAAAACCCAAACAAACCCAAGCCCAACCCAAATTTTGTAAACCCATATTAGACAAATAGAAAAAAAAATCCATCCCTCCCCTCCAAAAACGTTTTACAAAAGAAAAAAATGAAAAGAAACCCTAGCCTCCATAATTAGTTGTCATCAAGAACACAAGATGAAGATTTGTAATAATTCCGCGAAGGTTTGGTATGATTAATCGCCTATTTTCTTTAACATCTTTTGTTTTTAATTTTTTTTTTGGTAACCATAAATGATGGATATGATTAGGGTTTATCAAAATCTCAGTAATTAAGTATGTTTGATCATTAAAACATAATTAGGGATGTGTTAGAGGTTTTATCTTGCGTTGATTATGGTTTAGGTGTTGCTGTTGGATCGGGAAAGTTTTGTAGTCGAATTTGTGTGTGTTATAGATCGAATTGTATAAGTGCAATATTCTGGGTTTTTGTTGGAAAAGCTTATTTTATGTCTTAGTTAAGTTTTCCAAGTGGTTTGGTCGAATTTGGAGTTGTCTAAGTGGTATTTTTGAATTTTACAAGATCAAGTGTCAAAGCTGAGAAACCGGGTCTGAAATTTAGTTGGATTGTTTGATTTTTCATTTTCAAACCATATGGAATTAGGAGCTCTCCTTTTATAGGAGTGATATTTAGGATTTAATTGAATTTCTGAGATTTTTGGGAATTTTTCCAAGGTGTCTAAACAGGTCTAATAAGCTTAAACTTTTGAGGTGTATTTCCTGAACATTTTCTGGAAAGGTCTGGACTTATGATTTTCCATAGGCCATTTAACATAGAAATAAAATCGCCCAAAATTTGGAGAGTCTCTTAACTCATATGGGAACTTCTGGGAATTTTCTTAATTTTATTTGAGCTAAGTAAGTATTCTATAAAAATTGCTAAATTCTGGTACAGATTTGAAATACTAAAAGACAGAAATTTATGAACTTGAAACTAAGTATAAATGGGAGATAAGTTAAACATGATTTATAAATGGAACACATATGTGATTTATGATATGTCCTAATGTAGATTTAGTGAAGTGGGAACGTTGAGATTTCTTGTGGGCCTTACTCTTACGCACGCAGATTTGAGGTACATATATTCCGTCATTTCAGTAATGACACATCTTTTCTCTCATGACTCTTGTCTATTTTGATATCCGATTCGTATCCTCCTTACCTTGATTTGAAATGATCCTTTTGATATGATTCGTTTTGGTATGATCCGCTGATTTGATATTCGATTAGTTATTCATTTGATATGTTATCCGTTTGAGATCCCTTATTGATATAATTCCATTATATGATCAGTTTGATATGATATGATTTGTTTTATTTGGTTGCCCGAGCTAACTAGCCATGGAGGTACCATGCCCATGTCATTGATGCACCAATGGCATGACACTATCTGGGGCGGTGTGATTAGTCCCCGGCGTTCCCTTTTGATATGATTATGATATGTGTGCACTTGGCCATTATGAATACGTATGTACAGTCTTGTACTGGCATATGTATATTCGATTTGTTTTGCAGGGAGCGTATGGATGCATCCTAGGTACTCAGTTTAGTTTTGGTGATATGGTGCGTGTGTGCAATACACCCCCTCACATTTGGGAGCTAGCTACTCCATTTGGTACTTGAGAGGTCCCCCCTCCTTGTGCACTTATGATTTGACGGATTTGATATGATTTGGAAAATATGGGTTATGAGATGTGATTTCTTAGATTTGGCTATTGGAGTATCTCCTTTAGTATTAGGTGCTCGTGGCAACTTTATGATTTTGGTTATTATGTGACTATCTGATATTCTGATTCATTCGTTTGCTATGCATATTCAGTCATTCAATTGACTACTTATTCACTTAGTATTCTTATGTGATTCATTTGACTATTAGACTCATGCTTCAGTTCATTTGGTTATTATACTCGGTCTTCAGTTCATTTGATTTACTATGCTTTCTCTCTATTTCAGTTGGCTGCCAAGCTTATACTTTAGATTACCACTTCATCCGTTTACCGAGCTAATATATGATTATTGGATTCAAGTGTTGACTATGCTATTATATAATTATTTGATCCATCTGTTTACAATGTTGGTATATGATTACATGATTTCTCTGTCTACTAGGTTAGTATGTGGTTACCTGATTCATCTGTTAGCATGCTAATATCTGATTATCCGCTTACCATGCTATTATGTGACTATTTGATTCGTCTGGTTGCCATGCTAGTATGTAGTCATTTGATTTATCCGTTTATCATGTTATGCTTCGTTCAGTTATTTCGTGGGCTATGACTATCATTTAGTAATCTTACCTGCTATTTGTGATTACCATGTTTGTACTTTTGTTTGGTATTTTCTGATGCTTATGTTATCGGTTCGGCATAGTAATTGAGGTTTACTTGACTTGTTGATCTGCCATGTTTACATTTCTGTTCATGTTTCTGGTTGATGAAGGAATATGGTACAACTTATGTTATCAGTCTAGTTGATTTGTTTAGTTTGCCATGTTGTATTCTTGTTCAGCTACTTCATTTAGTTATGATGTTCACTCAGTATTTTCTACCTATACTTGTGACTGACATGCTTATACTTCTAGTAGTATCTCAGCTTGTTATGATATTTATTATGTTTATTAATTGTTGATTTTTCTGGCTTGTGTGATTGCCATGCTTACATTCTATTCGGTTGATTTCGCCTGATTATATAATCCTGCTTAGCTTATGTATATCTAATTACCTAATTTGTTGTTTTGCCATATTCATGTTTAGTTGATCCGCTTATCGATATGCTTGTACATTGTTTGGTTGCTTGTTTTAATTATGATACTGTTCATCAACTCCTATATTTATTATGTTTTGATACTTGTATGTTTGGTTATTTATACGTTCTTATATTTGTTCAATGATTCGCTGCTTTGCTTTGCTTTGGTCTTCTTTGATTTATGTTCCTTCTGGATATCTGTTAATATTGTGTTATGAAGGTTCTTTATTGACTCATAGACTCATTGTGCTCATTCGTTACGATTTTGTTATCAGCCTCCTCTGATTCATTTTTGAATTTTGATTATGTTTAGCTTTTGTTTTGTTATATCTGTTCACTGAGCTTTTTAAGCTCAGCCGCATTTCTTTTCCATGCGGCAGGTAGCAAGTGGGATGATGGGCTTTGATAGGCTAAGAGTAGGAGCTTTTGAGTGAACCGACCCTAGTTTCCCTTATTAGTTTGGACTCGTTTGGAAGAACATTTGTTTTGATATTTCGTAACTTTTAGACATGTTGGATTATGTATTTTTCCTTTGTAAGTCATTCGTTTATATGACTTGGTATATTATTTAATAAGACTTCCGCTTGCATTGTTATTAGTATGTTCTGATATGACTCCATAATGTAACATTCGGACCCTTGTCTGGTTGGGGTGTTACATAGTTCTGGTAAAATATGAGATTCTTGTGCATGAAGGTTGGTGAAACAAAGACTAATTTCATTGAAAGAGATAAAGGAGGCTCATATCTGTAAGAATTTAATAGGACAAATAAGGAATAAACTCCATGGTTGCATTAATATAAATGCCCCACGAAGATACGGTTATTCTCAAGCTTTCGCCAATTTCAGCGAAACAAGATCTGTATCACAAATTTATCATCACTGCCTATCCAATTAATAATGTTTGAACATGGGGGTAGCTTTCATACATTAGGCGTGACCAGTACACCATTTAGGTAGGATAATAATTAAAACGATGTCATTTGACTGTTATGTTGCCGTTATGAAGATCACCAAATGTCGTTTTGAATATTGGTGCATACCTCATACACTATATAAAAATGAAGGCTCATATTTGTAATTGTGCATCAGAAGAAAAAGGAAAAAACCTCCATGGTTGCATTAATATAAATGCTCTGCCAAGATAAGATTGTTCTAAAATTTTCACCGATGTCAGTTACACAACATATGTACTACATATGTATCATCATTGCCTACCCATTATTCCAGGGTTCCATTATATAGAAACTAACTAATGGATTTGAACGACTAGCAGCTAACCCAGAAATCAAGTTTCATAATTAAAGAGAAGTAAGTGGAATGACGACTAATTCATGTCCCATAAATCCATGCAGACAACAATATCCTAATTCGTAGGAAACGAAGCATTACTAATTTTCATCGACACAACATCTATATTACAGATTCATCATCATTTCCTACCCAAATGAGAATGTCGGGTTCTGTCATCGTTGTGTCTTATAATTTTAACTTCGTATCAAAACGATGCCACGACCGTAACGATTAAGGGCACATAGTTTTAGTGAGATGAGATTCTTGTACATAAATGTTGGTGAAAGAAAGACCAGAGCCTTAAACGTTGCGTTTTGGATCACAAATGTCTAAAAGGGGCGATGGAGGGTCAGTTTTTTAAGAATGTATCTGTACAATGAGGAAATAAATGCCATGGCTGCATTACTATAAATTCCCCGCCAAGATGCGGTTATTCTAAAAAAAATTTAACAATTTCAATGACAGACATTACATGTTAGTCATCATTCCCTAATAAAAAAGGAGCTGAGAAACCAAAGGTGGGCAAAAAAGAAAGATAAAACGGGCCCTCATGGGCCGATAACTTAACCACATCTAATGGTCCAACAACTTAAACAACATGGGTAAAACCACAAATCGACATGTTAGAGCACAAAACGACGTCGTTTCGATTTTTTTCCACCCTAAATGGCGCCGCCCGCATGTCACAAAATTAGGCAACCTATTCTTAAGCGTAACATGAATGCATTCAAATTTGCTCACCATACGTTATATAAGAAACAATATTCTTTGATCTTGATTTCCCCTTAAATGTTGCATTTTGGGTGACAAATGTGTAAAAAGAATGATGGAGGCTCAGGTATGTAGGAATGTGTTAGTACAAAGAGAAAATAAACGGCATGGCTGCATTAATATGAATGCCCTGCCAAGATACGGTTATTGTCAAACTTTAACCAGTTTCAGAGACACACATTATAGATTTATCATCGTTGCCTACTCATTTAAGGATGTCTAAACATGATGGTTTTGTATGATGGCTTCAAGAAGAAGTTTGGTCACGAAGAAACTTAGATAAAACCTTCTACCGAAGCTTGTTCGTGACAAAACTTCTCCCTTCAAGCATCATATATCACAAATTTGACTACCTACATGTGAAGGTTCACCAAACAAGTACACATTATCATCTTTTTAAACCATCATAAAATAACCAACAATAATTTTACAATAAAGAAGATTGTTAAATGCAAAACAGTGTTCCGAAAATCAGCTGCGAAGGATTTAAAACCCATTAAAACAATGTAATACCTACCTGTAATTCGAACCGCAACTGAAGACAATCCCAAATTCTTAGGCCCCAATTGTTTATCACGTAATGCTTGTCGCGTTTTAGATCACAAATGTCTAAAAGTGGCGATGAAGGCTCAAATCTGTAAGAATGTATTTGTACAAAGAGGAAATGAACGACATAGCTACATTAATCTAAATGCTCTGCCAAGATGCGGTTATTCTCAAAATTTTAACAATTCCAGCGACACATATCACAGATTTATCATCATTACCTACCCAATTAAGTGTTCTAGTAAGGTATGAGATTATAGAAACACTTGGAATCACTATTAAAAAAAAGAGCAGAGAAACCAAAGGTGGGCAAAAATGAAAGATAAAACTGGCCCTCATGGGCCGATAACTTAACCACATCTAATGGTCCAACAACTCAAACAACATGGGTAAAACCACAAATCGACATGTTAGAGTACAAAATGACGTCGTTTTGATTTTTTTCCACCCTAAACGGCGTCGCCCGCATGCCACAAAATTAGGCGGCCCATTCTTAAGCGTAAACATGAATGATTCAAATTTGTTCACCATACGTTATATAAGAAACAATATTCTTAGATCTTGATTTCCCCTTAAATGCTGCATTTTGGGTGACAAATGTGTAAAAAGAATGATGGAGGCTCAGGTATGTAGGAATGTGTCAGTACAAAGAGAAAATAAACAGCAGGGTTGCATTAATATGAATGCCCTGCCAAGATACGGTTATTGTCAAACTTTGACCAATTTCAGAGACACATTACAGATTTATCACCATTGCTTACTTATTTAAGGATGTCTAAACATGATGGTTTTGTATGATGGCTTTAGGGAGAAGTTTGGTCACGAAGAAACTTAGATAAAACCTTCTACCGAAGCTTGTTCGTGACAAAACTTCTCCCTTCAAGCATCATATGTCACAAATAAGCACCATGGGTGCATTAATATATATGCCCCGCGAAGATACGAGTATTCTCAAAGTTTGACTAATTTCTATGACACAACATCTATATCACAAATTTATCATCACTGCCTACCCATATAACGATGTCTAAATATAAATGTCGTTTGCTCCCACACTTAAACCGAACACCAAATTGACACATTCATGACGCAGAATTTACACCAAAATCTCATAAAAATCTACCAATTAAAAAATGACATGTTGTAATCACCTCAGTTATTTTATGATTTTGGTTCACACTTTGAATCATAAATATAGGTTAAAAGTGCAAAAAATGATTCAAAAATAGATATATAAATACCTTGAAAATCTCTTGGCAATCTACCATGGCTACAAAGTTAGTAACATTGCCCGGCCACGATGAAAATAATCCCATGTTTACTCCCTAAACGATGTCTTTCGCATGCTAAGGTTTGTATGATGCCTTGTAATAGTGGTTCCAGGTCATTCTTTAACCAACCTTCATACACAATAATCTATAAGTTCATACAACAATATTTTTTTTCAATCTAGGGAGGCTCAAATAGGTAAAAAGTCAAAAAAAAGATGACACACCAGCCATGGATGCAAAATTAGTAAGTCTGCGCACCATAATGAAGCAAATAATGCCAGCTTTCTTCAAGAACAAATGTATAAAAGCAATGATAGAGGCTCAGGTATGTAGGAATGTGTCAGTACAAAGACAATTGAATACCATGGCTGCTTTAATATGAATGCCCCACCAAGATATGTTTGTTCTCAAACTTTCACCAATTTCATAGACACACATTACAGATATATCATCAGTGCCTACCCAATTAAGAATGTTTGTACATGAAGGTTTTCAGTGATGCCTGCAAGGATAAGTTTGGTCACGAAGAAACTTAGGTAATTAAAGCCTTGTAACAAAGCTTTTCATGACAAAACATCTCCTTGCAAATTTAGCAAACTTGCCCTGTCATGATGCAGCGCATAATCTCACCTTTATTCGAATCCATTCATCAAAATTCTAAATCTATCATCATTGCCTATTATATTCTCATTATTATCCACATTGCTCTATAAACAGATTGAAAAGTGAACAAATGGTTTAACATCTATGTTAAAAAAAGACGCAACCCACATATCCAACCTATTGTATAATTGAGGACGATAGGAGAAATAAATACAAAGATCCTTAATGATGCCTGCAAGGAAAATATTGGTACCATTAGCATTAAAATACTATTCTACAATTCTAAGCCTATATCCGACATTATACTAGACCTCTTACATGCATTATAAAAAAACTTTTACGTCTACTTCCCCATCATCTTCCATTTGATTTGCATGCCCTAGATACAAAATGACTGATCTCTCAAACGACATGTATAAAGAATGAGCTAAAATGAATGATGCAGAAAAAGGAAACCCAAAATAAAATCTTTAATAACATTTAAACCACATTTTATTTCAAATTAATCTCATATTTTATTAAATCATCAGTTCTTTAAATTAAAAAAAAAATAATAATAATAAAAAAAAATAAAATAAAATAAAATTCTTAAAATATAAGAGTACCGAAAGTGGAAATTAAATATATATTTTTTAAGAAATTACCCATTTATACAGTAGGCGTGCGAACGACGAACATAAGCCGCACACGTAGCTTCTTCTTTATTCCCGATAACACTTAAACCACACTTTTATTTCAAATCACTGAAACTACAAATTAATTGACAAAAACTTTTCACCTAACACTGCAATTCAAAAAACCGTCAAATATTTTCCGTAAGAAATTACCCATTTATAAATTAGGCGTGCGACCGTCGAACATTAACCACACGCATAGTCTCTTCTTCAATCTTAGGTGAAGCCACCACACAATGTTCTAATAAGATATAAAATTATATATTTGTGTGCATGAAGATTGGTGAAAGAAGATATGCACTCACTAATATAAAAAGAGCGGACAAACTAAAAGGGAGAAAAAAAATAGACCCTCATTGGCCACTAACTCAACCACAACTAATGACCCAACAACCTAAAAGACGTGTGTAAAACCACAGAATGATGGTAGAGCATAAAACGACGTCCTTTTGTTCTTTTTCCCCACTAAAAACAGTTTGTTCGCACGCCTAATTTATAAAAAGGTAATACAGATATCAATATGCTATATAAGCCTATAGCAAACTTTACCCAAAACATATGCCCGAAATTACATGCTATTGGACAAAAAACAACTGAAGCAATGTAAAGAGAACTTTGTTTACGAAGTAGTTGTGAACAACTACCACATTCAAGTTCAAAAGTTACACCAACTAATTTTTAAAAGGGTTGGCTTCAAGTGGAACTCAAGCTTAATTAACTAATAATTCAGACAAAGTAAAAGAGATTTTATATTATTTTTATATGTGATGATAAAAGCAAACTTTAGGTATGTCTCAACTATCACATAACCTTAATGAAATTAACTTATTCAATTGTTTCAAACTATACTTGTCACTCAGCAATAGAACCAACGTACTTATAAATTCAAAATACAAAAAAATGCGATATTTTCTTGTACTTTTGTGTAACAAAATGCTTGTTTTGCAAGTGCTTGAAAATCTCGATCGTTGAATCTATCGTACGAAAAGTTGTTTAATCGTAAATTCCGGATACATTGTGTCTACAGAATATTAACTATCAACTTGAGACGAGTTCGATATTAAAAACTAGAAAGTCACGAATTTCTATAGTTACTTTTCACATAATAAAGAAATGGATAGAGGCATGTGAGGCTCGATATCAACTTGAGCATATCATAGCTAACTTATAAACAAGATTATAGCTAGTTTAATTAGTAAAGAAAAAAGAAGAATATATATGGTTTTGTGGTCCTCCTTAATGACTTTGTCTCTATGCCATTGTTTGTCAACGATCCTTTCAGAGACAGAAGAAGCACCCAAAGCTAAAAACAAAAGGCAGCTCTCATCCTTTACATTACATTATCAATTACATGTGGCCCTCAACCCAACATGCACACTCACATACGTATATTGATTCCTTGTGTTTAATTTAACCTAAAGACCTTATAAACACGATGCATGTTATGGGGTCACTAATTTAATGCTATCTAAATTAAATTTTTGGCTCTTCTAAACATCTCAATATAATAGCTGTCGTAACAAGTCGAAAACATCTTTGTTGATTAGCTAGCTAGGGTATGAAAATATTAAATTTTGTTGCATCTTAGTTGGATTTGTAAATGCATTTGTATTTTATTAGGATGTTAATACATTCTCGTTACTTGCATACGGTTCTGGTCCAAGTTTTTAATTAGTGTTACATTACATATATGTTATCTGATCGATAACAATGAGGTAAATAATGTGATAATTCGTAGAACTTTAGTAATCGTATTTTACACGATAAATTTTAATCATATAATACCAATCGATTATATAATAAGAGAAAACACATTTTAGAATTAAATTGAGAAATAAACTATTTTTTTTCTTAAATGTGTTAACTCATGATATAATTATGTAGCAGTTTAATCGGCCAATTCAGCTCACCAAATGTGAGCTGTTAATTAGAGACTTTTTAATAATATGAAGAAAAAAAAATATTAAGTTAAATCATACTTTCACCCTCTCTAGTTATATCTCTTCTATGATAAGGGATTTTCAAAAGTGTAAAATGTTTGTAAAGAAATCCAAACCGCGCATCATTCTGCTTATATGATAAAATTGAGCATTTTTGTTAATTAATAAAAGTCAAAATTAACTTTAATTTGTTCAACCTTGTCTAAATTTCATCCAATAAAATAAATATGTATAAAAATACATATGTTGATTTTGTAAATTAAAAAAAAAAAACTTAAAAAATGATATAGTAATTAATAAAACTTTAGTTCTAAAATCTCTACTATATAAGAGGAGAAAACAGCATTTTTTAAAACTTAAAAATGAGTAAGGTGGTTTGACAAAAATACTTATCTAAAGCTCATCTTTAAATTAGTGGTTTGAAATTTGAAGTTGTTAGCTTTACTATTTTGTGAATATAACGTCTTACACGTCAATTGGACTAAATACGTAATATAGCTTTGCCCGCAGGGACTAATAATGTACACGAGATAAACTAGTGATGTAATGAGCCTATCAATCCTCCTCATGACTCTCCATGAGGGGTATCGAAAAGTGTTAAGTAGTTCATCATTCTTTCTTTCTAATAAAACACATTTTCTTTCACCTTTCTTTCTATACTTTCTCTCTCTAAGATTAAACATGTTTTGCTTGTTTCACCAACCTAGACCTCATGAATTCATGAGAATACATGAATTTTATCTTATCTATCACCAGGTTGCAAACCTTTGGGTTGCAAATGTATCTTCAAAAGGAAGATGAAAGTTGATGGAACCATTGACAAGTTTAAAGCTGGATTGGTTATCCAAGGCTTCAGAAAAAAGAATGAAACGATTATTTCGATACCTATGCTCTAATTGCTCGAATATCCATAACCAGATTATTCATTGCTTTAGCGGCTACTTATAATCTAGTGATCCATCAAATGGATGTCAAAACAACATTCTTTAATGGTGATTTGGAAGAGGAGGTGTATATGAAGCAACCAAAATGATTTGTTATGCCTAGAAATGAGCATATGGTATGTAATTAATTAAATCATTATATGGACTCAAACAATCTCCAAAACAGTGGCATAAAAAATTTGATGTTGTCTTGTCTAATGGGTTTATACTAAACCAATCTGATAAGTGTGTATATTGCAAATTTGATGATTCTGATAAAGGAGTTATCATTTGTTTATATGTTGATAACATGTTGATCTCTAGGACTGATTAAGATCAAGTGGATAAAATGAAAGAGTTTTTGTCATCAAATTTCTCCATGAAGGATATGGAGGAGGCTTACGTGATCCTTGGTATAAGGATTAAACGTGAGGACAAGGGTATCATAATTACTCAATCACATTACATTGAGAAAATACTCAAGAAGTTCAAATGCGATGATTGTTATCCGGTAAGCACTCTTTTGGATGCAACTATCAAACTTATGCCTAATACAGGCAGGGATATAAATCAACTTGAGTACTCTAGAGCTAGTGGTTGCTTTATTATATGTAATGACAAGCACAAGTCCATATATTGCTTATGATGTGGGTTAATTAAGTAGGTACAATAGTTATCCTAATGCTCATCATGGGCATGTTGTAATGTGGGTATTCACGTACTTAAAAAAACCATGGATTGTGGTATATCATATGTTGGGTTTCTTTCAGTTTTAGAAGGATATTCAAACACAAGTTAGATAACTAATTCAGAAGATCATACTTCCACAACTGGTTGGGTTTTTTATTTCTAGGTGGAGGTGCCATCTCATAGGATTATAAGAAGTAAACTTGTATTACTGACTTGTATTACTGACTCAACTATGGAAGCAGAGTTTGTAGCTTTAGCTGCAGCTGGCAAAGAGGCAGAATGGTTGAGGAATCTTATATATAAGATTCCATTATGGCCAAAACCAATTTCTCATATTTATATTCATTGTGATAGTGTTGCCACTTTAGCTAAGGCTAATTGTCAAATATACAATGGAAAGTTTAGACACTTTGGTATTAGACACAGTATGGTTCGTGAGCTTATTACAAATGGAGTGATTTTCGTGGATTTTGTTTTATCTAAACAAAACTTGGTGGATCACTTGACAAAAGGATTAGCCCGAGACTTAGTGCACAAGTCGGTTTTAGGGATGTGACTAAAGTCTATAAAAATCACCCATGGTGAGATGCCCAATTCCCTTATAGCTAACGTTAGGAGCTGAATTCAATGTGGAAAGCTCATTTTAGTGATTGGAGCACATTCGACAGAATCAATCCAAGGAATTTGCTCAGTTCCGTAGATGATGTTAGGTTGAAGTTCAACTTCTTAATAGTCCTTTTGAAACATTGCATGTGCAGGTGCAAGAATAAAAAGGCCTAACCTATGTGAGCATGAAGTTTTGCCGCTTCAAGAAGCTTGGACTTGACTTTTATATGCTCATAAAAGGATATGGACACATGGATTTATAAAGGTGTCAAGTTTATACACATTAGAGTATTACAATAATTTATGTATATATTATCTTCGGGTATTCATACGAATTGCAGGGTTCAATCCTAATCGACACCCTGACTTTCAAATTTCTGAAATGTGCAATATACTAAGTGAAAATTCAATCTATAGTGACATTTTCATTTATGCATGAGTTTGGTTTGTTTGTGTACTTTAGTACATCAAGTATTATACTAAAATGGGAGAATGTTGGTAATTTTAGTGTTATCAACTATTTTAAGTGATTGTGTTTTGCTTGAGACCAGTGACCTTATACAAGTTTAGCTCAAGATGAGTTAGGAGGTACATAGTGCACACTCGTTATAGTTAGCTCAAAAGATAACTAAGTCTTCATTCAAAGTGTTATTGGTTAGGAAGATCTGGGGGAGTCAGAGAGTCATTGTCATCACACTCTGACTCCATCATTCAGGTCTTGATTCCTGTCTTCAGTCTCTGAACTCCACCTCAGATACTAATGAGTCTTTTCTTCAGGCTCTGAGGAATATCTTGTGAATGACTCTCTGATGACTGTTCATTAGAGACGGAATACACTTAGGATGTTATTCATTCAAATCTATACTTAAGAGGTTTTGGGCTCTGAGTTCAACCCAACAAAGAGAACACATACAATGAATGAGAGCTTCACCCTCCCATGTATGACTAGGAGAGTATTTATGCTATACTAAAAGCCTAACTCTGCATGTTTGACAACGTTAGTCCATGTGTAGAAGTAGCTAATGAAACTAATGCAATTTCTGTAAATGGCTTCACTTTTGAAGCTAACAGACTTATTCATATTTTTACTTTTTTTATTAGTTAATCATTATTTAGCTTTATAATTATTTATTTTTCTTTTTTACTTATCTATTTACTTTTATAGTTATTTTTACTTTGTCATATATATACATACATATATAGAAATGAACAAATGATACAATGTTCACTGAGAATAAATTATTAGAAATACAATATTAAAAATGTTACATAATAAGTAATTTGGTTACCACCCGTTGTGGCAGAGATTTGAATGAATCAATCTAAACCAATCTTGGCCGCATTCTTTATGTGTTAATTGTCTGTCGCGCGTTGTGACGAACCATTTTAATCAGCGTATGTATTTATATAACTTTAATGATATTTAAAGAAAAACCGTCTTGAAAAGATATACTAAGAATTTAAAGATAGGTATTGCATCGGAGACGATGACAATAGACTTTCAGAACTCATTAATTTCATTTAAATATAGTTGCAGCTTAAATACATACATAACTAAAAAAAAATTAAAGCTATCATTCTATTACAAAAGATTGCGCACATAATTAACCAAGCTACAAAGGTTAGAGTTGGTTTCCTTGTAACATCACTATAGGATCACTATGATGCATCATATAAAGACAACGGTTCCTTGAATCCAATGATTAAGTTATTTTTGGTCTAATTCCTTACATGTGTTTACATAAAAATTTAGTGGAATACAGATGGAGCATAAAAGGAGATATCTAGATGTAGATTGAAGAAGATAGAGGAGGATGCGAGGAAGAATTAAAACAACATGGTTATGGGGAGAAGTTTTAGAAGGAATCAAAACGTTGTAGTTTTGGGGAGGATGTGAGAGATAGTTTTAGAAACTCAAAACGACACAGTTTTGGGCATCCTCAAAACGACGTCGTTTCTCACGGTAAATGTATACTACAATAATTACTATGTTAGGTCAATATTTTTAGGAATAAGATAATAATATTCGCGAAACACATTTTGACGACTAACATATGCGTCCTCCCATCCAGATGCATTTTCACTTTTATATGTAATCCAAAGTGGATGAGTTAACGGTAATGGGCAATTTTCGTGTAGCGTCGCTTTAATTTAATGGTTACCATTCACATGAGCAATTACAATTGTCTCATGTGGTTCTGATTGTGGTAGACTCGACCAAAGCGGAAAACTTGCAGTACAACCTCCGAAATTTCCTCTTTGAGTTAGACTTATAACAACTCTATATATGTTGAGGCAATAACCAAACCCGTGTTTGGCATTTCTATCAAATTTTCAGCTTTTTTTTATGGTCTCATAACTAATAAACCATGGTAGTTGTTTCTTCTTTGTTCTGATACATCCTTACATATCTGAGCCTCTATGCACTTCTAAGTCATTTGATGACGTTTAGAGCTTAGTGGAAATAGGTTTAGTGAGATTATCACTTATGCATGAAGGTTGATGATAATAATTTTTGTAACCTATATTTGAGAAAAATGAGATAAAAAAAAAAGGATGAATGGGTTCAAACCAACTTTGAAAGGAAATATGTTATCCTTTAACGGCATCGTTTGATCCCTAATTGTCGTTGTTTCGTTCAATACAGTCTTAAACGACATCGTTTGATCCCCACAGGTTATTGTGAGATGAAGACATATAAATTATATAAAAGATTTTATAATGGTATAAACAAATCTTATTTAACAATCTCGTATATGTACCAAGAGATTTTACTATGCCTAAAAAAAATTTACATTCAACTGTATCATTAAAATAAGATAATATAGAATTTGTATACACATATAAATAAGTTTAGATTTATTGTGATATCAAAACATTTTAATAAGTTTTATATCAAAGCCCCGTGCATACATAAGGTTTATATAACTAATAATTTGGTTACACAAAACGAAAGTATCATATTACGAGAGATGACAATGAAACAAAAGGTTAGAAGGCTACCAAACAAGTGAGAAAAAGTTGTGTATATAATTCAAAAAAAAAAAAAAAAAAAAAAAAAAAGGAATACCTCTGCCATCACTTTCAAGAAACTATGTCTATGATTGTGTTTAGGTGTTTTACATAATTATTTCTCTGTTGCAAATTATGAGAGGAAAAAAATAGCACAATTATTAACATTTAGAATTTTTGTGATGTATTTAGTAGTACCCGAGCAAAAAATAGAGGTGATGGAAGGCTTTTTTTATTAAAGATCATGCGTGATAATCACCATAAAATTGATCTATCACCCCATAAAAACGAGCCTAATACAAGACAAAGTCAATTTGTAGTAGAAGTTCATAGTTAATATCACGAATACTCCGAAAGATTTATAAATAATCACAAATATTAGTAAACAAAGAATCACATAAACACTCTTTCTACTATGGGCCCTTTTAAATTCATTACCAACCAACAAAATTAGTTGTTATGATCAACTCATTCAAGCTTTCAATATGTCGTTTCAAATTTTGACTGACTTATAATTTGTCTAAAATAATCATATTTCTTCCGTGCAAATTAAATTCATTAATAGATGAACATTATTTTCTAAAAGAAGGAGCAAATAAAAATTCATTATCGTTTATAAAATCTAAAAAGCAGAAAAAAAGAGAAAAAAAACTGACACGAGTACTTGATTACTACCTATCTGACTTCCGTCTTATATTAAGTGTCCACGATAACTTTATTAGATCTTTTTTCTAAGAAGAAACTACTAGAACTCATGGCTTCGTACTAAGAGGAAAATTCGAAGTTTCTTTGTCACTTATGAGACTCGAATCCAAGTAAATGGGATGCAAAATAAATAAAATTCTCTAAAAAGAGATTAAAAAAGTTTGGATGAAAAATGCTTTGTGTTCATAAATTTTATATGTTCAATTTTTCATCGTCGTATTATTTATCAATTGTTTTCTTTAAAGATGGCTTTTGAAAAGTCCAACAAATATCAAGAACGAATATAAAGTTAGAGAATGAAAAATGGCTAAAATAAATTAGAAAAAAATTACGCTTAAACAAAAAAGATTAACAACAAAAGCTTTACGTGTTTTTTGTTTTTCTATCTAAGTCTTTTTTTTTTTCAATTTGTTTTTCAGCAAATCTTAATGATTTTGTCAATCATTTATTATGCAAAATTTTAAGGAACATTATTTTTAGTTTGTTCATCGATAACGCGTTTCACCTTTTCCTTATTTTTTAAACCTTGGAAAAGTTACAAGACTTTTTATAATACTAGCAGGGTACTCGCGCGTTTCAGCGGCGGGCGCCATACAATTAAAACATCAGCGAATTTTTTTTTAGATCTATATTTGACAATACAGTAGATATACAGACGACGATAATTTTAGTTTTGAATACTGTTATGCAATAACAAAAAATTTCATATAAAAATTGTAGATTATCCACGTGATGTGGTGACAATAATGAGTTGGTAGTAGGCATATTGCAAAGGTATGAGATAAAAGTAGTTGACAATAGCCCGTAGTCATAAGTTATCATTAAATAATAACACCATAGCGACTTTTAAAAATCACTTACATTATACTAAGAAAATTTAGTTCTCAAAAATAATGTTTGTTAAATTTGTCCCACATAGATGAATAATACAAGTAAAAGATTACTTATAAAGATAAAGTAAAAATAAATATTCAATAAATCATGTGGGTTACTTTGAAAAGTATAATTATTAATGTTCAAATATATATATATATAATATATATAATTAGCACTTAGCATCATTTGCTTTGAAAAAATCGTCCGATTTTTATAAAATAAAGTTTTTAGTTTTTACGGTAAGTTTTATTAAACAAAATTCCAAAAGGCGCATATGTTGATTCTCGAGGCACTCTTGCGATTTAATAATATTTTTTGAACATTGTATTTTAATATGCATTTTTAAACTCTACTGATTTTAACGATGTCGTTTTCGGACGACCTTTATGGGCTAGCCGAACAGGTGGTGACTCCGGTTCCCGGTTGAACCCGTTGGCCCGGTCCGTTTTTTAAAACCATTTGTACCATGAGCTTGTTTACATATAAATTGCATGAAGATTTGTGTGTTTTATTAGTTTGTATAATATGTATAATAACACGTATTTTTCATATTAGGGGTGTTTTAAAAATAACATTTATTAGGTATTTATTGTTATGAACGTTTTTTTTTTCTTATATTAAATTACTTTGTATTTTTTTTTTTAAATACATGTTTAAAAAAAGTGCTTTAAAATATTGCAACAAATGCTATTATAGATGTACTTGTTAAAATTTGCCATTATTAGCAAGTGTTGAATCTTAATTTTTTAAGCCTTCTTTTTTAGGAATGTCCCAAATGCTTTATAATATATTATAGATTCTAAGTCTATCTTCTGCATGCAACAATTCTATATTGAATTAAGATGTTATGATGATATATGTTTTATCGAAATCTTGTTTTATCCATAATTATTTTTAAAGTAAACTTTAATCTATTGTTGCTAGCACAATATATTGTATGATAGTTGTTTGTTCTCATTCTTAAGTTCTCTTTTGAAAACAATTGGCACAATATACTCTGTGATAGTTGTTTGTTCTCATTGTTAAGTTCTCTTTTGAATGTGTAGGATATAGGATTTCACAAACACATTAAACGATAATCATATGAGGCGTTTAGCAAGGTTTAGAGAGAGAAAGTTCTAGAGAGAGAAAGAGAAGAGAGTTGGGAACTATGTGAAACAAAGAAAAATTGTATTGAAGCTCCAACCCTCTACCTTGGGAGGTAGAGGGTATTTATAGTATCATACAAATAAACGCCACCTATGGGCTGTGGATCAGGCATACAGTGGGTAAAAACCCGTCCGTCCTCCACGGTGTTACTTAACAAACTACTTACTAGCATAACTTGACTACGACTACGAGCTTTCTATCGAATACATATACTTGAGGTGACCGACTCTTTAACGACTGAATTTTCTAATTCCTAACAATCTCCCCCTAAGGGAGGTCACCTCAATTTACAATGAATACAAACATATATTACATTCGATTGTTCTAGGATTCTTGATTAAGTTCTTTGCTCAGTAGCTCGTAGTCTTTGATTCTTCATGTTCCGCATGTTTGGATAATTTCAAGTGGAGGTCTTTAACTGATCCATGTGATGATGAGTTTTGAGCCAGCATTGAGATCATCAGCTAACATAAATCTCTGACTCTTCCTTTGTGGTGTTGGTATTATGTGATGTTGTGACATTTGGACCGACATGCCCACATTCTGGATCATGATATATTCTCATCAGAGTAGCAGAAGCTTTTACTGGTTCATGATATTTGCAGCAGCATAGCAGAAGCATGGAGTGAAAGTATCATAGTCGTTGAAGCACTTATCATGATTTCTTTTGAGATGAATGTGTAGTGTGAGCATGCGGCTATGGATTGACCGCTTCATTCTGATCAGCTGCAAACGTCGGGCGTACCTGCATACAACAGTTAGCAATAAAGTGCACGAAAGTGTCTTTGATAACTTTCGTTGAATTGAGGTACACGGCCCACGGTTCCCCGTTGATCAGTACAAGTACTGCCTGTGATCAGGTATAATTCCGAAGAATTTCCTTGACAGGGTTTCGCAGCTGCTCTAGCTGTTCTCAAACCGGAACATCTCAAAGAAGACAACACGGAGTGAGTGAACCAGCGAATTGAGATTCACTAATTGATGAAAAGAGATTTGAAAAACAATCGTGTATCGCTCAATAGAAATTGTTTTTGCAATATAACGAAGGTTTTAATGAAAATCAATTATCAATCATAAACACCTTTTAATTTTGAAATATTAGTATACAGTCGATGTGCTAAAGAAAAGAGTTTTTAAGCACAACGACCGGTTTTTCAAAGGTATCCGTCAATCCATAACCTGAACCAGGATTGATTCAAAAGATTGAATCGCCCCATTGTTTATGTTCAGTTGTCACATGGTTGATCTATTGGATAGATCTCACATGCCACCCACCAGGAGCTTGTTTGATGTTGGCTCCAGAAGGCTTTCCATCTTCATTGTGAATATGTTTGCATATCACACAGATGTTCTGGAAACACCACAAGGATAATGCGTAGGACTCATAGTATATAAACTCTCTTTCCACATCGTGTGAAACAAAGAGTCTTCATTGACAGTGTCCTAATGAGATTTATTGATGATCTCGTGGTTCTAGACTCAATTTTGCATATTTGGTTCCTATGTCAGAGACTAGGGAGAGGGTCTCCTTCTTCAATATCAACAAACTCTAAGAGAAAGTCGATAGATAATGTCGGTTCCCTGTGAGAATGAAACAAGTCCTTTTAAGAGGAACTTGAGTAGCTTGGGAAGTTGTAGTGCAGTGCGTCACTGGGTCCATGACGTCTTGTCTTCCATACCGATGTTACCTTGGTAACCATCAGTAGCATATGAATTGAACCCGGTTTCTGCCCTAAGGTTGAATAAATGGAGGGCTATTTATTTTCACCCTTTTTCACATTTAATTCTTTTTCATTCTTCAACCCCTTCAGTGCTTACCGAGACTTCATAACTAGAACCTTGTTGGGTTTATTCCAGTACTAGCTCAGTCTCAGTCCGCACTCTTCCCATATCTCACTTTTCTCCTTTTTCAACATACCTAAGGACTTCTATACTAACTAGTTGATTGTCCCTGGGTAGATCCCTCCGGTTCTGGCGGATCATGGGAACAAAAACCTAACCTAACCATCCTTATATCACCATACATAAAGTAAATTTGGTCGGTCTTTTGGTATTGTTCATCAGCCATTGGAACCAATTGAAAACCATTTGAAAACCAATCCAGATACTTGTGATATATTATCAAAGCATTTTGTACCTGAATCGTTTTGATATATTAGAAACAGCTCCCCCTCAACATGTGCATCATAATTTTAAATGGTTTTAGCACATGGAGGCAAGAGGACTTGAAAATCTCATATTAAAAGAACGAAAGATTCGATTCTTTGATCAACAATTTCTAAAAGATATCAACATCACTTCCCTGATTAAATCAAGTAGATAAAGCATATTGGGGAAGGATGAGGTTTTCAAAAGTTTGCTCCCCCTCAATATGTGCCTCGAGATTTGAAAGAGTTTTGCACATACTAGAGGGAACCTGCACTTAGAGACAAATCAATCATGTTTCAATTCTTTTTGGTTTAAAAAGATGCTCCCCCTCAACATGTGCATGGAAAATTTGAAATCGTTTGGCACATGTGGGGAGGAAAGCTTGCTAAACACTTATAAAACCAATTATCAAGTTATCAGTTTAAATCCAATTTAAATCACAAATTATCCCTCGATCACACTTTCCAAATCCTTTGAGAGTTGTGATCTCTATTGATTTAAATTAAATTTTGAAAGCTTTTTTAGGAGAATAGTGACTTGCTTTTGAAAAGAACATTTTAACTGATAAGGATCAGATTTTCAGACTTTAAACTCCATTGTTTAAACATGCAAGAGTATCTTTTGAAAACATAACATTAACAAAGGTTTTGAATCAACTGTATAAAGCATTGTTCCTTTTGATTTTCCAAGAATAACCCTTGCTCATTTACGTGCCAATTGTTTGAAAAATGACCTTTCAAAATAACCTTTTTAATTCGAATAAAATCATTCTCCCCCTCAATCAATGACACAAGTTGTTGATTGAGAGATAGAGATTTTGACAGATGATAAGCACAAATGATTTACACGAATAATAGAGTACGAGGTATTTTCAAAGCAATTTAGTTTTCATTAGATGGCAAATATTTTTCAGAAGAATCATTAGACGGAAAAATATTTGGAAAGAGAAACATTTGTCCTTTTGATGACAAACATTTGTTTTAAGAATCAGAGCATGAGATTTGAAAAATAAGATAAAGCATGGCTATGTCCTTTGCTTTTTAAAAACGGGTTACTGCCTGAAATGACAATAAACCACCATTTTTCTCCGCCTCATTTTTTTTTTTTTTTTTTTTTAAACAAAACTATGTACATTTGAAGAACATCTAAAGACCCGTGACACTCTTTGAATGTCAACACAAAGTCCGTAGATGATATCGAACAAGGAAAAACATGACAAAATAACAATATTTTTGGAATTTTTCAAGATTTTCTAATTTTTATGGATTTTTGAAAGTTTTATATTTTTCTCTTTGCTTTTTGTTGGTTTTATAATTTTGTATGTTGGTTTTTGAATAAATATATACAAAGAGATGGATGAAGAAAGACCTTTTACTCCTCTTCTTCCTCTTGAAGACGTTTAAGTGTTTCCGGTTGAAGACTCTTTAGACCAAGTCGTGGGAGGATAAACTCAACACGTTCTCTAGGAAGAGCTTTGGTGAAGATGTCTGCTAACTGGTATTCAGTCCTCACAAAATAAAGTTCCACCACACCGTTTTCAACTTGCTCCCTGATGAAATGATGTCGAATGTCGATGTGCTTTGCTCTTGAGTGTTGTACATTGTTGCATGAGAGAGCAATAGCACTTTTATTATCACAATACAGAGGGATTTTGTTGAATTCAAAGCCATAGTCAGATAATTGGGATCTCATCCATAGGATTTGAGCACAACAAGATGACATGGCTATGTATTCAGCCTCTGTAGAGGAAATAGAAGTACTCATTTGCTTCTTTGAAGACCAGCTCACAAGCTTATCACCCAAAAACTAAGCACCTCCAGACGTACTTCGACGTGTATCTTGACATCCTGCATGATCAGCATCTGCATAGGCTGTTAGTGACATATCGGTGTCCTTCGGGTACCAAAGTCCCATATTGATGGTACCTTGGAGATACCGAAAGACCCGTTTAACCGCTTCAAGGTGCTTTTTGGTAGGCTTAGCCTGATATCTAGCACACATGCAAACAGCGAACAGAATGTCTGGTCTACTGGCTGTGAGGTACATTAGGGATCCAATCATACTACGATATTTCGTTTGGTCTACCATGATCCCTGAGTAGTCCTCATCCAGCTTAGTACGCTCTATCATGGGAGTGTCAATAGGGTCACTAGAATCAAATCCAAATTTCTTTAAAATCTCATTTGCATACTTAGATTGATTTATAAAAATGCCTCCGGGACTTTGTGAAATTTGTAATCCCAAGAAAAATGACATTTGTCCCATCATTGACATTTGAAATTTGGAACCCATTTCATTTGAAAAATGATCACATGCATTGGGGTCAGTCGAGGCAAAAATAATATCATCAACATATATTTGAACGTGAATTAAATGTTTACCTGACTTTCTGGTGAACAATGTCGGATCAACTGCTCCTTTGCTGAATCCAGTAGATAGAAGAAACTTTGATAGCGTATCACACCATGCCCTTGGAGCTTGTTTTAAACCATAAAGAGCCTTCTTCAAACGATAGACGTGAGTAGGATATTATGGATTCACAAAGCCTTCAGGTTGGCTGACGTATACGACTTCTTTAAGATCTCCGTTAAGAAACGCCGTCTTTACATCCATCTGATAAACCACCATGTTCTTACTTGCAGCATTAGCCAAGAAGATTCTGATAGCCTCGATACGAGCAACTGGAGCAAATGACTCTTCAAAGTCAATACCCTCCTCTTGACAGTATCCTTTTGCAACCAATCGAGCCTTGTTCTTTAAAACATCACCATGCTCATCAAGTTTCACTTTGAAGATCCACTTTAGAGCAATGATCATAGCACAATCTGGAGCAGGTACTAATTCCCATACATCAAGTCGATCAAACTCATGAATTTCTTCTTGCATGGCATTGAACCAGTTGTCTTCATTCATGGCAGTTTTAACATCTTTTGGTTCGACCTTAGAGAGTACGGAGTTGAAGAAGCACCATAAGGCATCGGTTGCAAGTTGTTTCCGTGTGGATACTGGACGAGAGGGGTTTCCAATGATTTTGTCCAAGGGATGATCATGTGTCCATTTTCTAAGGTGTTCGTGTGGTTGTTGTTGAGGAACTGAAGTAGCAGAGTCGATTTCTCCTGATGAAGATGGTTCTGATGATGATTCAGGAGCAAATATGTTTTCAAATGGTGCATCTTCAGGAGTAGCAAAGGGATTCTTTCCATCAAGGGTGCCAGAAACATGTCCATGATGTACACTCGATGATTGATGATTTGTTGATGAGACAGAGTGATCAGCAGCAGGCGCTTCTTGACTTAGCGTCATAGAAACTGAAGGGTTAACTTCATTGACAGAGATAGTAGCAGCCGCTGATGATGGAATTGACAGATCATTAGCAGTTGGCTCATAGTGTTCATCAAACATTGGATCAAACATTTTCTTCAACTCATCTTCTGAAGGAGGTACATAAGGAGTTGCTGGCGAAGAATCGTATACAAGAGTAGAACTGATGGGACTACTTGAAGATGCGGGTATAGAACTGGGTTGTCCTGGAGCCATTGGACCGGTCAGCTCATCGAATGTAACGTGAATTGTTTCCATAATATTTCGGGTTCTTTTGTTGTAGATTCGGTATCCCTTTTTGTTTGGTGCATATCCTACAAATACTCCAATGTCCGCTTTAGGTTTAAGTTTGCCTAAGTCTTGGCCCTCATTAGTTGGATAACACAATGCACCAAACACACGAAGGAATGAGAGATTAGGTTTTCTATTGTGGACAAGTTCATATGGAGTTTTTCCATGAGCAATGTGAATTAGGGATGGATTTTGAGTGTAGCATGCAGTGGCAATGGCTTCAGCCCAGAGAAACATTGGAACCTTTAAGTAAATCAGCATTATTCTTGCGGCTTCCACAAGAGTTCGATTTCGTCTTTCAACTACACCGTTCTGTTGAGGAGTTCGTGGAACACTTCTTTGGTGACTGATTCCAACACTTTCATAAAACTCACTAAGTTGTTTATTAACAAACTCAGTTCCATTTTCTGTTCGGATGATTCTGACAGTTTTGTTAAGTCGAACCTGCAGCTGTTTGATAAGTTTGATGATGATATATGGAGTTTCATCCTTTGTCCTTAAGAACTTAACCCAGGTGAATCGAGAGTAATCATCAACCACAACTAACACATATTTCTTCCCAAAGATATTCTGCACTCTCATGGGTCCATATAAATCCATGTGAATTGTATGAAGAACTTCTGTAACTGAGTTTGTAGGTTTGGGTTTGTGGGCATACTTCTTGCTTTTTCCCAATTGGCATGCTGAACAAAGATGATCCTTTTCATACTTTAGTCTAGGTAAACCTACAACTAAGTCCTTTCCGGAGAGATCATTGATGGTGCCGAAGTTCAAGTGATTGAGCCAACGATGCCATAACCATGACTTTGTTTTCGAAGCCTTTGACAACAAGCAAATTGGAGAAGACTTCATCATATCTTCGATAGAGATGGTGTATAGATTTGAACCACGTGTTCCTCTTAAAAGTTCTTTACCATCAAGTTCTCTAACGAAACAAGTATGTTTTCTGAAGGCCACTTCAAGATCAGAATCACAGAATTGACCGACAGAGAATAAGTTATGACCAAGACCTTCTACGTAATATACCCTGGAGATAACACTATCACCGACAACATAATCTCCATAACCCATAACTGCACCGAAATGATCGTTCCCGAATCTAACAGTCCTGATGAATTTACTCACGAAGTTCATGAGCCGCGACCGGTCTCCAGTCATATGCTTGGAACAACCTGAGTCCAGGTATCACAGAATGATTTGAACGATCTGCAGTTGAACACAGACAAGAGTGGATAACTGGATAATTGGGAACCCCATGCAATAATGGGTTCCACTTGGTTAGTAACAGTAATTGGAACACCCACATCAGAAGTAGAAACAATGGAATCATCAGAAATGGATGCAGTGCTAATGTCCGTATTTGACCTATTCAAAGTATGTTCACTTCTTAAGGGAATAGTTCTACCAGTAGGCATCCATTTTCTAGTGAGCATTGTCTTAGCAAATTGAGGGCAGAACTCATTAACCTTATGGCCAGAAGGTATCCATTGATAACCTATTTTACTAAATATTCTTCCTGTGGGTTTCCACTGTTTTCTAACTTTCTTTCGCCTTTGCCTTTTAGCCTTTTTAGCTTGATTTTTAGCATTAACAGTTTTAACATGGCATTTGACAACATTAGACAAAACATTCACACCACATTCATGATTAGTAACAGAGATCAAGCAGTCATCATTACATGGTTTGCAGATAGTAGCAGAATTCGAATTTATTACAATACGCCTATGGCTAATACTAGAATCACCACGATTCGTTTTATTCAACTCAAACATAAAGTTCCTAGGGTGGTCTTCTACTCTCTTCCAATGCACATTCTTAGCTTGCGAGGTCCTATCTTGCTTGGTATTACCTGGAGGCTTTGACCCGCTTGCTTTTATGTCACTGATTACTCCTGTAGAGGGAATTATGGGAACATTAGTTGGTTGATCTACTTTTTACATTCCTGAACTAGACGTGCAGCGATCTGAACTACTTGAAGGCACATTAGTGTTCACTTTCCTAACACTGGGCATAGAATGGTTTGTATGCTTGGCACTAGGCATAGAACAAGGCATCACAGCCTTACCTTTCGCACCTAAGGATTTAGGACATGTTGCAATTAAACATTCTAGCAGCTCCTGAGATTGTTTGGCCTAAATGCAAGCAAACCTAATTTCTCTATCAAGAGGCTTATTTATGAAATCCTCTTCCACAATCTCACGGAGACATTCTAGACTATCCTTAAGGTGAGCACAATAGTTATGAAACACAAGTTCATTATTCCTAATATGAGGAGGGATGTATTTAATAGTCACAGTATATTTGCAGTCTGAGGATGACTTTGATGCAACATTCTCATTAAAGACAAGTGGCAGTTTCCCTTTTTCCTGACTCCTCAGATTCTCAATTTCTTTTTGCAAAGACGTTATTTTTTCGTTGTTTTTGTCATGAGTGACTTTCATTGAATCATATAACTCTTTAAAGTGTCGTTTAACTTTTTCATTTTCTTCTAGAAAACTCTCGTTTTCCTTTTGTAAAACATTAACCAAGTTTTGAAGATGAAAAGTTTGAGAATACTGAGAATCTAAAGGAGGAGGCATTTGGGAGCCAGTCACATTTTTCTTTTCACCCTTTAATTGAGAAATTTGGGCTTTCAACTTTCTGATCGTGTTACAATGAGCTTGAATCTGTTCGTCACGTTTGTTTATCTGAAAAACTGCATCAAACTCTGGAACATCTGAGGATGTCTTGATATTTGAGGTTTTGACATTTTCTTTAAGATGTTGATATTTTAGTTGTAAATCAAATGTTCAACTTCTAGTTTAGAAAGATGTTTTACCAAATTATCGTGATCATCCTGATCAATTTTCTCATTTAGTTTAGAATTAGTCTTTTCAAGCTCAATGACACGATCATGGGAGACTTTCAGAGCAACAGATAATTCATGAAATTGAGAAGCATTAATGGAACAATTCGTAGCAGTGTAAAACACATCTTGAGTAATACATTCAGAAATAAGATTCTCATTCAATGTATGCAAGTTCTTCCTCTCAATCTTATTATATTTTAATTCTCGCTCATAGTCACTAACCTCAACTATCATTGCATCAAATTCCTTTTCCATTTCTTTAATATCTGAATCCATCCCCTTTTTAAGACTCTCAAATTGATCTTTTAGTTGTTTAAAGAAAGGCATGACCTCAGTTAAATAGCATTCTTTAGTTTGCTCAAAACCCCTTTCCCCTTCAGTTATCCCAGTGGGTGTGATCCTTTTCTTACAAGTTTTCTCAAAATCGACAAATAATTGAAAAATAACATATTGACTGATTAAGGTCTTGCTTTTAGTGGCAATAGTTCTAGGAACTAAATGCATTGGTGTGTTCGGAGGATACACAGTCGCTGAAGGCATTTTCCTAAGGGGAGGGTTTGTTACAACAAGATTCTATGCTTTTTGCTTATCTAAATTCTTTTTTCAGAACACTTGTTCGGGTGTTAACAACGTTTGAGGCTTAAACTTGTTCAAGGAAATCCAATTTTCCTTTTTGTAATCATGGGGTTTGATCGTTATGTTATTCTCTTTACATTCAGGATCTTCTAGCTTCTTATTCATTTTCTCCCTAGATGCATCATCTAATTTTCTATCTTCCTCAGTGCACTTAACGCAACTAGGTTTCTGTCTAGGTTTAAGAATCTCATTACCATCATAGATTACATTATGAGCAGCTCTAGCCTTTTTAACAACCTCAGGATTAGGTTCCACAACAAGGGGAATGCTATGCTTATCGCTTAAGACTCTATGCTTAGTGATCAAGTGAGCAGTCTGAATGGTATTCCCTTGTACGTACAACTTATTTTCATGCTTGTTTTTCAAAGTTTTTAGATTGGAGAAATCATTCAAAAGTTTTGATTCCTTAGCATTGAATTCTTGCTTAAGCATTTTAACATTTTCTTGAAGTTCTTGTTTTTGCTTAGCAGTTTTAGAAAGCTTTTTCTTGTAAGGAGTTTAACTCTTGTTTTAAGACTTCTTCTCTAAAGTTACTTTTTCTAATAATTGTACGCATTTGGTCATCCATTTCCTACTCACGGGTGGTTAACTCAAACTTAACACGTTGTTCATAAATAGCAACTTGTTCTTTATAGGCATTCAGTTCAGAGATAACAGAATCATCAGGGGCACATGCAGTGTATTCATAAAAAACATAGTCATTATTGACTGCGGAAGATGCATTACTTGGTACAACCTCACATTCACTTTGCATCACATATTGATCATATGGGACAATATTGCTATTACCCTCATCATCAATATCTGATTCATAAGTTTCAAGAGATTGTACATTATTATGCATCTTTTGCTCATCAACTTCATCATATAGTTTTAATACCTCTGAGATGATTGATTCTTTGGATGGACCAGCTTGTTGTGATGATGAGACCTTAGGAGAGACCATTGGAGAAATGCTAGCCATGAAATTTTTTTGTGCAGTAGGTTCATGGTATGCATCACAGTCAGCGACTTGAAAGGCATTATGATGATTGTGACCTATTTCCTGAATTGGCTGCTCATCCACATCTGCATCATATGTCTTGGCATTGCCCTCAGCAAGAAACAACAACTCCTCTTCATCCAAAGCTGCACCATTATCCTGAGCTTGCACGAGTAACATCTTGTCTCTGAAGTATTCTGCATTCTGTGGACGTTTTGGAGATGTGCAGTTCCTAGCAATGTGTCCCTCACCACCACAGTTGTAGCATTTGACTGGTTTTTCCTGTCCTTGATTTGGATTCCTTCCACGATTCTGATTTGCTACATATCCTCTACCAACTCCACCTCTTCCCTGTTCATACTGCCTTTCTTGAACTGGTTGCACCACAACCTTCCCATCTCTAACAGTAGCTTGATTGTGTGGATTGGATGCTGTTCTGAGGTTATTTTTGGTGTGTGGGGAGAGAGTTCATGTTTTGACTAACCATGAGAGACAGTTGATTGATGAAGTTTTCCATGAGTGTGTTTGAGTAGGGGGGCTTATATGCTGGATCAGGGATGAGCTTGTAATTACCATTACCCATGGGTATGACTTGAGATGCTTTGGTGGTAATACCAAAATTGGTGTAGAAAGTTGTAGAATCATTTGGTGAGCTTGTTTCTCCCTGATTGGTTTTGAACTGATCCAGAATCCTTTTTTCAAACATAGCATGCCTCTCATTCTGAAGAAGGAAGGCATACAATTGCTCATAGTTTGTATTCTTTAGTCCTTTGGTTAGCTTCACAGAGGTGACAAATTTGTGCCACTCGGGATTCATGTTGTTTACAAACTTTGAATTCAGCTGAATGTTTGGCATGGTCATTTTGATGTTCCTCATATCATTCACAAGCTTATGGAATCTCACGTAGTACTCATAGACACTCTCATATGGTTTCATCATGAAATGCTCAAACTCATCATACAGTTGTGATTCTCTGTCTTCCTTGGTTAATTCAGAACCTGAGAGAAGCATCTTGACATTATCCCAAACTGCCTTGGCTTCAGTGTTGTGATTGATAAACTTGTAGATATCTTTTGGAAGACCCTAAAGTATAATGTTAGAGGCCCTGATATCAGCATCGAATCTCTTTTTCTCCTTATCATTGAGCTCATCATACGTCTTTGGTCTGTCTAATCCATAGATCATTGTTCCATCTGCAGCTGTATCAATTAAGTCCCTTGTAGTCTCAACCTGATAAGGTCCTTCATCAATGGATTTGAGAATGTTGACCCCATTTTCCTTTCCAAGACAGTACAATCTGATTCGTTGAGCCCAAGAGTCGTAGTCAGTTCTGTCAAGCATAGGTGGACGAGTATCTGAACCAGCTGCTTGAACATCCTCAGGAACAGTGGAGATGCTTGTAGGTACGTTGGTAGACATGTTAACAGATTACACGGGATTTTAAAACTCTATGATTAAACCAGGAAATAGATTCTTTCACGGGATTTTACTAAATCAAGAGAAAACCGTATTACAAACAAAAGTCAACCAAGTCACTAAGAATTTTTGAACCAAGTCGCTAAGTAGCAACTCGCTAAAGCACCAAGTCGCTACACAGTCAAGTCGCTAAAGAGCAACTCACTACGGTCCAAGTCGCTAACACCAAGTCGCTAAGAATACTAAGTACAAGTCGCTAACAAAATTGAAAGCAAGTCGATAACTTCACCAAGTCGCTAGCCGTAGTGGAGAATCCACTAAGTTGTACTGTTTGTCGGCTTGTCTCAATAGACAAGTCGCTAGGACCAAATCGCTACCAATTAAAACTACAACTCGCTACCTTTTACTGAAGCAAGTCGCTATGATGAAAAACACTACGAGAACCAAGTCGCTAGCATGAAAAACTTCAAAACACACTTTTCAATCCAAAACAAGCTCAACCACAGTGATTCAAGCTTACCAAATCAAAACCCATGCACTTACAATGATTCTAAACACAAAAGTACACCCAAAATTCAAACTTTAACACTAGAGATGATCCAAATGATGCAAAAACCACTAAACTTTCTCAAACTCAAAAACCATCTAAAACCACTAGAAATCCAAGGATATGTAAGAGAGATGATCAAACCATGGCTCTTGATACCAATTGTAGGATATAGGATTTCACAAACACATTAAACCATAATCATATGAGGTGTTTAGCAAGGTTTAGAGAGAGAAAGTTCTAGAGTGAGAAAGAGAAGAGAGTTGGGAACTATGTGAAACAAAGAAAAATGGTATTGAAGCTCCAACCCTCTACCTTGGGAGGTAGAGGGTATTTATAGTATCATACAAATAAACGCCACCTACGGGCTGTGGATCAGGCATACAGTGGGTAAAGACCCGTCCGTCCTCCACGGTGTTACTTAACAAACTACTTACTAGCATAACTTGACTACGACTACGAGCTTTCTATCGAATACATATACTTGAGGTGACCGACTCTTTAACGACTGAATTTTCTAATTCCTAACAGAATGACAATTAGTCTCTAAGGGTGTGAATGAGACGAGAAAGCTCGCGCATTATTCGAAATTAATTTGCGTTATATGGCTCGAGCTTGAGCTCGTGCTACTCAAGTATACTTTCGACTTCGAACCACAAAATGTTGGATGTTTAGCAACTTTCAGATGGGTGTTGATAATCAATAGCAGATAATATACCAATGAATGGTTATCGGATATCACTTTGAATCGTGTTATTACTTTTCAAAGTAAATTATTGGACCCTAATGCCTGGGTATCATGAATATCTACTTTGGATAAGACCAAATGTTTGTTATTAAATTAGGCACAAATCAATAACCCTTACATATCCAAGTGTTTCAGTTTTTATTTCATTCCATGCATATGTTATTATTTTTATTTATAGTAAAGATTACTCAAACATAGTCAATGGAATTATGGGTGATTAACGGCGCATTAATCACCACATAATTAGCCTCCATAACTGTAGGGATTAGTGGTTTTTACGACTAATTACACGTGATCATTAATGCAGTTATAACTGCCACTTGAATATATCAAAACCGTTCAAGTTAGTCACGATTCAGTCTCAGCTTGTTGTTGCACTCGCTGAGGAGCTAGCCTCTAAGATGGATGCTCCTTGAGTGTTCTCACTAAGAGGTTCAATAGCAATGAAATGAACCCTCTGATTGAGATTACTTCTGGTGAGATCATTCAGCTTACTACTCAAAGAGTACACAGTTGAACTCATCAACCTAATGAATACCGTTCAGAGTCAGACTCACTAAAGAGTAGACTCCCTGAACTTCATCAGAGACCTGAATCATAATTTACCACTATCATAGTCAGGGTGATCAGGGATCTTATAGGTGTACACCTCGTACCTCCAAACCCATTACGAGGTGTGAATTAAACCTCAAGTGCACTAAGTTTTGAAACACAAAATACTTGGCTCGTGATCAAGCTTCGATTAAATATGACAATTCTTCTACGAGTTCGAGCCGAAAGTGTGAAAATAATCAAGCTTGGGTCGATTTTCCAACTCGAGTTTTATATGATGAGTCAAGCTTGAGTTTGAAATCAAAAGCTCGAACCAATTTCAAATCAAGTTTTAGTAGGAGAGTCGAGCTCGAGCTAGAAGTACTCAGCTCGACTCGAATCGTTTAAACCCTGCTACCATCTTAATATGAGAAATCGGTCATATCTTTTAGTGAAGTAGTCGACCTTAGGATGGGCACAGTCGTGACCCACGTCACCAGCGCCATGTCACCTTTCTCTCTCCAGCGACCAGACATGACCTGGATGCCACAGTCGATGACCGACGTTTTTTGTTTTTTTTGTTTTTTTTAAATTCAAACATTTTAAACAACAAATTTAAAATTCATTAAAATTAAAAAAAAAAAAAAACATTACAGTACGAAATTCAAATAAACATTAAAAACATTACGTAACTTATTCAAATAATGTTAAAAACATTACAAAAACTCTTCGTCGTCTTCCTCATCGTCATCGTCACTATCGACTTGATTCACTTCAATGACATGATCTCGACAATTTCTCCAAATGTGTTCGACCAAATCAGATTTTAAGTTTTGATGAGTTGATGAGTCCATTAGCTCCTGAGTAACCACCAACGATTCTTCATGCGTTCTTAAGGGATCATGATCTTGGTGTCCCTCATCTTCGAACCATGTAGGACATATCGCCCGCTGCTTGTGTCGGATGATCATATTATGTAATATGATACATGTATACATAATATCTTGGATATCATTTCTATAAAACCCTCGAGCAGGAACTGTAAGCATTTTCCACTTTTTCTTCAACACACCAAAAGCCCGTTCCACATCTTTCCTTGCTGCTTCGTGCCTCCTCTTGTACAATATTCTTTCACCCGTGGGAGGATTTGAAATGGACTTCATAAGAACGGACCATTATGGATATATCCCGTCAGTAAGATAATATCCCCTTTTATAAGCCATATCGTTAGCCTCGAATTCAAGGTCTGATGCTCTCCCAGATTTGATATCATTGAAAACAGGGGAACGACGTAAAACGTTTACGTCGTTATTCATACCGGAGACACCAAAGAACGCATGCCAAATCCATAAATCTTGGGAAGCGACCACTTCCAATAAAATGAATGGATGTGGCCCGTGATCACCCCTACAATGTTGAGCTCTCACACTATTCGGGCAATTCTCCCACTCCCAACTTGTACAATCAATGCTTCCCATCATCCCAGGAAAGCCATGCTTATGCTCGTGATGAGCATATATTCTTTCAAGGTCGGAATACGTGAGCTTTCGCAAATACTCACGACCATATAACTCCATGATAACCTTGCAAAACTTACGAAGACATTCACGGGATGTTGTTGCACCGAGTGCCAGATTCTCGTCAAGAGAATCAGGAACGGCCGCGTATCCCAATTGACGAATGGCCGCAGTACACTTGACCAATGGGCTAATACTAGGTACGCCCCTAGCATCAAGAGTTTGTCGAAAATAAGTAGAGTGATCGGTTACCTCTCGAACAAATTCTGTGAATAGTTCTCGGCTCATACGGAACCGCCGACGGAATGTTCTTGCGTCGAACTGCGGGTTTTCGGAGAAGTATGCCGCCACTAAACGATTATGAGCACCCTCATGATCCCTACGTATGTACCTTCGTCGGGTTTTTGGCTGTGATGCTTTGTAAGCCTTCCAAGCAAAATCCGCAAACTCCACAAACTAACTAAAAACTTCTTCATCATCGGAAGACGAAGAAGAACCGAATAAAAGCTCGAACGATATATTAAAGATTGTGTTTCGTGAGTATTTCGTTAGAATGGTTGATTGAAATTGTGTGTTTTAGAAATGTGTTTGAGTTAGTATTTATAGAGTGGTAAAGTTTTTTTTAAAAGAAGCTTTGTATTTTTTATTTTTATTTTTTTTTATTATTATTTTTTTTTAATTTAAGCCCAAACGGGCAAATAAAGTGGAAATGGAACGTTGTGGATACCGGTTGAAAACTAGCCCGTTATTGTTTTTTTTTGTCCCTCGACCGATGTCTTGACCGACACCCACATCCCAAATGACCGATCTAAACATCGGTCGACCTTACATTTTTTGGTTGCCCAACCGATGTTGGGTCGTGATTGTGAAACGTCAAAAATTGATTAACTATAATATAATTTTCCACCAAGAGCTTAACTGTCAAAGTTTAACATTACTGTTCATGTAGGAGGTGTGACGTGTAATGTAGTATGATGCCATTCATTTACGTTGATAATTAATTGCCCACTTAATTTCAATCAAAAAAAATCTAAGATGCCGTTTGATTCGCTAAAATTCAGTGTAATCTGTTCTAATTACATGTTAATTTTATTTGATTGGCAGAATGGAGTAAATTATACTTTAGATTAAATTACATTTATTGTTGGTTTGCAAAAGAACATAATTTAATTACAGCTAATTACGTCCGTTATAGAATTTAGATTACTCAACAAACTGGTTGAAATGTCATGAATTATTACGTTGTAATTCAGAATTTATAACTCACAAGGCATAATATCCAACCACATTATACAATGACAAAAACAATAACTTAAAAACAAAATTCTAATTGTATATTTACATAAATGGGCTAGAGAAACAACCAGGAATCTTTATTTAAATAAGATAAGATTAGAAAAGTCTATAAAGTTCATATAATATTTAATATTTCATTAAGTACAATTATGTCAACTTGTGATTGGATTATTATCTTCAAAGCCCGACACTTTAATTAAGACCTCTGAAATACTCCGTAATAGACGTTTACTCCGTAGAACATTAGCCATGTGATCCAGAGTGAAGCATGCAAAAGTTTTAATAATCTCTCTTGGGATCTGTTTTTCCCTTTGACAAATTTTTGAATTAATGTAATGTTTCGTTTTTAGAGCATTTGCAACTGTAACCTAACATCCTGTAATGTTTGCGTCACATCGGCTTTAACATTTTATCTTAACTTATAAAAAAAACACCCGTAATCATAATATTCTCAAAGTTAAACCTTAACTCACCAACAATTTACAAAAATAACCCCTCATTTAGGGGGGGAAAAAAAACGCACGTTATTGAGTTAACACCCAACCTTTAACACCACTTTAACTTGGATGATGGTGTGAGTAACGGGCATTAACGCCCACAAGTTATACAATAACGCTCATTTGAGCGTTAACGTTGCAAACGCTCTTAGAACATCCATAACGTAAAAAACTTTTGATGACTTTTTTTGCCAAATCATATTTTCACAATCTTATACAGTATTACAACTAAATGAATTGCATTGCTAAAAGGTTTTCAAAAAGCTTCTTATCCTTTAGACTAACAATTTATTACCTTACTTCTTACAAATTAATTAGAAAGTAAATGGCTAAAATAATAATTTTATGTAAAATTTCATTTCTTAAAGACTTGAGAATCCTCAAGTCAAGTCTTTGAGGGGGAAAAAACATCATTCCGATGAGAAAAGCTATTCAAAAGCTTTTTTTAGCAAAAAAAAGTTTTCCCTCTAATCTAAACGCTCATACTAAATATCTTTTGACTTAGTTTTATATTAAAGGAAAATTCGCATTTTCTGATGCGCTAACAATACTTCTAACTAGGTTATGAAGATCAATTTACTTTAATAATTTTGCTTCTATTTTGATATTTATAACTTTGTGTACATATAGAACACATGTTGTAAATTCAAATATTATTACTTAAACTTCCAAAATGCAAATAGTGAATAGTCTTTCCTTAATATCAAATTCTACGAAAAGGTGTAGATTGACGGGAACACCCTAACCTCGGGTGTCTTTTGGCACCAGCCATTGTCCACCCCACAAGGAATAGCTCCGGCAACTCTCCTAGCCTAGTGGGGCACCAATTGGAGTGAGCACGAGCCAAGACTCGGACCCCTGAGCTCTCTTATTCCACAAAGTCTCTCCGGTGTGCCCATAGGTTTTGCGGAGGTGGATACCTGTATGAAGCAAATGCCAAAAATGAGACTTGAACCTGGGTCTATTGACTCAAGCACAAGTGCTCCAACCATTGGACTAATGCTTCATTGGTCCCTTAATATCAAATATTTACTAATTTAATTCCTTAAACTTTCTATAACATTTTTTTTTTTTTTTTTTGAAAGGCAATAATTTTGTCAATAACAACTTGCAAGAAGCTACATGGATGAAACACTTGATCAACACGACCCTATCAGTACAACGACACTAAAATATGGAACAAATGAACAATCGAACACAACCACGACCTTGACCCTTATATGAAACTCATCGAAATCTCAAACAATCCAGTTTGAACCACACTATCCAATCGGGTGGTAGCATGGCGAGAAATACCCTCAGTTGTTCGAGAACCACAAGTTCATACAATAGCCCCCTGCACCTTGCTAAACTATATCACGACCTCACACGTACCACGAACCATAAAGACAAACCACGACCAACTTCACTACCCAACTCACGACCTAACCCATACCACGAACCTGAAGCACAAACCACGCCCAACATTACTCCCCAAGTTACGACCTCCACCACTACGCGAACCACAGACATTAGCACTGTATTGTGCCACAATACCGCCCAAATCATAACCTCCGTTGCACCTCATCACAACACTAAACTTGAAACACAAACCACGACTCACACGTCACCATAATCCAAACTACAAACATGAACCACGAACCATGGGTTAGACTACTACCTATATCACGACCTCCACCACGACCCGAAACACAAACCTAATCAACAAACCACGACCTACACCACGACCCGAACCACAAACCTAATCAACGAAACACGACCTCCACTACGACCTGATCACGAACCTAGTCAATCAATCACGACTTCCACCTCGACCTGAAACACAAACCTAATCCACGAAACACGACCTCCACCACAACCCAAAAAAAAGACATGCAAATCTTAACCACGGCCCAACAACATGTCATACAACCAACCCGAACATCAAACCCACTACCCGAACCACAAACCACCAAAATAACTTTGATCCAAACCACTCACAAAGGAGACCATTTCCAACGACCTAAACTCGATCCACGACCCCCAGACACTTGCGAGAAACAAACGACCATGGAACGGTACAAAAAAATTAATAATAAGAAGAGAAAAACTCTTAGAAAAATAAGAAAGTATATACGAAAGAGAGTGAATGAGGGAGATCCTCCAGAACGACGGCCGGAGAAGGATGAAAAGTGGTGGCGGCGAGTTTTTTGGATTAGGGTTTTATAGAGGGAGAAATTTCGAGAGAAGAAAAACGCAACATATATTTAGAAACAATTATATATACATGATTTTTTTTTCTGCTTAAGAATCCATTTAACTAAGAGAACTTTAACAAATTGATATAAGAATCCATTTAACTAAGAGAACTTTAACAAATTGATAATGTTTAAGATATTTAATTACTCCATACTACCATCAAATAGATTCGAAAGATACTATGTATTTGTATTTAAACTTATTTAAATATAAAAAATTTCCCTAATATTAATTATCAAAAATTTTACTTTTTAGAATATCTTCTTCATCTTTGCACTCTGTATTCTTGATGTGGTAAATGAGAGAATATCATTATCACATCCAAAATCACAGGGTCAATTTACGATATCATATGTTTAAAAATAGAAACTTACATGAATATTTTGACACTATCGAGAATTATCCTGCCGCAAAGCGCAAGCAGCTAAACTTATTGTTATAATAAAATTGTTGCATTATAAACTTATGCATGCACCGCGTTTTTGTATTACTTAGAAATAATATTTATAGCCTCTTATGTATTGGGGTTTTTGGCACTCCCTCTATCCCAAATTATAAGTCTACGTGTTATTTTTTTGTCTAAAAATTAGTCTCCACTTTTATATTTCAGTCAGTGAAAATGTTTTTTTTTTAAATGTCAACATGACATGTTATTAATTGGTGTACAGTTTAATAATCCTCACGTTTTTTAAACGGCGTGTAATTTGAAAGGGATATTACTCTAGGACAGAGAGAAAATAATAGCGTTTATTTATAATATTATAAAAAGAGTCTGTTTCAATTTTTAAATTTATAAAAAATAATGAAACCTGATAATTTACACTTCAAACCATGAAGTTAAATTTAAGTTGACATGCTAGCATTAGTAATGCATAAGAAGTGTTGGTCATTTATATGATAGGACCCTTGTATCTTTGTAATAGGATACTATAAACTTAAAGGTGGGCTTAGGGACTTGGTTAAGCTAATGTGTTAAGAGTTAAGCTAGTCTATTCTTTATATTACTCTTAATTCAAGTCCAATGGCAAGCCCAAGCCCACCAAGGCCCAACACAAGGGCTCTTTATGTATTTATATGCCTCGCCACTCTATTTGGTGAGGTGTGTAAGTGTGTGTTTTACTATGTGTAAGCAATAAACCTTCATCATTCTTTTAATTTCTCTCTTTTCCACCTTTCTCTCTCTCTCTCTAAAAACCACATCTTAATTTTGATTTTGTGAATTATATACATTATGTAGAGACCTACATGTGGTATCAAGAGCCAAATGATGGTTTAGAAGTGTTATATATTCGAAAAAAAATTGGTCTTGTGTCTAGCAAGGTTTCGCAAAATTCAAAAACCACACGTTTTTTATCTTGGTTTTGGCTTGTTCTTGCACCTAAACTCATACTAGCAGACGTTGGTATTATATTTGTTGTGTTAAAAACAAGTTTGAGCAAAGTGTTTCATCAAAAACAAATAAAAATGTGGCCTTTTGAAAAAAAGTTAACGAGGTTCTAAAACATTTCTAGCGAGGTTTTGGTTTTTATAAAAAAATGTGTACTTTTGCTTTCAAATATCCAAGTTCTTGCGAGTTAATCATCATAGCAGACATTGTGAGGATTCTACTTGTGTTTTAGAACATGGTTGTACATGTTATACGATTTAAAAACATCAAACTTTGGTCCTTTAGGTGTCGTTCTTCAAATTTAGTTCTAATCAAAAAATCTTAAAAAACACTTAACTTTACATGTTAATCCTTAAAAGCAAACGTTTTTAAGCATATTGACACGTTTGTGAGTGAGTTTTTGCAAAAACATTGAAGGTTTATTGTCAAACATTGCACCTTTAATCTCGTTTTTTAGTTGTGTTTTTGTTTGAAATCTAGCGAGATAGAAAGGACTATCGAGATAAACAAAACCCTAGAATAGCGAGATAGTACAAACCTTAATTCAGCGAGATAGGACAACCCCTTATTTAGCAAAACTATATCACCCTAGTTTAGCGAGGTTTTACCCAGTAGAGAAGTTTGACTATCAGTCAGGTTTGACCAATTTGACCAACAAGGTTTGACCAACGAGGTTTGACCATTTTGACCGGTGAACAAGACCAAATCCAATAAATTCAAATCACAAATCACTTCTTTACCATCATAGATCCGTAATCATTTACACATATCATTCATCATGACTTCAAACATACCTAATATCATACCTACACAAATTGATGCTCAATTAATGTTTGCTTCTCAGACTGATATCACATCACCTGGTTCCGATAACCGTCCACCCATGCTTTCTTGAGGATCGTATACACAATGGGTAAGTCATATGCGACGATTCATCAAAGCGAACCCGACAGTGATATGATTTGACATTCAATTGAGTATGGTCCTTTTAAGAGACATGACGTTATTATTCCATCCACTTTTGATCCACCCTCAACTCCCACAACCCGACCTCAATATGATTCAAAACTCACAGATGCAGACAAGATTCAAATGAAAGCTGACAGACGTGCTATGCACCTGGTTTTGCAAGGATCACCAAATGAAATATTTTCGTCTGTAGACAGTTATCCGGATGCCAAGACAATATGGGAGCGGTTGAACGTTCTATGCGGGGAACTAAAGTCAGAAAGTAAGAGAAGGAAGTATAAGAAGTTCACGCATGTGTCAGGAGAGACAATAGAGTCATATTATTAGAGATACTCAAGTGTGATCAATGAATTGAATATAAATGCAATTGTAGTACCTTCACTCATCTTAACTATCAAATTCATGCTTCGTTTTCAACCCGAATGGAACTGTTTCATCACACAAGTTAATCAGACCAATACTCTACAAGATATGACCTTTCATCAAGTGTTTGATATCTTGAAATAGAATCAAGATGAAGCTAATGATGTTCGAGTTGAGCTTGAAAGACGTAAGCATGCCCATTGGCACTCATGACAGACACATCTTTGGCATCTCGCTTATCTCAAGTACAAGTGCAGAGGAAAATAGGGTATACACAGACTGCATATGCATCACCATCACCATTACTTACTACTTATCATCAACAACTGTTGATACCAGTTTACCTTGTAAATATAGATCTTGTTTAGCTTCTGTTAAGAAGCTGTTTGATCCACAAAGTATCACGCGAAATATAATACTTGATGAATAAGAAGAACACAATAATTAAACAACCAAAAGCTTCAATATTATTGGAATAATAATACGATTGATCTTAATATCACTAGGGTTTACAACCTTGAAGCCGCCTTAAACTTATATCTAAACAAATGACCTAGGATCCCCTTTTATAGACTAAGGAGTCCTAGTCAGTTACAATGACTTCCTATACAATGTAAATCACAATCGTATCTTTTCTATACTTATCTAATACTATATAATAGGAACACGTCATTCCATAAATACAAACAAACTCTAATACTCCAGCAGTAGATTGAAATACATTAGCAGTAGATACATTTACTCTGGCAGTACTTAGTCTTCAGCAGTAGAAACTTTATACCAGCAGTAGTTTCTCCAAGTCTAGCAGTAGTTACCACTTAGCGTATTCCTTTGATCTTTTCCAACAACACCTAGCAGTAGATAGAATACACTAGTAGCAGTTTCAATCATACCAGTAGTAGTTAAGACTTAGAACATTTCTTTAGGAAATCCAGGAGCTGTTGATTCTTCCAAGAGCAGTAGTATCCTTAAAAACCAACAAAAACCATATGCTTTTGTAGCACAAACTCCTACATATCATTTATCTGCTTATGTAGCACCTTCACCGACATACACATCATCAGCTTATGCAGCACCCACACCTACTTACCTTACCACAATGTATACAACACCGGATCAAAACTATTCATCAATTGACTATGCATCACTACCTCCAGAGTATTCCACACTAGAGGCAACAAGAGTCATGCCACATACCACTATTGACATGATCCAATTCTAGACCTTAACACTCCTATGTCACTACTTTCCGAAGCTATCACTCAAACCTACGTAACCACCACCAACAACAATCTCATGACTTCATCTAATCTGAGGAACCTAGTTGGAAATTTACAACCACCTAGAGCTGCTGCACCAACAAGGAATTATATGTCTCCAAGACCGAACAACGGGTATTCAGAAAATGTTGGGTATAAAGAAAATGTTGGGTATTCAGGAAACGTTGGGTATTCAAGGAATGTTGGTTATTCTGGGATAAACGGGAAAAATGGAGTTACAAAGGAGTAATGTTGCAAGTATCAAGTGTTATAACTGTAGGGGTACTAGGCATATGAGAAAGGATTGCAAATAGCCAAGAATGGCTAGGGATTCCGAGTATCACAAGGAAAAGATGTTAGTATGCAAGAAAGCTGAATCAGGAGCACCATTGACCACTGCAGAAAATTATTTTTTTAGCCTAGTCTTTGTATTAATCCTAGTTCAAGTTCAATGGCAAGCCCAAGCCCACCAAGACCCAACACAAGGGCTCTTTATGTATTTATATGCCTCACCACTCCATTTGGTGAGGTGTGTGAGTGTATGTTTTACTATGTGTAAGCAATAAACTTTCACCATTCTCTCTATTTCTCTCCATTCCAACTTTCTTTTTCTAGCTACTCTCCCTTTCTCTCTCTTTCTCTAAAAACCGCATCTTGATCTTGATTTGTGTGAATGATATACATTATGTAGAGACCCACATGACACCTTTTTAAAAAACTTTTTTTTACCTAATTGTAAATTCTAAAAATACTAATCAGAATATAAGGTTATTTTACACGTAAATACAAAAAGTCTCCCAAGCACATGCGAATTGAATTTATGTTTTTCTTCTAAATATGATAAATACATCATGCACATAACTTAAAATAAATTATATGATAAGTACTGTTAGTGCAAATATTACGATATTTAATCTATACATTCTCATTTGTTTTGTTGATGACAAACATGTAACTTGTAATACATAACGTAAAATGTATAAGTTACTTGTAATTATATATTGTCTCAACACCTCTCGACGACTCAAGTCCTTGTATGCTACAACACAGGTTCGTACATGTTTGTTATGTTGCGTTATGA
This sequence comes from Chrysanthemum seticuspe, assembly GCA_019973895.1. Lineage (NCBI taxonomy): Eukaryota > Viridiplantae > Streptophyta > Magnoliopsida > Asterales > Asteraceae > Chrysanthemum > Chrysanthemum seticuspe. The sequence continues at coordinate 96,843,871 of BPTQ01000002.1, read as the reverse complement.
TCAAACCCCCAACAAACCATTAAAACATGTTTAGTTTAATAGTTTATGTATAACAACTAGTGTTTACATATTGGATAATTATATACATAACTAGTATGTATTATACGAGGTAATATAAATGGGTAGAAAACTTAAGTATTTGACCCATTGACCAAATACATTGAATTTAGTTGGGTAAAACCCAAAAGTCCATGACCCATACCCAATGTCTAGATACAATGTACCCTTGGTGGGCACTCAAAACCATAGACTAGATGCATTGCATCTTGTATATACATTGAATCTACTTGGTACCCATAACCCATGACCCATACCCAATGTCTAGATACATTGTACCCTTGGTGGGCACTCAAAACCCATGGATCATATCCATAACCAATGGTATTGACCCATACCCATAAGACTAGATACATTGTACTCACTACACTAGATACATTGTATCTAAAGGAATACCCATGGACCAACCCATAACCCATGACCCATAACCAAAAAACCCATGGGTAAAAGGGAGCGTCCCACGGATCCCCAGTAATACACTGGACGGATCCCTCAAGGGAGGGATCCGTGGGATCCGGGGAACAGTGGCTAGTTTTCTTCTATAAATAGTGAGCCACTTCTTACCATTTCTTTACACCTTCACACATAGTTTCTCTCCACCAAATCTAGGATATTTAGATCATTAGGAAACATGTAAACCACCCTCATCTCATATGATCATAATGCTTCTAACTCTCATTTGTTGTAAGCATACTCCCGAAGTGATCCTCCAAAGCAAGCTTAGAGATCTTGCTTCCTTACCTACTAAAGTGATCACCCATCACAAGATACAAGCACATGAAGATCTTATACAACAAGATTGGGAAACTTGTCATCTTCATTCATAGAAGACTAGCTACATCGTGCTTTGGGTTCTTGATGTTTAGTCTAGGAGTTCATATCCATTAGACACATTGTCTTGGATATTGTCTAGTATCATATTCTTGTATCTATGACTAGACTAGATGGTTTATGTGTTTGTGCCATAAAACACAAGGTTTGTTATGTTGGGCCACAAAACATAACGGGTGTCATAGATGTGTCAAAGGCATTAGTGAAGAGTGCCGAAGATCCGTGTTGAAGGCATTAGTGAAAGGTGTTGAAGGATCGTGTAAATGCATTAGTGAAGAATGCATAGGTCGTATAATCGATGAGGTGCATCGTTATACATATAGTATTTGTTTAGCTCCAAGGATGGTGATATCCTTGATGGTGTTGTAACAAGGAGTGGATCTCCTTGAGATTAGGTGTTGTGATGGGTAGTAGTTCCTCCATAGTAATGGAACTAGGTGCTTAGCCTAGTACCTAATAAAGGGTAGGCGACGTTGTGATAGGATTAGTTCTCCTTGGAGTGAAAGAACTCGGTGGTTAGCCTAGCACCGTATAAAGGGTAGGCGACGTTGTGTTAGGTGTGGTTCGCCTTGGTGTGAAAGAACTCGGTATTTAGCTTTGTACCGGGAAAAGGTGTAAGCGACGTTGTGAAGGCTTCTCCGCCATAAGGAGATTCGTGTAGTGTTTACGAACTCTCGAGTAGGTGACTCGGGGAGTGGAGTAGGGCAAGGAAGGTGTCCTTGTAGCCGAACCACTATAAATCCTCGTGTTGGTTTGTCTATCCTTTTACTTATCGCTTTACGTTTATTCTTGCATTACATTGTTTACTTTCTATGTGGTTGATGTCTATGTTTGTGACACATACTTGGTCTTTCATATAGTCACAAACTATATTTAACACTTTACATATTATGACACGCTTGATCAAGAAAAAGCAACCGGACTAATAATGGTGAAACTTGATTTATAATGAACCATTAATCTTGCGGAATCTTATGTGATATTAAGGGGTTAGCCTTACATGTTGTAATGCGTTAAATGCATCCTCGCGTCGAGATTAGCAAGTGCAATGGTTTATACTATATTTGATACAAAAGTTTTAAGTTTGAAATGGAAACGTATTCACCCCCCCCCCCCCTCTACGTTTTCACAATTGGTATCAGAGCGGGTTGGCTCTAGTTTTTAAAAAAAATGGTTTTCAAAACGAGTAAGGTCCTCGTATCAAGTTTTTGGTGAAGTCAAGCATAATATGAAAAGTGTTTTGTTGATTTTTTTTCTTTGAAGTATTGTTGTTAGATATCTTGTTAATCAAGCTTGAATAAAGGTAAAAATGGTTAATATAACTTCACTAAAAAGTCTACAAAGGTTAAACCTTTTCGTCGGGTCAAAACGTACATTTTTTTAATTCTGTGTCAGATCCGCGGATCCCTCAGGTTACACTGGATGGATCCCTCAAGCAAGGGATCCGTGGGATCCGTGGTACAGAAGACAGTTTTTGTCTGAATTTCAAAAATTCATAACTTTTTAACCGTAAGTCGTTAGAAGTCGTGCCACCTATCGTTTTAAAGGTATTTGAGTCTACTTTCATTTAAAAATGATTTCATAAACTGATTCAAAAGAAAAATTTACAGAATCATTGATTTATAATAGAAACTCATTTTTTCGGTCATAACTTTTGCACAAACTTTTGATCTAATTGGAGACGGATGTTTTCATCTTTGAATAACAATGTATCCTCTTTTGAAAATTAAGGTTTTGATCATATTTATAAATATAAAAGAAACTAATCAAGCTTGGTATACATGTTTGTATTTAACACAAAGCGATGAAAAGAACTTTCGTATGCTATGCTAAATGATAAATTGTCTTCTTTGCATTACTTGATTATTTGATTATCTCAAATAGCTTTTGTGCTTGTTTGATTGAATAACATATGTGGTTTCCTTACCTTTCTATTCATTCTCTTGTTTGTCGATTTAGTAATATTCTACTAATCAATGTGCTATTTGAAGGAGTGTTTGGGATAACATCTAGTTGTGTCGAAAATGTTAGTTTAAATACTTAGTTAAGTCATATAAGTTGAAAAATATTTAAAACATGTAATACACTAAATGGCTTTTTGATTGAGTTGTCATGTGGGCAACATAAATGTTTTATGTGCTTATATGATTTCTTGATTTCATATTTTCTTGTATCGTTTTCTAAAAACAACAAGAATGTACATCGGATCATAACCTACACTTGTGTTGATGATGTACTCTCCCGTTTTTTTTTCTTTGCATGATCGCTCTCCAAGCTTCATAGTAGGATTGACAACTTGATTATTTCATCCGATATACTCAAGTAAATTATTTGCAACGCAAATATAATTGTTCATATCCGAAAGTCCAAACTCAACTTTCCAACAACATATGTTGAACTAGCTCATCCAACTATCTTTTTTACCATATGGACAACTTTTAATTATTTTGACACCTTCGTCACCTTAGTTGTTTCAAGTATAATATTAATAAAAACAAAGCAAAGTATCATCATTGTTACTCTTCGATAGGACATTGTAGGAATATAAATTTCCTAACTTGAGAATGAATACTGGAGAACTTATTGCACTAGAAACTCAATTTGACCTAACGGTTGAATTGCTTCCTTGAGAGAAGTTGGGTATGTGAAATCGCCCGTAAAAATGGTCGTGTTTAGCCGTAATTGAGCACCGCTAGTAATAGTCTCATATTCATTCTCTCACTTGAGAAATTTATACTCATATGTTTTCCTAAAGTAAGTTTACAATGGAAATACTTTGCATTGTCTTAGGATTACTAATCAAACAAGTTGTAAAATTAATTTTTCTTTTAGTTAATCACAACCACTTGCCTCATCAAGCGATTATCTTGCTTTGATCGAGAAGAGCTACATGACTTCATGGACGAAGCTCATTATATGCTAATCATCATCAGTAATAACTAGATTGTCCTAAACTAGCACCTCACAACTTTTTTGTCTTGAACACCATCATGTGATCTTTTCTTTCAAGACACATACCTTGCATGTCATTGTTAGTGTAAATGATTTACTAATCTAGATCGTAAATTTGTTTTAGGCTTTATGAATAGTGCTTGAAAAGTTTTCTAAACCTTTGTGTTATTTGTGAGCTCGATCTCTTTTTGATTGCCTATATGTGATCTCTACATGTTCTCCTTGCTTTGCTTAACGTGTATACTTGTGTGCTTGCTGTAAAAACCATTAGTTACCATCAATCATTTTATCTTGATCATTTAAGTCCATCTTCATGTAAGACACTTAAGAGACTGAGTAACTTAGGATATGTAGGTGCTAGACCTTGATAGAACCTAATCACCTCTTTTTCACCTCATCTGTTAGCCGGATCCCTAGACTTAAGCTAGCCGGATCCCTCGAGTGAGGGAACCGGTGGAACCGTGGAACAGTAGGAACTTTATCTCTTTAGATAATCATTTCAAATTTCCTTTTTCCCACACAAGCACTTGTTCAACACTTAGGATTATCTGTTTCCTATATGTTTATAAATGAGTAGCATTTATATGAGTCTTTACGTGTTCTTCATTTTTGTTTCATGATTTTATGTAAACAATTTATCCATTGGTATAAATGTTTTCCTTTTGTACTAACTCTTTTGGATTCTTGTAGGATAACAATGGTCGATTTCATCATCAAGTCAAGTTGTGCTCAATCGCACATTTTTTTGTTATTTCTAATCTTGCATCATCCTAACCGTCTTACTCCACTTTTATCACTACTCACAAAGTCATCATGTCTACCACCTCTATTGAGTCATCAACCAAGTCAAAGATTCACCTTGATACCTTTCATCACCTCTACCACAACTTCCATACCTCTAAGTCATAATAATGATTTCTATCATTATCAACGTGTCCAAAGGTCTAGTTCATGATCTACGTGATGAAGTATGTCTCATGGTCTACCACAACCTATTTGTGTCAACCACATCCTACAAGTGTGTCACTACCACTAAAATTCATGGTCGCTCAACCATCCTTCACAAACATCTATGTTGTCAAAAGCCAAGTGAATTTCGTAATGAAATGCGTCTCATCCCTAAGCACATTTGTTTTCTTACCTTGAACAAACCTTACAACCTCTAAACCAACCATGATGATGCAAGTAGTAGGATTATTCTCTTTTTGACACTAATCCTTTCTTTGTAGGTTCATACATATACACTTTGATGTGTATGGTATTCTCGTCTATTTATGGACGAAATTTTACACTAATTTTCTTTTGTAGGTTCTTCTTGACGCCCTCGAGCTAGGGGGAGCTTCCGTCAAGCTTTTACAAAGTGCATCATATGACTTACTCGTCCAAGGACGAATATAATTTTTCACTAACTTTTTGTTTTGTAGATTTTCAAAACACACTAGGAAAACTTGACGCTCTCAATAAAGGGGAGTTTTTCGTCAAAGCAAAAACATTGCAAATTTTGCAATACTTTCGTCTTAGCCTTCCTAAAATACTTGACGCCCTTAACAAGGGGGAGCAACCGTCAAGGGGGAGCATGCACACATTCATTCTTCAAAATTCCTTTATGTTTCAACAAAAGGGAGATTTCTTTCTCATCATATATTTTTCCTTTTTCTTTTCTTCTTAACACTAACCTTGATGTAGTTTAAGCCTCAAAAATTTGATCCATTGAGCCATTGGCAATAATGGTTATAATTCAAATGAACTTTCTATTTTTTTTTTGTGATTCTCTAGGTTCCTCTTAAAGGCGAGATCACCACCTTTTGAAGACGTGCAAGCTCAACGACATGAGTTGCTAAGCTTCGTCATTAGTGTTTCGTGTTGAAGGTATTGGCGCGGTGTGCCAATTGGAGCAATAAGGTGTTTTTCTTTTAACTTCACTAGGGATGATGCAAACTCGCCATTCTTGGGAGAAATTAAGGTTAAAGGACACACCCTTTTTGTTTCGACAAAAGGGGGAGAAGAGTGTAAACGGAGAAGGTAATATATAGGAAGTACGGACACAAGTAACTTTGACATTTTACCTATCTATTACGTTTACATATATTTTGTCATCATCAAAAAGGGGGAGATTGTTAGTGCAAATATTACGATATTTAATCTATATATTCTCATTTGTTTTGTTGATGACAAACATGTAACTTGTAATACATAACGTAAAATGTATAAGTTACTTGTAATTATATATTGTCTCAACACCTCTCGACGACTCAAGCCCTTGTATGCTACAACACAGGTTCGTACATGTTTGTTATGTTGCGTTATGATCAAACCCCCAACAAACCATTAAAACATGTTTAGTTTAATAGTTTATGTATAACAACTAGTGTTTATATATTGGGTAATTATATACATAACTAGTATGTATTATAAGGGGTAATATAAATGGGTAGAAAACTTAAGTATTTGACCCATTGACCAAATACATTGAATTTAGTTGGGTAAAACCCAAAAGTCCATGACCCATACCCAATGTCTAGATACAATGTACCCTTGGTGGGCACTCAAAACCATAGACTAGATGCATTGCATCTTGTATATACATTGAATCTACTTGGTACCCATAACCCATGACCCATACCCAATGTCTAGATACATTGTACCCTTGGTGGGCACTCAAAACCCATGGATCATATCCATAACCCATGGTATTGACCCATACCCATAAGACTAGATACATTGTACTCACTAGATACATTGTATTTAAAGGAATACCCATGGACCAACCCATAACCCATGACCCATAACCAAAAAACCCATGGGTAAAAGGGAGCGTCCCACGGATCCCCAGTAAAACACTGGACGGATCCCTCAAGGGAGGGATCCGTGGGATCCGGGGAACAATGGCTAGTTTTCTTCTATAAATAGTGAGCCACTTCTTACCATTTCTTTACACCTTCACACATAGTTTCTCTCCACCAAATCTAGGATATTTAGATCATTAGGAAACATGTAAACCACCCTCATCTCATATGATCATAATGCTTCTAACTCTCATTTGTTGTAAGCATACTCCCGAAGTGATCCTCCAAAGCAAGCTTAGAGATCTTGCTTCCTTACCTACTAAAGTGATCACCCATCACAAGATACAAGCACATGAAGATCTTATACAACAAGCTTGGGAAACTTGTCATCTTCATTCATAGAAGACTAACTACATCATGCTTTGGGTTCTTGATGTTTAGTCTAGGAGTTCATATCCATTAGACACATTGTCTTGGATATTGTCTAGTATCATATTCTTGTATCTATGACTAGACTAGATGGTTTATGTGTTTGTGCCATAAAACACAAGGTTTGTTATGTTGGGCCACAAAACATAACGGGTGTCATAGATGTGTCAAAGGCATTAGTGAAGAGTGCCGAAGATCCGTGTTGAAGGCATTAGTAAAAGGTGCTGAAGGATCGTGTAAATGGCATTAGTGAAGAATGCCTAGGTCGTATAATCGATGAGGTGCATCGTTATACATATAGTATTTGTTTAGCTCCAAGGATGGTGATATCCTTGATGGTGTTGTAACAAGGAGTGGATCTCCTTGAGATTAGGTGTTGTGATGGGTAGTAGTTCCTCCATAGTAATGGAACTAGGTGCTTAGCCTAGTACCTAATAAAGGGTAGGCGACGTTGTGATAGGATTAGTTCTCCTTGGAGTGAAAGAACTCGGTGGTTAGCCTAGCACCGTATAAAGGGTAGGCGACATTGTGTTAGGTGTGGTTCGCCTTGGTGTGAAAGAACTCGGTATTTAGCTTTGTACCGGAAAAAGGTGTAAGCGACGTTGTGAAGGCTTCTCCGCCATAAGGAGATTCGTGTAGTGTTTACGAACTCTCGAGTAGGTGACTCGGGGAGTGGAGTAGGGCAAGGAAGGTGTCCTTGTAGCCGAACCACTATAAATACTCGTGTTGGTTTGTCTATCCTTTTACTTATCGCTTTACGTTTATTCTTGCATTATATTGTTTACTTTCTATGTGGTTGATGTCTATGTTTGTGACACATATTTGGTCTTTCATATAGTCTCAAACTATATTTAACACTTTACATATTATGACACGCTTGATCAAGAAAAAGCAACCGGACTAATAATGGTGAAACTTGATTTATAATGAACCATTAATCTTGCGGAATCTTATGTGATATTAAGGGGTTGGCCTTACATGCCGTAATGCGTTAAATGCATCCTCGCGTCGAGATTAGCAAGTACAATGGTTTATACTATATTTGATACAAAAGTTTTAAGTTTGAAACGGAAACGTATTCACCCCCTCTACGTTTTCACAAGTACAGTCTAACTTTATAAACATCGTTAGTTTTTCTTTAGTTTGGAATAATAAATACAAATACAACACCCGACTAAACTTATAAGATATATATCTTTATCGTTGTCAACGCATAATATTGTACACTTGTTAAAATCAAGAAACCTAACAAAAGAATACCTATCAGTAAAAGAGAATATGTTGATTTTCATCATTTAGGCAGTGTATTTAACCAATTTAACCAATGTAAAGTAGTATATGCAAGTACTCTGATGAAGCTCATTTTCTAGAAGAATAACCATTGTAAAGTAGTATATGCAAGTACCTGATGAAGTTCATTTTTTAGAAGAATAACGAGGAGAAAATGAAGACGGCTTTGTGGAACTATTTTTGGTAATTGTTTGTTTTAATGAAAAGCAGAAAATTTTCATGTTTTGAAAATAGGTTTAACAGAAAAACAAAAATGACAATAAATAAAATGAGCAATCTACCTAGACGTCCGACAAACTTACGATTACTTATGAGTTTATCAAGAAGCGAATTTTGATTCCAATAACATATATATGCATGCAGACAGCAAATTTTATTATTTTTCCTACTTGCATGAGGGTGCTGGCTATCGGATAAAAATGTTCCAAGTGTAACACAACAAACGCGCACATTATACGCGATGGTGTATATATTTTATAGATCGAAAGAATGAAGGACGTTTTGTCTATATTGATATTAACATCGAGAGTAGAATATTGTCTTGGAAGAATTCTAAAAAAAGGAAATTAGTTTGATGTCATAAATTTATTTGTGGGGGCAATAAAAGAAATGAGCACAAAGGCTAAAGAAATGTCTAAAGATGTTCAAAAAAAAAAAGAAATGTGTAAGGAAATTAGTTTTGAGAAACTGATACCTCTTAATTTGTGGTCCCTTATTTTATCATATCTTTTTAGACATTAACAGAGATGGATCATACAAAAAATGTACATATGCTTCTTGCTTTTTTGATTAATTTTTAACATATATTTATATAAGTAATTAGTATAGAAAGAGAGTAGAGAGAGAGAGGGGAATAGGTCAACTTTGAATAGCTGGAAGAAAGGCACAAAAACCTCATCACTGTTGAGATCTCTCTCTATATATGCTAGCACTGTTACAAAGAAAGAGTGTAAACAACCTTCATTAGAGAACCATACATACATGCATAAGTTCTCTACTTTTCTTATTTCTCTTTCTTGTTATTCGGTCTTGTAGCCGCAGGCCAGGATCATGAGATCGAGCCAAGAAAACAGCTTGATGTATCATGGTCGTACGTGGAGCTTGTGTTTCTTGTTCCATGTGTAATTAATCTAGTCTATGTTGTTATGAGAGATTGAAGCTGCCAGCATGATCTGGTATAGCCAAACCGATTTGCCTGTGTGTGTTTGTGTAGGGTAAGGAAAGGTTAACCAGGTCATCTTGCAGCTTCAATCACTCATTACCAACAGTTTTTCATACAAAAAAGACATTAACAATCCCATGAAGACCGCTTTATTGTTTAGCAATGGCACATCGATCTCATGTGAAATTACTAATCTACCAAAGTAAGTACTAGCTACTTAAATGTTCATAATTATATGGTTGTCTCTTTTACTTTTCTTACTCATATTCTCAACCAACTTTCTACTTCATCTTGAATTAATTTATTGGTTGCATTATATTAATAGTTAGGTTTCAATAATCTTTTTCTATAGTTGCTACTTTTGATTTAGTTTGCTGCTTTATGTAAATGTTAAGTTGCTCATGCGGATCGGATCAGTATTTTATTCCTGCCTACTTTCTTCGCATGTTTAGTTAAATACATGAACCGTTTATATTAAATGATTGTCTATGTCCAGATTCATTTCACGATTATCTTTTTCCAGCACGTTAATAGGGAAGGACCATGAAAGTAATGTCACGTAATCTCGATTGAGATTTGTGTTCCATAGTACGAAACAAATCTCTTAGAAGGATACGTCATGTCAACATTGTTGATGGGTTGTTTCGGATTGCTTACTAAAATTTCTTGATTTTTTTCTGGTTGCACAATGCTTAATTGCTTATTATTAAGTTGGCTTGAATCGTTTTTTTCAAAGTTACTTGTTCAAGATTAGACAGCTTATTTAACTTGCATAGGATAAGCTATCCAAAGTTCCAAGTATTCCAAAATTAAACTGTTTCTCTATCGTCTTTGATTTATTCACAATTAGCACACAATCAGTTTCAACTAGCAATCCCAAATTCTTTGTTAATAAATCCCCTTTAAGGGGTTGGTTAGTTAATGTGGACATGCTCATTTGAAAGATAGGAAAACTTAGACAAAGTATATAGTTCAATAAAATTTCGATTCAGTAAAAAATAACCCTGGGGGAAACTAAGTTCTTATACTTAAAAACATTTATAGATAGCTATTACAACCAACAAGTTATGTAATTCCAAATAGTTTCAAGGATTTGTTATTTGCATTAATACTTTTTCACTTGACAAAAATAGCGATTTTGGTACATATTGACGTACCTGCGTCGAAAACGCTGTAACATTTGAGCCGACCTATTAATTGAGTCACATTCGAAAGACAGTGACTAAGGATGGAACTAGTAGTGAATTGAGTTGTACTGATGTAGTAATGTAAAAAAGTAACATGAACTGAACTTGAGAACATAAATAAGCTACACTTCTTGATGACTAGCATGTGTCACATTAAACGTTCACTGTCCTAGATTCCTAGTCCTCCTAAACATGAAACTATACTGACTAACCTTCCAGGAAATAGTATAGAATCAAACTTGGTTCTTTAGATACTGGATTTCCGATATCCTTCCTAATTTAATTTCATTTATTGCTAACAAAGAGAATATGATTCAGTGGCTTAAAATGCTAAACAGCTAAAGGTAACATTATCTTGTTTATTAGGTATTTCTGGAAATCCAGTTAAGATGATTTTGGTTTGGTGGCTCGCGGTCCTATATTCCAAGGGTGCGCATGCCCTTTGGGCAGGCAACTGCCTTCCCACCACACTCAATGCTAAATAGCTTAAATGGTATATGACTCAATACGGTAAAATGTAACATAAGGTAGGAAGTACACCTCTTTGTGCAGGATTTCATTAACATGGAGTTCCAGTATAGCTAGCCCAAGCATATGATGTGGTACACGTCGCTAGTGCATCCTGCTGATATTTTCATCGCATGATCACTCTTGCTAATGCTGTTGCTCTCCAATTTCTTTGGGTTTCTTTGCAATGGTTGATATTGTTTGAGAATATTATGCATCATGCAGGACAATGACAAACGATTAGTGTATTTTTAATATGGAAGGTGATTTGTGCACCAGATTAGTGTATTCACCAACAGCAGTTGATGCACAGCAACACATAACTCTTTGAATTGGGAAGTAAGTTTTTCGGTTTACAAATCACATGCTTTTCAAAATAGTCTACAAAGAATACATGATAGTCTACCGTGATTTGAAGGGTGTTTCCCACTTTTTAATGTTCAAGGAAGTTGTAATACTTGAATTGAAATTACACCCTATAATACTATAACTCCCTTTATACCTAAAATTACGGAAGTTGCTTAGGTGATGCAATTCAGGCTAACTCAACATCGGGCTTTAAATATTAAGTTTAAGACTGATAATCCTAACGAGTGTATCAATGTATCCTTACTATAACAAATTACTCAATTCATAAATCACAGTTTTTGGATATTCCATATTTTAGAAGGGCCAACAGATTTCCCATGAAGGTTTGCCCATTTGTTTTCAATTTGATTATTGGTATTCACCATAGTTTGTGCAATAGGAATCAAGGATGATAAGTGTAGGGTTAGTGCAGAGATAATGTAAGCAGTACACGAAATTTGGAGGGAAAAGTAACAAGAAAATAACTGTTATATTGATTGTATGATAACTGTTAATACAAAGCCTATATATAATTTGTGAAGAGGCATGTTATGAATGGGTGTGATGGTTCAGTTTGATCCAAGAGTCACAACCCTTCATAGATAACTGTCACAAACTGTAATCCAAACTATAATAATTGTCTAAACGCCATGTCATCAATCCTAGTCTATTGCTTTGTGCAACCTTATTGGTTGAATACATTGCTCCTAATATAATACATAAAAATACTTAGAATGTTTCTAATATAAACTAAAAACATAAAGAGCATTTGAGCTTATGAATTACAACATTCCTCCCTAAGATCAAATGCTTGATCCTTTGTCTTATGTCTTGGTGTAATCAAGTGATGATGGTTTAGGGTTTAGTGTCTTGATTTCATTGTCTCCTTCCTCCCTTTTCTTGCTTTCTTTTTCTTCTTCAATATGAGTGCTCATTTGATGTGCTTGATCATTGCCATTGAGATCTTCAAGCTTCACGCCAAAGTGCTCAATCTTCTTATCCTTTTGAATGTTCATTGCAGTGGGTTTGATCACATGACTTTTCTGATCTTCATGGCAGTTTCTCTTGCCCTTTGAAACAAGTCCATCCTGGCTATGTTATAATAACATTTGAAAACATTCAAGTAGAGATTATAGCAATCTTTGATCTCTTGACCATGTTCCTTTTGTAAGCCAAAAATTTCAGCAATATATCCAAAATCATTTGAAAATTTTACACTTAGGTATCCCCCTAGTGTTTCAACAAGCTTATAGAGATCCATTAAGTAGATCTCTTTCCCATGGATTTTGGGTGGTAAAGGTCCTGGTAAGTCCCTTTTAAGATAGACTGTGTAAAACCATTTGAAGACTTTAATGAATTGTTCTCTAAAAGTGTCTCATTCTTGACTAATGATGTAATCATGTTTTAACAAATCAAGAAATGAAACATAATCATTAAAAGAGTTGATTGGGGTTGGGAAATGTACACCTTTCACAAAAACATAGTCTTTGTCTTCGGATGTGCTTTCATCAGTTGATATCTTGAATGGACACATGTAGTCATAGTGCCCTCCTTCTTCACGTATGTTGCATTTCTGTGAGAAGATATCAGCCATTTCTGTTTGTTCTTCCTTGTGATGAGAATCTTTATCAAGCAATACGAAGTAGCCTTCCATGTATTCATTTTACCTCTGATTCATCTTGTTCTGATCAAAGTAGCAGTTTGATGGGTTCTTAAACATGGGAATAGGTTTGCACCTATTTCCTTTGAAAGTCAGTTCTAGACCATGTGCTTCCAATTGTTTTGCAGAAAGGATGTTGAGTGATACATCTCGTGTGTAATATACACCAGGAATGATCAGGACTTCTGATCCAAATCTTATATGCACTTCTCCAATTCCATGAACAAACATCAGTTTGTGCATTTCTTCAATCTTCTCAGCAGTAAATTTATCCTTCAACCTTGCAAACGGATTCAAGTTAGAGAAAACATGCCTATTAATTTGGTTGCTTATATACCATATTTTATCTCATCCCTCCTCATCTTTTCCTTCCACCATAAAGTCAGTGGACAAATGGATGAATTATGGGTATGTGATTTGAATATGTGGTGTGTTGGTGATGTTTTCAAGGCCTGGATCTTTTGTGAGACTTCCCTTATTTGGACAGTTCTTTGCAATATGTCCCCTAAGCCTGCACTCAGAACAGATATATTTCTTGTACCTATCCAAAGTTGCTTGTTTCTGTGAGATTTGGTTATTGTACAGATGAAACTCTTCTAACTTCTTTTTCAGCATTTCCTTGCATTCTTTTGAAATTTGCTTAATGAAATTTCCAAACTTTGACTCACTTTCTCTCTTGATTTGTCTCGGAATGAACTCCTTCTGAAATCTGTTGTGCATGATTCTCCCAGGCTTTTGGCTCTGATGCCATATTTTAGAAGGTCCAACAGATTTCTCATGAAGGTTTGCCCATTTGTTTTCAATTTGAGTATTGGTATTCACCATAGTTTGTGCAGTAGGAATCAAGGATGATAAGTGTAGAGTTAGTGCAGAGATAATGTATGCAGTGCACGAAATTTAGAGGGAAAAGTAACAAGAAAATAACTGTTATATTGATTGTATTATAACTGTTAATACAAAGCCTACATATAGTTTATGAACAGGCATGTTATGAATGGGTGTGATGGTTCAGTTTGATCCAAGAGTCACAACCCTTCATAGATAATTGTCACAAACTGTAATCCAAACTATAATAACTGTCTAAACGCCATGTCATCAATCCTAGTCTATTGTCATCAATCCTAGACACTTATTATAGTTTGGATTATATTTCGTGACAATTATCTATGAAGGGTTGTGACTCTTGTATCAAACTGAACCATCACACCCATTCATAACATGCATGTTCACAAACTATATGTAGGCTTTGTATTAACAGTTATAATACAATCAATATAACAGTTATTTTCTTGTTACTTTTCCCTCTAAATTTCATGTACAACATACATTATCTCTGCACTAACCCTACACTTATCATCCTTGATTCCTAGTGCACAAACTATGGTGAATATCAATACTCAAATTGAAAACAAATGGGCAAACCTTCATGGGAAATCTGTTGGCCCTTCTAAAATATGGCATCAGAGCCAAAAGCCTGGGAGAATCATGCACAACATATTTCAGAGGGAGTTCATTCAGAGACAAATTAAGAGAGAAAGTGAGTCAAAGTTTGGAAATTTCATTAAGCAAATTTCAAAAGAATGCAAGGAAATGCTGAAAAAGAAGTTAGAAGAGTTTCATGTGTACAATAACCAAATCTCACAGACACAAGCAACTTTGGAGAGGCACAAGAAATATATATGTTTTGAGTGCAGGATTAGGGGACATATTGTAAAGAACTGTCCAAATAAGGGAAGTCTCACAAAAGATCCAGGCCTTGAAAACATCACAAACACACCACATATTCAAATCACATACCCAGAATTCATCCATATGTCCACTGACTTTAAGGTGGAAGGAACAGATGAGGAGGGATGGGATAAAATATGGTATATAAGCAACCAAATTAATAGGCATGTTTTCTCTAACTTGAATCTGTTTGCAAGGTTGAAGGAGAAATTAACTGTTGAGAAGATTGAAGAAATGCACAAACTGATGTTTGTTCATGGAATTGGAGAAGTGCATATAAGAATCCTGATCATTCCTGGTGTATATTACACACGAGATGTATCACTCAACATCCTTTCTGCAAAACAATTGGAAGCACAGGTTCTAGAACTGACTTTCAAAGGAAATAGGTGCAAACCTATTCCCATGTTTAAGAACCCATCAGACAGCTACTTTGATCAGAACAAGATGAATCAAAGGCAAAATGAATACATGGAAGGCTACTTCAAATTGCTTGATGAAGATTCTCATCACAAGGAAGAACACATAGATGTATCACTCAACATCCTTTCTGCAAAACAATTGGAAGCACAGGGTCTAGAACTGACTTTCAAAGGAAATAGGTGCAAACCTATTCCCATGTTCAAGAACCCATCTGACTGCTACTTTGATCAGATCAAGATGAATCAAAGGCAAAATGAATACATGGAAGGCTACTTTAAATTGCTTGATGAAGATTCTCATCACAAGGAAGAACACACAGAAATGGTTGATATCTTCTCACAGAATTGCAATATATGTGAAAAATGAGGGCACTATGACTACATGTGTCCATTCAAGATATCAACTGATGAAAGCACATCACAAGAGAAAGACTATGTTTTTGTGAAAGGTGTACATTTTCCAACCCCAATCAATTCTTTTAATGATTATGGGCAAACCTTCATGGGAAATCTGTTGGCCCTTCTAAAATGTGGTATCAATGTTTTACAGGTTCTTAGGGGAGGTTTCTAGGATTGAATTGATCAAACAACATCATGGTAACAACATCAATCAATCAAGAAATAATAAAAAGAATCAGGAAGATGGGTGAACCCCCTTTATTTATCTGATATGAGAATACAGGAAGGTTACTGTTATGTTACAGAATTTGATCCATATATACATAATGAAACGATGTGTAGAAGCAACACAATGTTTCATGTAAAACTAAATGTTGTAACCCTAGAATCTAAATAACCGTTTATACTTTTGACCCAGCCCAATACTATGGTTTACAGGCCTTAAACTAAAATACAGAAATAACATATACGTATAACAAAGATTAATGGATTAAACTTCCAACATATTCCTCCCTAATCTATTAATCTTTGTGTTTCAATCTTCTTGTTCTTGAATGCTTTCTTCAATCTTTCTTTTAATCTTGATGTCTTCAAACATTTGGTGTGTCACTGGATCTTCACGATCTCTGAGGCAGGTCATTTTGTCTCTTGAAACATGTCCTTCTGTTTCAACTAGTGATTTCAAGGCAAGTAAATGCCTTCTTCCTACACCGGATTTGAGTACATCTTTATATCGGTTAAATCCACCGTCTCTAATCTTTCTTAAACGGCATCCATTATTTTCATGGTTGTGTTTTTTTTGTTTTTTTGTTTTTGGATATGAAATGCATGTTTGATCTTCTTGATTGGTGATTGAAACATGACTTTGTTATTGCTTGATCCCCTTCGGCTCTAATACCAATGTTTTACTAGTTCTTAGGGGAGGTTTCCAGGATCGAATTGATCAAACAACATCATAGTAACAACATCAATCAATCAAGAAATAATAAAAAGAAACAGGAAGATGGGTGAACCCCCTTTATTTATCTGATATGAGAATACAGTTACTGTTATGTTACAGAATTTGATCCTTATATACATAATGAAACGATGTGTAGAAGCAACACAACGTTTCATGTAAAACTAAATTTTGTAACCCTAAAATCTAAATAACCGTTTATACTTTTGACTCAGCCCAATACTATGGTTTACAGGCCTTAAACTAAAATACATAAATAACATATACGTATAACAAAGATTAATGGATTAAACTTCCAACACAATACACTCGAAAGGTTTTTGAACATGGAATAATTTCAAAATCCTCACACCGTTTACAAACATGAATATTTTGTGCACGCGTATAAAGAGTGAAGTTATGGTTATTTCCTAAACATGAATATTTTTCCACACTTGGTATGTGTAAAGTTCAATATTTTGCGCGTCTGCATTAGCATAAAGATTTATCATAGTTAGTTCTCGTTTGCTAATTTGCCTATTGTTGCATGTTTTCGTTCTAGTCGTGGGTTCTGTAATTCTACTCAAACTATAATGTTCAACTTATGTTAGTTCGACTATAACATGTTTTCCCTCTCACTTCCCACTTCCTCATTACTCCATAAAATTAATCAATCAACTTTTCAGTTGACAAAGGTTTAAATAATAGTTGGCAGTTATTTAAATATTTCCAATTTATTCTTACTCTTGCAAAGGTTTGAAATATATGACAATTGAAGTTCAAAGGTGATTATGATCGAGAAACAAAGCATCAAACTGCAATTCAAGCATATTAAGAGAACGAGGTTCTTAATGTGTCGATCATCATCATGGATGATCTTGATCAATGCATGAACTACATATTAGAAGAGATTAAGATTGCCAGGACTACAAGGCCTCAGTATATCTTGCAATGACTCATTCACGTTAACTAACGTGAATGACAAGATTATGTGCAAATTCAAAAAATTTGACACTATGAAGGACAAGTGGTCCTCAAGGGATGGTTTGATGGTACTTCGAGAACCAAACTAAATTCTCTATAGTTCAAAATGCTAACCATATTTTATGTATTACTTGTTGTTTCATTTTCAAGACTTGTACAAAAGCATCTTAATACTGAGACTTACCACACCCTGGTTCCTTCACTGGTCGGACTTCATTTTTTACCTTAATTAACACGTAATCTTGTTTAAGTCTAATTGCATTGCTCAAAGACTAGGATTGATGACATGGACTGAGATTAACACGTAATCTTGTTTAAGTCTAATTGCATTTGCTCAATTAGTACACTACACTTATCTGTGTTTACATTGCTTCTAAAATGGCAGAGCAACAAAACCAAGTCATCCTTGATCCCAGTCAATGAAGGAACTTGAAGAGGCTTACTAGGAGAGCCAAAAGGATCTTTTTTAGTCTAGCGGGACAAACTTATATTTACTTTATAATACATATCAAAATTTAAAAATTATAATAATAAATTTATATATTAAAGACCAAACTTTAAGCTCCCCGGTCTTCACTAAGGTCCATATATGATCCCAGCAACTACACTACATATAGAGGTATTATTTCACCATGTTTTGTATAAGTATCTCTAATTAGTACGCCTATTTGGTTAAAACTATTTGTCTATATATATTGTGCAATAAGTTGTATTATTATGTTAGTATTTGTTTTCTTGGAATGAGAGATGTAATACTTAAAATATGTAGTTAACACTTTGATTGTAGTTATGATATCACTGTTGTAAATGATCTTACATAAACTTTTATCTTGTATTGGTGATATTATTGATACGTTTTGTTTATCAAAAATATTTGTGCAGCTTCTGGCCTGGTCTTGACGCGACCACAAGTTCTCAGTGAAGATGAAGAAACAGTCTTAAGGAATTTTATGGACCTTTAAGTCTTAACCCAAAACAGGCTAAAATTGGTTTTGTCACACAATCCTGGCCTATCTAAGTCCGTTTGCCAAACCAGGCTTTTTGTATGTTTTAAACCGAGCTCAGTTATCATTGGTGCAGTTGTGGCAACTCGTATGACTTCGCTATAGTTATTAGTTTCCATCCTATAGTGATTGTCAAGTGTGGGTCGACCAGAATATGCCAGGTGGGTATGGGTTGGTTAACGGATCTTAATTTGTATTTTTAGCATGGACCAAACCAGTGTTCTACAGTTATCTATTTTTCTGGAAAAGCTCCGGGTAAGGTAGCTGATGGCTCAAGCCATCACCCTCGGCGCCACCCTATGGCATGAGACACCATACCAGGCCTTGGCTGGTAGACACTCGCGCCACCACCACCAGCCCACGCGGTGGGTTTTTGTTTTTGTTTTTTTTTTTTTTTGGGTTGCTCGAGCTTTTCTATTTCATCAACATAAATTTTTGTTTTTTTGGCTGTGAAAGACTCATCAAAAAAAGAAAAAAATGTTGTTGAGTTGGTGCTGCTATGTTGAAGTGGTTGTGCTGAAGTCTTGAAGAGGCTGCTTGAAAAAGATGAAGAAGAGGCGTGTTAACTGTTAAATATTAAACCCTATAATAGTTTAAACTATTGTTCTTTTTAAAAGCCCATTCAAAAGCCTTGTATTTCATGGACTAGCAAAAATTAATAGCACGTAAGATCTTTTCTGTAAAAGCCTCGTTACATGACTTACATCTTTTTTACCTACTGAAAAAAGTAAAATTGATTTGTGTCAAAAAAGTATATTATTTTATTTAGAAAAAAAAAAAAAAAAAAATGCACGACGGCACCAGAATACTAATGTTTTGCCAGGGAGGGGTGTTTTGGTATCATAGCCAAAACTGGTGCCATGGGCAAAAAGTGCTGAGGTGGCGCCACTTTTTTTTTGACACCACCTTATGGCACCACACTGTACCTAGCGTTCTAAGCATGATCATACTGAACTATATTTCAGAATATTACAACAGTAAGATATGTCTTTCTTTAATTCATGATAAAGAGACTTAGGAGGTTTATGCATTTGAATACATTTGGATGACTTCCCAAACGTTTGACACGCACCGCCCATCAGAACATGTTTTGGTTATTATATAAGAAAATTTGAACTTGGAGGCTACACATCTTTTCACACAATGTTTCTAATTCATTTAGTTTCACAATTATTCGTTGCTAAATGTTCATTCTTTACATCCATCGGAATGCATACCAAGCCAGATTTTCCTGAGACGTACTTGCTGAAGGTATTGCCTACAAGTGGGTCACTTGATGACAACAAAAGATCGGTAATCAAGGGAAGATGCACATGCCAATGCTTTGAGTATTTTCTTACGCTATATGCGAGTAAGTTGTCAGAACTCTTGAATGCTTACTTCTTAATCTCCAGAGATATAGAGGTGGGTAATTTTGGCCTATTTAATTACGAAGGGGTCGATCAGTGTGTTAAACTTTAACTAACGACACACCCAATGTTTATATTAAATCCAAAAAGTTTTCATTCCCGAGATTAAACCGTTTAGACACAAACCATCAGTGTGTTGTGTCTGATAGAGCTCCAACTTTTCATCAGCATTATGCCACGACTTCTGCTCCAATTGCTATTGTTTCTTCTCAAATTGGGCCTTCTGCTTCCCAGGTGCGTCTTGTGTACAATTGGTCTTGGCTTCGGCCTATTCGTTGGCCTGATCTTGCTGAGCTTGAAGATGTTTGCAGTGTGGTTCGCTCATCTGCGCCTATCAGACAACAGGATAAATGGGAATGCATCATAGACAACTCAAGATCATTCACTGTGAAAGGTATGCGGTCACACATTACCCACCTGTCAACAAACACTTCCCTTATCCCTATTCGTTGGAACTCAATTCTGCCCTCTAAGGTCAATATTCTCACATGGAGAATGGCTAATATGAGGCTCCCAACTCGGGTCAATCTTGATTACAGGGGTATCGATTTAGATAGTATCCAATGCCCTATATGTGATGCTACAATTGAGACCGAAAATCACCTTTTCACCGAATGTGATTTATCCAAATCCACTTGGAATCATGTCCTAGAATGGTGGGGAATTCAAAACATAAACATCACAAACATCAATGACATTATAAGCCTCGCATATCGGGCTCACTTGCCTGCAACTACCGTTAAGGTCTTCGACTCATTAGTCCAAACCACCTTGTGGGTACAGTGGCGGTTCAGAAACGAAGCAACATTTGCCATCAAGCGTCCCAACAAAGATTTAATCATCAACGATATCAAGTCCTTATCTTTTAATTGGTTTTCTAGTAGGAAAAAAAGGTCTTCATTAAATTGGATAGAGTGGTCTTGTAACCCTTGTAATGCTCTATCCATAACTTTGTATCCTTCTTCCTAGCATCTTGCTAGAGGTTCTCTTAATTTATATTTCATTTGCCGTTCAAAAAAAAAAAAAAATCCAAAAAGTCCTCCAAAGTCTTTCTTTTTGAAATCTGGTTGTTATTACAGAAGTGGCAACGGTTTTGTAATCTTATTTTGCACACCAAGTATTCATAGAAAAAATTACAACTTTTTCAACCTGCACCACACAACCCGTGACGCCCAAAGAACACCTCTTTTCTTCCCCCTCAGTTGCTAATCATAGTTACATACTTAATTCTATTTGATGATTGGTATATGTTTACAGATGAGTACGTCATTTGTCATGCTGCAACAGCACAAACACATCTCTTTTGCAGAACAAACTCTATCTCACTCTCACATGCGATGAGGTATGTCATAAACTTTTGATCGGCCTTTCCAACTCAACTATTGGTCCAAATACGTTTATGATTGATCGCCAGGCTATTTCACGTCTTAACAAGCTCAACCAGTTTATCTTGCTGATATTACCTTAATATGTGTAGCCATTCATTTCTGTGTTCTCGTCCCATTTATTGCATTATCATTGTTTACTGTTAACAGAAAACTATAGACTTATGAATCCTTTCAGAATGCATTAGATGCACGCATATACCCGTACTATATATGTGCAAGTACAGGTAGGTGGCAATTTCGACCCTTTATCTTATGATTATGTAAATCCTGTTATGGTTTATTACTATTTGGTCAAGACCACATAAATCATTTTTCCATTGAACTCGATAGTTGTTGAAATCTAAGACCACATTTGACAGCAACTGTTTGTAATAAATTAAAATCTCAGGACAACCAGTCTGATCCGTTCAACAATTACCCATTTGATTTACTACCCACCCCACCCATTTTTCCAAATCTACCTGTATGTAATGGCCTGTGTTGAATAGGGATCTTGCCAAGAAAAATTCCAGTTTTTTCAGTTATTTTTTGATACATTGTAGTACGTAACACAATATAGTCTATAACTCTATACATTACAATCTATTTGTAATAGCTATGGATGAAGAAAACAATGGTTGAGCAGGTCATTCCGTAATACTGGGTAATACAGGTCGGATTTAATGTGTTAATTTGTGAACAATGATTACACAACAATATTTATTACATTAACAAGTTGATTTAAAATAAAACAATATAGGAGGTCATATGTATCAAAAATACACTGTGGGCGCTTATCATCCTCATCCTTATTGACTTGTTACTCCTTAAGCTAACTTTTTCAGTTTGATTTACTTGATCAATCTGAGATGAAACACAACTCAAATCGACAAGTTATTAGTGGTTGTGTTGAACAGCTTTTAAATTGTTTACAAAATTATTAAGCATAGGTAATGGTTATTGATATCATTTTGGTGCGCAACTAATTCTTCACATAATTATTTTGTACGTTCTTTTTGTTTTTAGTGTGATTCTAGACAGTTAGTTGATGATAGCTTAAGGCTCTAACATAACTGGAACAACTTTGCTGAGCTTAGTCACATTTCTTATTGAAATTAGGCACATTTCGTCTTATTGTCGTGCTAAATGGTCTCGGGTAGTGGGACCTCCCATCATTTCTTAAAAATTTTCCTTGATCTCATAATTAAAGTGCCTAGATGAAGATGTGCATTCACTATTAACGTTGCTTCAATTTTGTTACATGATTTAATTTCAACATACTAGTGTTCAAATTAGTTGTTTCATAAAATAACAACTGCTTTTTTTCTCAGCCGTTATATTCCAGTATTATAATTTAAGCTATCATGACAAAAATGATGAATGCATTGAAAGTTACTAAGTGTTAAATGTGCATACAAATTTTTGAAAGTTACTGAAAGGGTGCTTATAGCAACAAGAAAATAGCATGTCACGACCATGGTTTAAACCTAGATGTAGACTCTAAAAATGCCACTAGGAAACATCTGTTTTGTGTAAGATTTTATTTTGAGAACAGAAGGAAGTAATGATACCAACATACACTCGCACAGGAAACTCAAATATAGGAATTGCATCAAGTAATTACACTGCCGAGAAACCCTAACAAAAGGAGTTTGATGTTCCATTCACCAGATATAGCTCAAATAATAACATAGTCCGTATCTCAAGGTATTATTCTTAGCTTCTGAACATATATACCAAGTGTAAAGTACTTGCTACAATTTAGTGAGAGAAAGGAGCATCAGATGTGTGTACCACATATGAAAAGATCAAATGGGTACGACAGGCAGCTTCATAGAAGAAGATATGAAAGAAGAATTAGAGGTGGAACCTGTTGCAGAGAACAGTTGGCGGCTGTACTGGCATTGCAATTGACGCTGTTTTTCTTGCAGCAGATCAGAAGGATTGAACATCTTCGATTGATTTTTAAGTATTTGTTGATATAGACTATTGAAATGCTTAGTAATGATCTCAACTGACAATAATCCGCCAATCTCTGAATCCATCTGCAGATGACCCTTGAATTTACCATCTTTTTGTGTTTGGCCTACTAACCAATTCCTTTCGAAAGTCTTTCTTGTATATCAGAAACAATGGCATATTGATTATTATCATTACATGCAGTAACAAAAGCAGTAAGCATTATTTGATCCAAATTCTTGTCTTTATCAATAAGTTTGTGAAGAAACAATACTGCAATGTCCACTTTCTTCTCACTGCATAGCTTTCTCACCAAAGTGTTTACAGTACGAACCCAAAGCTTTTTCTCTAATCTATCTATAACCTTAATGGCATTAATGGAATCATTTGCTTTACAATACTCATAAGCTATTGTCAAACGGGTAACTTCACATGGGGAAAGTCCCTTGTCCATCATAGCATCATAATGTGATCGGGCCTCGTCTAACTTTGACTTTTTGCAAAGTCCACTTATAAGAGCACCATAAGTAATACTATCAGGCACACAACCATGTTCACTCATTCTCTCAAACATCTTTGTCGCGTCATTTACTTTTCCATCCTTACAATATCCACATATCATAGAAGTGTAAGTTTCTTTAGTTGGGACCAAACCATGCTTCACTGCATCTTCAAATAGCCTCTCACATTCATCCATTCTTTTCGTCCGGGAAAAGCCTGAAATTAATGTGGTGTACAAATGCATATCGGGTTTGATACCAAGCTTAATCATCTTGCTGAAAATCACTAGGGCATGCTTAATATCCGATTGCTTGCATTTTTCCATTAAAAGTATAGTATATGTAACCTCATCGGCTTGCAACCCCTGTTCTAAGGCTATATCCAACTGTTTATATGCTTCTTGAACCCTTCCTTTTCTAAATAGCCCGTCAATAATTACATTGTAGGTACACATATTTGGAGCTGAGCCTTCTTTCCTCATCTGATCCATTAATTCATATGCACGAGTTAAATTACCACTTTTGCAGTGCCCGCTAATCAGAGTAGTATAAGTGTCCTCATTAGGAACCAATCCCTGTTCGTGCATACGTGTCAAGAGCATCTCTGCACGACTCATTTTCCCCTCTTTGCAGTACCCACTGATCATAGCGGTGTAAGTATAAACATTTGGTTTATAGGATTCGCTTCTAACAAGCTTCAAAAAAAGCCTAAATGCTTTATCAGTCCACCCCTTCTTACACATACCATCAATTAACACCGTATGAGTATACACATTTGGCTTCCAACCTTTCCTAACCATCTCCTCCAACAATTCGAACGCTTGCTTAACACGTCCCTTCTTACACAACCCATTTATTAAAGTAGTAAAGTTAATGACATTCGGTTTTAGTCCCATCCCAATCATCTTATAAAAAAACCATAACGCTCGATTCACATGACCCTTGTCACAAAAAGCAGAAAGAACTAAAGTACATGTCGCATTGTCTAAAACGTATCCTTTGTCCAACATTGCACTTAACCATTTATCCACTTCAGAAATTTCATTAGTTCTACAGTAAGAGGTGATCAAAATCTTGAAAGTACAAGAATCAGGAAACGCACCTCGTTCGCACATTTCATCCAACACCTTCCGCGCAAGTTCAACCGAACCCATCTCCGCAGCCACACCAACACAACAATTTAACGTTTGAGTAGACATCTCCAGACCCTGGTTCCTCATCTCAATAACCATATTAACAGCCTCATTCAACCTTCCAATCTCCCCCAAATTCCTAACCATACACCTCATCACTTCATGAGCTCTCTCCGTATTTGAATTCTCAATCATTGACATCGCTGCAACTACATAAAACCGCATAAAGTACTTAAATTTATCAAACCGTATTGCCCAATAGAAGAAACTTAACGCCACCATTGATCCAGCCTCGTCAGCAAGTGACGCAACGACAGTGATCGCTTCTTCTGTCATTAGATAATCAGAAGTGATGGAGAGATTGAGGTGATCAGGTGTGGATTTGAAGTGCGTTTGTTGTTGATAGTATGATTGACATACTAATGAGCATACAGTTCTAACAACGGATTTTGAAGATGATGGTGAAGGGGGTGGTGGTTGACGGTAGGGCCAATCTCCGTTTGTTTCTTCATTTGATATGTAGGAAATATTCCTATGTTTAATGGAAATGTTAATGTAGGTTTTGAGAACGCCATTGAAGAGCTTTCTTTCATTGCTGATTCGACGCATAGATGATAATGATGATGCTTCTCAGTCTAAATTTAGTATATGTCAACTTTGAGTATTATTGTGGTCACAGATAAGAGACCTGTCAACAATGTATGCATAATCAGTGATGTTTTGAGGTATTTTGATGTTCTGTATCTTTGTTATAGTAATATAGTACCGATTAAAAGCTGTAGATAGTAGAACATATTTAGTTATAATGTATTTTTTTCCCTAGTATAGCAGTTTGTATTCTCTGTTTACTTACTACTTCATTGGGTAGTGAGATTCAAGGTCATAAACGCCAATCAAATCATCATCTTCTGGAAGAAAAGAAAAAACTTTAAGATATCGATCAACCGTCGACGTTTCTAATCCCTACAGAAATTTATAACAAAATTATGGACCAAAATTTTGCAAGTTTGAGTGACGTAAACAGCTTAATAGATCTACATAGCTTCCATACCTATTAGTATATTCATATCACAAGGGAAAAGGGCATGACACAAATCTATCAACTTGAAGGTGAATTCAAATTCAATAACTAATAAAGGCGGTATTACATTACAAATCATAAAGGAAAATGAATTAAAAGGTGCAAAAAAGATCAAATATCCGGCATATATGATACATTTCAAACATGTTATTGCATAGCTTCATCATACACACGAGTTCAAAAGCATGTTATTACAGATACACCTACACCTAACTCAAATAAGCAATGTGAAACATTCTTTTCATTTCGAAACAGATAACGGACCAATTACTTGTATTATCCAACTTAACACAAATTAACATTGAGCACAAGCAATTGTTTTACAGCATTAATACTAAGTAAGAGAGTTTTTCTCTTAGACATTTTATCAAACAGTTTATGGGCACTCTTAAAATCACCACAAAACATCTTAAATTGTTACAAAAATTAGTTCAAAATGAAAAACTTAAACCACTGATTAGATTCATGTTACCTTTGATGGAGTCAAACAAACAACCACATAACTAGAAAACTGAGGTGGGGCCCATTTTGTATGTCATTCTTCATTGGGTTTAAGTAGTTGAAGTGTTGATTCGAAACATAGACAGTGTATGGTGTTATAAAGCCGGCTTACTATTTATTTGGTTTTTGCTTTAATTTCGGATTATTTGAGACCTTTCAGCTTTATCATGTCATAATAAACTTATATAAAACAGTAAGTTTTAAATAGTCCAGAAAAAGTAAGTTGAAAGTCATATAAGTAATAAGTCCGCTATATAAACTTAAAAAATAACTCATCAGTTTATTTTATGAGATAATATATACCTAAATGAAACTTCATTATTAGCATATATTCTTAGCTTAAATAGCATGGTAGAGAGTGCATCGAAAAGTATTTTAAAAGTTATGCAAATATTCAAGCTTCATTAGGTATTCATGTAACTAATTTACTAACTTATTAACTTTTTATTTTATGTTTGAACAATTTCAAATAAACAATAAAAAAGAGACCTAATATATATACGCTTAAATCCTTAATAGTATGACACATCACTCATGCAATGTCTCACTCCAAATATTCGCTTTTGATTTGTTTCACTTGTTGTCATCTTGTTTTTGGGTATGTCTTTCATGCATTTTAGGCTTAATAATCATTTTTCAGTTTTCTAAAATGTTTAAGAGTTGTTATTAATGTATGACTCACTTATACATAGGGATGTAAATAGATCGGATATGAATTGGGTAAAGGTATATCCACATTCACATCCATTTATTTTTTCATCATCCATATCCATATCCATATCTAGTTAAAGTCGCTTCATCCATCCATATGCATATCCATTTGATGAATTGGGTTATTTAAAAAGATCGTTAAAAATAATTGATAGTTTAATGCAAATTTTATAATCAACGTTCATATCAATACATGCTTTGTTTGGAGAAAAATCGCAACATACCAACGTAGTCTCAGCTAAACACTTAGGCAATAGTCAAGACACATTAAACAATATGTTCTTTTCATATTTGAAGTAATTAAATAAACATAAAAGTTAACTTAAATATATGTTATTTTTTTATTTAATAATGCCCAAGTTTTCTTTTATAAACATTGTCCTGAGCATTATTTGGCAAAACCTATAAAATATAAAAACTGAAATGCACTCATATCTCATAGTATTTCGAAGATAGTTATGGGTATGTTTGGCAAAACTAGCTGTAAGCTGTATGCTGTAAGCTGTAAACTGTAAGCTGTAAGCTGCAAAGCTGTTAACATGAGCTACAAGCTGTATCTTTTTTTTAATAAAAGTGTTTGGTAAATTAGCTGTTAAATGTAATTATAAGATGTAAAATGACATAAAAGGACAAATCTATAATTGTAAATAAATGTTTGGAGGGTATATTAGTAATTTAAAGTTCTAACAGCTCATAGATATTTAAAAAGCTTCATGAATCAGCTTTTCATTTTGGAGCTATTTGTTTGAAATAAAAGCTTGTAGCTAATGCATCCAAACGAAGCTACTTAGTTTATAAGAGATTATTTTGTAACAAAAAGCTAATAGCTCCTCCAAAAAGTCCCTGCCAAACAGGCCCTATATCTCAAGGATAAAATTGATATCGCAATTTATTGTCATCATGTTCTTATGTAACTAATTATTTGAAACACATGATCGGAGTTAAATTACCAAATACTAAACTAAGTTGTAGTTTTTGCATTTTAGTATAGAAAAAAACTAGTTATGTGCTAAATGTATTTGTGGATAACTAGGCCCGAGCCCGGTTTGTGGGTTTAGGAATTAGGGTTTTATCAAATAATGGTTATTAATAAAGTTATACCTATAAACCACCTCTGTAACATCCCGTCACACATCTCCAAAACCCACAAACCGAGCTCGTGCCTAATTAATACCGACCCTAATAGCACACCTATTCCCCAGATCCCCAACATAATACAACCATCCTAAATTCAATTCACTCCACGATGGCCCAGGAGCTTATCCAAGTCTGTATTGACAATTCTCAATGTGCTAGTAGAAACTTTCGGTCTCAACTTGATGCTATTCATTTGTATTGCCATTCTAAACTTAAGCCTAACCCGGAGACTGCTGTGGGCGTAGTCGCCATGGCTTTTGGCGGTCTTCAATACTTTGGTAGGTTGCTTTATCCTACTAGTGATCTTGATGAGATCATGTATCGCGTTCAAGGTATCACATGTGGTGGTTGCTTGGACTTTGTATATGGGATCTCATTTGACCAGGCGTTTTTTATGCGTGATCAACCAAATGTTCAAAAACGGATGCTTATCTTTGCTGGAGGTCCTACAAATATAGGGTTTGATTTTGCGAAGGTTTGTGGAAACAAGATTAAAAAAATGGGTATTGCTGTTGATCTTGTCAACAATGTTGGTCGATTCATTCTTGACCTCAGATCAGTGAACTATACAACATTCATATAGTTGTACCGATATGCAAGGTATTACTAATTTTGTATTGTATAAATATGAATGCAATGCAGATCGAATTAAGTGATCGGGAAATTAAAAATGTAGATTTTCCTAGAATGGTAGAAAATATATACTTGAACATACATAGCTTTTGAGTTTTTGACATTTTACATACCTACATGCGGATAAGGAGCAAAAACAACATTCAATCATAGCATCTCCCACATGGAAAGTTTCAAAATAGAAAACATGTGGAGGTAATGATTTAACCACTCACCCAGGTATCAAAGATCCCATAACTACGGCTACCCCAGATGTCATTATCGTCAGTACAAAAAGATTTGATGCAGCATTGTACCCATGGAGGATTCCTTGGCTTTTTATCATCTGTTTCCTCAACTCCAAGCAATGCGTTGTGCATTTTTATCAATGTTTCAACAGAGGGATAGCCTCCAAAAAACTTCTCCTGGTAAAGGACGTAACAAGATCGAATATTAACATAACTTCACACCTGATTTTACAAGGAAAAAATAATAATATTTACAATAAGCATACATACCGCATCTTCTGCATATAAATATGCATGAATTCTGGCCGTAGGATCTTCAAGGGTCAGCCTAATTCTGTATGTGCCGCAAGAAGAAGATCGGAAGTTTTCAGGACGATGTGGTAATGTTGCTACTACCCGAACTACACACCTGAATTTGGCTGTTGCCTGCAACAATATACCCAGACACATTAGAAGTTATGTCCTAACTATCTCTATTCATAAATAATAAAACGATGCTTTAAACCAATAGAAAATGACAGATGCAATACCTCTCGACTAGAGAGTACCTCCATAAGTGTAAGAAAAGACACATCCTTGTGTTCATGGTTCGTTTCTGCATATAAAAGTAAAAAATTTGAAGCATGACAATCACAATAGAATAAGGCGTTTGGTGAAAAGAATGCTCTGGATAAGAAAGACATGCATAAAATGTACACACATATACATAAATATATAAAGAAGCATGCATGAATGCTAAACCTGTTACATAAGATGGCCAAGGGAAGGTTGACAATGGAACTCGGCCCCATTGGTGTTTCACACGTTCATTATACGTCCTGAAATCACATTATAACAAAACTTAAGCATCTCTTCCACATTTTTGAAGTCAAAAGTTTTACATAGTGGTGGTATGTATACTGAACCTTTGTGAAAGTAATACAAGGTTATCATCATCAGGGAGATAGCTGAACCTAGATTTTGGCAGCAAAATTCCACACCAAATACCAGATCGAACTTCAAAATTAATATATCTAAACTGAACCCATTTACCAGCCTTCAATAAATGAAGGCCCAGCTTCTCATTGCATCGGTCAGCAGTCATCCTTAAGATGGTTCCAACAGGTGGGAATGTACAAAGTATATCTCTTGACATAGGACATGCTTCTAATTGCAGAGTTAGAGGCTTATCAAACTCTTCTTCAAGCCTGCAGGTGTAGATAACAACAACAAAACTTATCCCTAAAATCAAGAAAAAAGTAACAAAGACACTAAAACATGCCTATAATTCACACAGTAGTTATATGTATACCTTATAAAAGTGATTAAATATCACTGATCATATAAGCCCTGCCATTTTGCATACAAATAAATGCCATCGGTGGTTCTTCATAATTGGTATATTAAGGTAGCGTTTTATAAGGTGGGCAACAGACTAGTGTGACAGTATTGGACCCGAATGTCTTTGAGACTTTATCTACACACACGGTTAACATTTACGTCGGTTTGACCAACAAAAATGAACCAGCACTCACTTTTTGTGAATATTCACCGGTGGAGCATCAGTTCCATCCCATACAAAAAGCATCCACTCGCCCTGTTTGACTTCAGATATATGAATAACCTACAGATAACAAGTGCAAAAGCAGAAAATAAATATCAAACTATGTAATTGATGGTTGATATAAATAATATATGCAGTGCTCAAGTATATCAAGATGCATTGAAGCACTAAAAGAATTACCTTACAAGTCAAGTTGAATTGATTTCCTTGTTTGATCTCTTTCAGGGACAAAGAATCACTTGATGCTGTCAATAATTTTCGATACACAATATTAAGAATACCGACAATAAATAAAGAACCCAATAACATATTAATAAATAAACGAGTAACTTCCAGAAAAGTCAAGACAAACATAACTATACTTTCTGAAACTTACCTGTTTCAAGTTGTGTACCTGTCTCAGGTTGATGACTAACTGTCCACTTTCTCAAGCGCTCTATGAACTTCTTATCTTGCACTCTAGGATGAAACTTAGGTGAAACTTGATATGGTATAAATTTTGAATCACATCTTCCTTCATATAACGCAAATGATGATAACTTTTTGTCAAAAACAGCATTTACCCCTGACCGGTGAGATTTTATCTGACATAAGAACAATAAAGAAAAGTTAAGTGGTGACAAAACAAACGAACGTGAGATTTAAACATGCATAAAAACTTTACAATAACATTAGAACTACATTAACTACATTAAGGTGGTGTTTGATAACAACTTAATGTGTCTTAATTGAAAAATAGGTAAGTTAATTAAGTCACAAAATGAATGTTTGTTTAGTGCTTAAAACTAACATGTGACCTTCTAGAAAAAGCCATGGAGATGAGGGTCTACAAATTAAGTCATCCATTTTATCCTAATTTTACGTATTTACCCTCCAACTTCTTAACTTTATTTCAAATAAAAGGGTATAACAGTAATTTTTTTAATTCAGACACTTTATTCAGCACACAAAACAAACAACTATTTATTCATCTACAAACAGACAGCATATTTCTAGACAGACACTTTAATTTAACAGGACTTAATAAAAAAACTAAACAAACAGGCCCTAAGATAAATAAAGAGCACAAAAACACTTTAAAACTATAAAGACTATATTAATAAGACAATAGACAGGATTACCACAACACGCGAAAGCTGAATGATGTCACTAGCTGATTCAACACGAGGGAGTTTTTCAAAATTTTCAGCAAAAAAGTTAACACAGATCCCAGAGCTTGGATGTGATTGGTCAACAATCTTTAGTGTGCAACAACAATCTGCGGAGAACCAGTAAATAAGGCACAACTGTTATCTGAAACTGATACAGAATATAACATGCAACACTCATTATTATACTAAAAGGTTAGTTTACAACAAGAGTTATTTGATAAGCTCACAATAAGCTGTTCTTTGAATTTGGTATGGTGCAACTGCCAGCTCAGAAAAAACCTTTATAGAACTTTTCATCAAACTACTACCAACCACTAGGGTGGCAGCCGTAAGTCCGGCCTTTTTTTTCCATCATTGCCAGTCAAAAGTTAGTATACGACAAGTATCCAGCGAAAAATATGTTTGAAAGAGAACAAACGGTAAAAGGACCTTGTCGCATAATATACCAATGCGTTTTCCCGTAGTCCCCGTTTAGTCACTATATGCAACATATGGTTTTGTGTACAGCTTGGGTCATTTTGTAACCAAAAATGTAACTTTCAAAAATGATGAATTCATGTATAAAATGTTAATATTGTATATAACGTTAAATAAAAATTGTAAGGTTACAGGTTACACAATTACCCAAATGAAACACAAATTCATCTTTATCGACTCACATGTACAAAAAAAAGTAATGCCCTGTTAACCTTTTCCTATTTTGCGATGTAAAAAACTATATATGTGTCAAAAGTTGCAACATATGGGTTACGAAAGAAGTTGCATAGCTGGGTGATTTCCACATACATGATCCTTGAAAAAACTATGACTAATAGTCTCTGTACAGTAATAATTAGTCACAAAGAAGATAGAGATCAAAACCTATTACGTCAAGAGCAATGTATGAGACCAAAAACTACCTTTTCTTTGTGGAAGTAAATTAATTAAAGTAATAATTGGTATTGTGGCATTGCTCTAATAGAGTTACGACAAAAGTTAACAAAAATGTGCTCACTATCGGAAACAAAAAGAGAGAAAGCACCAAAAATTGTTATTTGAATATAGGAAGTTACAAGTTACTACCACTGGCTCAGAAATAACCTTATAGAACTATTCATCAAACTACTACCAACCACTTGTGTGGCAGCCGTAAGTCCGGCCTTTTTTTCATCATTGCCAGTTGAAAGTTTTTTACGACACATATACAGCAGCAACAAGAACCTAAAATGCTTGACTAAGAAAAAAAAGTCAAACCAGCCTCGCCCTCTGTTAAAATGGTGGAAAACAAGAAAAAAATAACAATAGCAGCAATAGAGATAATGTATGTAGAGACCGCCCAACTATTCAACAACTTTCATCACAGCACTTAGGCTATAAGAAATTAAGAACTACTAAAAAGAGTTTTTCGCGTAAAATACTAATATACTAGTGTATCTTTTCCAGCTATCAGTGTATAAAGTTACCAGTTACAAAAATGACCCAAATGAAACACAAAGCCATCTTCTACCGACGCATATATACAAAACAAAAAGATCGTGCCTTGTTAACATCTTTACTGTATTTTACAAAGTAAAAAACTATCTATGAGTAAAAACACACTTCACCGCCCATAAACTAGTTTCAATACGCGCGCGTCATCTTAACCGAAAAAAGTCACATAGCTAAGTGAGCTCCACATACATCACCCTCATAACAAATACCAATATACAACCTCAAAAAAAACAATTTTTTTCTTTATAGGTATCACATAATTAAGAAAATAAATGACATTGCAACATTCTTTTGTAACAATTACATTAAAAAAGATACAATCTTGAAGACAAATAAAATATAACCTCAAAAAAACAAATCTTTTTTGTGGGTATTATTTAATGACAGAAATAAACAGCATTGAAACAAAATTATATAAAAAAGGAGGTGATAATAAGTAGTTACCAGTGCCTCTGCTTTGTTTGGAGATACCAATTTCAGTGACAATGCCAATGAGGTTAACTTTTTGGTTAATTGAATGAAGTGCGTCTATTATACGAAGAAACTGATAGTCGTAGTCGTCTTCATCATCATCTTCTATGTTTGACATTTTTAGGCGGCTGTGTTTTTTTGAAACCCTAGTTTGTATTCTACTTGAAATGGAGGGAATGCTGCTTGCTACTAGTCTTTTATAAACTGTTTTGACCAAATGGAGACTAAAACTTTGACCTAACTTTTCGGGGTGTTTGGATTATGTTATAGAAAAACAAAAGGAAAGGGTAAATGGATAGGAAAGATGATACTATAAAAAGTTTGGACAATATCATATATATCTGGGTTTTGTTTTTTTTTTTTTTTTCAAAACAACATATCTATCCAAACTAATTTAAAAGATATATATATATATCAATGTTCTAAAAGGCGTGAGGCGTGCCATGGCGGCATAGCCACGCCTTAAGCCTTACAAGCCTTTGCGTTTCATAAGGCGTGCTTAAGGCGGCAAAAAAATATTTATAGATTTATGTATTTATAATTTTGTATCATTTTTTAAGAGCAATTTCAATAACTAAAGCCCCAATCCCAAATAACCAGGCCAAAATAGAAATTAAGTTTTGAAATAATGAGGCCCAAGAAGGAAATAGCCCAAATACTAAAAATTCAAGCCCAAATCCGTAAATCCCTTAAATTCTTCTAAAAATGGCGTCACGCCTTACCAAAAGGCGCGCCTTATCTCACGCATTTTCACACGACGCCTAGACCTCGCGCCTTGGTTCATTTCGTGGCGCCGAGGCCACGCCTCGCGCCTTGGCGACGCCATGGCGCGCCTTTTAGAACACTGATATATATATATAGAATCCGGATCTATTGAGAAGGTTTTTATTTTGAGAAGGTTTTCAAAAACGATAGATTTTTAACTATTATTCATGTTTTTCAAGCGTAAAACTCATTTTAATGTGATTAAAATTCAAATGTGTAATCATCATCATATACACTAAGACGGTACGTCGGTTAGTTTTTTAATAACGTCTTCCATAAAATAATAATTACGTATTGCATAGAATAATAGTTAGGTGTTTTTTATTATTATTTTTTTGTGAATCAAAAACGATAGATTTTTAACTATTATTCGTGTTTTTCAAGCGTAAAACTCATTTTAATGTGATTAAAATTCAAAATGTGTAAAAAAAAAATTTGAATCAATGTTAAAAATCTCTCGATTTTACGATATATGTAGAATACTGAATCATCTGTACAAATTTAATGAATCATCATCATAACTCGATTTTAACAATGATTTGTGAATCAAATTTGTGATTTATAGATTCGATTCACCATAAAATGATGTTTACTTGTGAATCAATTTGCTCAAACGAAGATTTCTCAATCTTCTCAAAATAAAAACTTTCTCAATGGAACCGGAGTATATATATATATATATATATATATATATATATATATATATATATATATATATATATATATATATACACACACACTAAGACGGTACGTCGGTTAGTTTTTTAATAACGTCTTCCATAAAATAATAATTATGTATTGCATAGAATAATAGTTAGGTGTTTTTTATTATTATTATTTGGTGAATCAAAAACGATATATTTTTAACTATTATTCATGTTTTTCAAGCGTAAAACTCATTTTAATGTGATTAAAATTCAAAATGTGTAAAAAACAATTTGAATCAATGTTTAAAATCTCTCGATTTTACGATATATGTAGAATACTGAATCATCTGTACAAATTTAATGAATCATCATCATAACTCGATTTTAACAATGATTTGTGAATCAAATTTGTGATTTATAGATTCGATTCACCATAAAATGATGTTTACTTGTGAATCAAATCAAAAACATGAATCAATTTGCTCAAACGAAGATTTCTCAATCTTCTCAAAATAAAAACCTTCTCAATGGAACCGGAGCCTATATATATATATATATATATATATATATATATATATATATATATATATATATATATATATATATATATATATATATATATATACACTAAGACGGTACGTCGGTTAGTTTTTTAATAACGTCTTCCATAAAATAATAATTACGTATTGCATAGAATAATAGTTAGGTGTTTTTTATTATTATTTTTTTGTCCGGTTTGGTTAGTTTGCTATGGCCTTACTAGCCCTAATTAAACCGACCCATCGCTTTGTAATCATCAAAGAGATAATATCTCTGATTTTCTACAACCTTCGACACAACTTGCACGTTTGCACCGCCTCAGTATCCAGAAGCCAGCATCTCATCAAAAATAGATGAAGCCATTCATATCAAAGTATTATAGTTATTCAATTCAATGTGTTTGTTCTCTTTTTCTTTGATTTCCTTCTTATTTGCTACGGTAAGCTTTTGTTTTTTAATCAATTAATTGTTGTTTGAAGGTCTCTTACTTTGACTACAAGCTCTGCAATACCTCTCGACTCAACAACAAGAGGATCTTCATAAAAGTTAACTGAAAATCAGGGTTTCTTTGTTTCTTTCTTTTTGTTTTATTCCATTAATAATTACTACAATGGTAATTAATAATAATTACAAATTAGAAAGTGGCGGAGAAATTAGAGGAAGATTGGATATGTTACATGGTGTAAGGATGTTACTATTGGTAGATTGAAATGGGTTTTTAATAACTGGGGTGTCTAGGTAAACCGTTATGTTTGGATTATTGGGTATTGTATGGCTTAACATGTTAATGAAAACACACAAAGCCACATGGTCTGTATAGAAAGGATAAATCTTGAAACCCTTACTGACCACAATTTAAACATATTATAGCTGTAAGGTAAAATTTATTTGTCTCATTTGTGATGCCAAAAAAAATACACAATTGCAGTTAATACTAGTAGCAGTTAATATTGTTAGATATTAGTTTTCACATACACATCAAACCATTGACATAAGTAGGCGTATAAGTGGAATTCTAGAGAAAGAAAGTTAGAGGTTTAGGGAACTTAGTGAGAGAAAGTGAAAGATATTATTATGAGCTCCAACTCTCTACCTTGGGAGGTAGAGAGTATTTATAGTCTTACATAAATCGCCACACATCGGGCTGTGGATCAGGCATACAGTGGGTAAAGACCCGTCTGTCCTCCACGGTGTTACTTAACTAAATACTACTTAACTTAAAAGAACTACGACTACGAGCTTTCTAACGATTACATATACTTGAGGTGACCGACTCTTTAATACCTGGAATTTCTAATTCCTAACAATCTCCCCCTAAGGGAGGTCACCTCAATCATGTACCAACATTACATTGAATACAAATAGATATTACATTAACAATTGATCTTGCATTCTTGATGTAGTATTTTGCTCCTAAGCTCGTAGTCATTAATTCTTCACATTGCATGTTTGGTTACTTCAAGTGGAGGTCTTTTACTGATCCACGTGATAATAAATTTGTGCCAGCTTTTGAGATCATCAGCTATCAAAAATCTCTGAGACATCCTTTGTGGTGTTGGTATTATGTGATGTTGTGACATTAGGACCGACATGCTCACATTCTGGATCATGATATCTTCTTATCAGAGTAGCGGAAGCTTTAGTTGATTCATGATATTGGCAGCAGCGTAGCAGAAGCATGGAGTGAAAATATCAGAGTCATTGATGCACTAATCATGATTTCTTTTGAGTTGAACGTGTTAAGTGAGCATGCGGCTATGGATTGACCGCTTCATTCTGATCAGCTGCAAACGTCGGGCGTACCTGCATATAACAGTTAGCAATAAATCGCACGAAAGTGTCTTTGATCACTTTCGTTGAATTGAGGTACACGGCCCACGGTTCCCCGTTGATCAGTACATGTACTGCCTGTGATCAGGTATAATTCCGAAGAATTTCCTTGACAGGGTTTCGCAGCTGCTCTAGTTGTTCTCAAACTGGAACATCTCAAAGAAGACAACACGGAGTGAGTGAACCAGCGAATTTTAAGTTCACTGATTGATGAAAAGAGATTTGAAAAACAATCGTGTATTGCTCAATAGAAATTGTTTTTGCAATACAACGAAGGTTTTATTGAAACTCAATTATCAATCATAAAAACACCTTTTGGTTTGAAAAATGAGTACACGGTCGATGTGCTAAAGAAAAGAGTTTTTAAGCACAACGACCGGTTTTTCAAAGGTATCCGTCAATCCATAACCTGAACCAGGATTGATTCAAGAGATTGAATCGCCCCATTGTTTCTGTTCAGTTGTCACATGGTTGATCCATATAATAGATCTCACATGCCACCTACCAGGAGCTTGTTTGATGTTGGCTCCAGAAGGCTTTCCATCTTCATTGAGAATATGTATACACATCACTCAGATGTTCTGGCAATACCACAAGGATAATGCGTAGGACTCAAGATATAATCTCTCTTTCCACATTGTGTGAAACAGAGAGTCTTCATTGAAAGTGTCCTAATGAGATTTATTGATGATCTCGTGGCTCTAGACTCAATTTGTGCATATTTGGATCCTGTGCCGGAGACTAGGGAGAGGGTCTCCTTCTTCAATATCAACAATCTCTAAGAGAAAGTCGATAGATAATGTAGGTTCCCCGTGAGAATGAAACAAGCCCTTTTAAGAGGAACTTGAGTGGTTTGGGAAGTTGTAGTGCAGTGCGTCACTGGGTCCATGACGTCTTGTCTTCAATACCGATGTTACCATCAGTAGCATATGAGTTGAACCCGGTTTCTGCCCTAAGGTTGAATAAATAGAGGGCTATTTGTTTTCACCCTTTTCTCATTCAATTCTTTTTAATTCTTCAACCCCTTCAGTGCTTACCGAGACTTCATAGCAAGAACCTTGTTGGGTTTGTTCTAGTTCTTGCTCTATCTCAGTCCGCACTCTTCCCATATCTCATTTTTCTCCTTTTATCATCATACCTAAGAACTCTACACTAACTAGTGGATAGTCCCTGGGTAGATCCCTCCGGTTCTGGCGGATCATGGGAACCAATACCTAACCTTATCATCCTTATATCACCGTACATAAAGTAAAGTTGGTCGGTCTATTTGGTATTGTTCATCTGCCATTGGAACCAATTGAAAACCATTTGAAAATCAATTCAGATACTTGTGATATATTATCAAAGCATTTTGTACCTGAATTATTTTTGATATTTTTTTAGAATAAGTGCTCCCCCTCAACATGTGCATCAAATGTTTGAAATCGTTTTGCACACGGAGGCAAGAGGAAGAAATTACTTCTTTGATTACCATTTTCTAAAAAATATCACCATCACTTCCTTGATCAAATCAAGTAGATAAAGCATTTCCAGGAAGGATGAGATTTCCATAAATTTGCTCCCCCTCAATATGTGCCTCGAGGTTTGAAAAGAGTTTTGCACATACTAGAGGGAACCTGCACATTGAGATAAATGATGACGTTTCAAATCATAGGTTTAAGATAGATGCTCCCCCTCAACATGTGCATTGAAAATTTGAAATCGTTTGTCACATGTGGGAAGGACAGCATGTACATCCTTATAAAACCATTTACCGAATAATCAGTTTAAATCCAATTTAAATCACACATTCTCCCCCGATCACAATTATCAAATCATTTGAGATTTGTGATCTCTTATAGGTTTACATTGATTTTGAAAGCTTTTAAGGAGAATTGTGACTTGATTATGAAAGCGTCTTAACTGATAAGAATCGGATTTTAAGACTTTAAACTCCATTGATAAAACATGCATGATTATCTTTTGAAAACATTTTAATGCCAAATAACTTTTTAATTTAATTGAAATCATTCTCCCCCTCAATCAATGACATAGGTTGTTGATTGAGAGATAGAGATTTTGACAAATAAGTCCTGATGATTATCAAAAATAGAGACCGAGTTATTTTTCACAGCAGTTAGTTTTCAGCAGATAAATGTTTATAGAATCAGAGCATGGAATTAAAATATGGTAAAGCATGGCTCTGTTCTTTCTTTGAAAAACGGGTTACTGCCTGAAATGACAATAAACCATTTTTCTCTTTCTCCTAAAAATATTTTTTGATTTTTTTTTTTAATTTTTTTTAATTTTTTTTTTTTATAAAATTCGAACAATATCTAAAGTCCCGTGTCATTCTTTGAATGACAGCACAAAGACCGTAGATATTATCGAATCGAGAAAGACATGACAAAAATGAGAATAATTTTTTGAAGATTTTTCGAATTTTTCAAATTTTTATGGATTTTGAAAGTTTTATATTTTTCTATTTGATTTTTGAAGGTTTTATAATTTTGTATTTTGTTTTTCGAATAGATATATACAAGAGATAGATGAAGAAAACCTTTTACTCCTCTTCTTCCTCTTGAAGACGTTTGAGTGTTTCTGGTTGAAGGCTTTTAAGGCCAAGTCGTGGAAGAATAAACTCAAAACGTTCTCTTGGAAGAGCTTTGGTGAAGATGTCTGCTAACTGGTATTCAGTCCTCACAAAGTAAAGTTCCACCACACCGTTTTCAACTTGATCCCTGATGAAATGATGTCGAATGTCGATGTGCTTTGCTCTTGAGTGTTGTACGTTGTTGCATGAGAGAGCAATAGCACTTTTATTATCACAGTACAGAGGGATTTTGTTGAATACAAAGCCATAGTCAGATAATTGAGATCTCATCCATAAGATTTGAGCACAACAGGATGACATGGCTATGTATTCCGCCTCTGTAGAGGAAATAGAAGTACTCATTTGCTTCTTTGAAGACCAGCTCACAAGCTTATCACCCAAAAACTGAGCACCTGATGAGTGTGTAAATACTCATCATTTTTAGTCAAATCTGAACTGCAAAACGTCTAAAAATGCTCAGAAAAGCATCAAAATACTGAAAATATTCCAAAATTACATTTTATATGTTTCAGATGCAAAATGTTTAAAATCAGATGAAAAATGAGCAAAGTTTGCATAATTGGCAGTTTCAGTCCCCCAAGTTTCTAAAATTGTCAAAAATAGTCCCTGAGTCCTAATTTCAAAAGAAAAATCACCAAAGGTCCTTTTAAAATCATAAGTTGTCAAAATTAGTCCTTTGGTGAAAAATATAAAAAGTTTTGAGAAAATTACAAATTGGTCCTTCAAGTTTAAGAATTGGCAGAAATGGTCCCTGGAAAATCTGAAAATGGCAACTTTGGTCCTTGTAATATTAACACTTGTCAATGTCATTCCTTGGAGCAACTTTGAGATTTGGCAGAACTGGTCCCTGGAATTTCAGAAGTTACACATTAGTCCTTGTCATTTATTAAGCCAACAAACCATTTTGGACCCTGCCACCCAAGTGACCCCCTGTCACAATACATTTTGGACCCCCCTTTATTACTAACACCTGGTCAGTCAACCCTCTGGTCAAAACAATCACCCCTTGGCGCCATTTTTTTCCTTCTTCTTCACCAAATACCCTGAAATCACTCACCTTCCATCCCCCCTCCTCACCTTATCCTCTCCTTGTCCCCTCCACCTCAACAAGCCTCCAAGAACCATTAAATGATCCTTCCCCCTTAACACTCAACCATAGCCATCTGTCAAAACCATTTCCCGCCAAAAATGATCTTGTGGCCAAAAATCATTCAAAGCATCCAATGGTCAAGGAAATTAGTGGGAAAAGCTCAGAAGTCAGAGGGAAGAAGTTTGGAATATAAAAGGAGGCAAGAGAAGAGGAGAAAGAAAGTAGTTTAGTTTTAAATTTTCCTTTAATGTCGTTTTTTAAATAAAAGTAGTAGTTTAAGTCTAAATGTTGTAACTTCACTTTCTTTGTATCACATTTAAGTTAACTTATCATTGTAATGTGTTGTTGAGTTCTCAATTCAAGTTTTTAGATAAATTCCATATTTCAAGTTACTGTTGAAATTTTCAATCTTAAAATCTTATGTTTAAGCTTTCAGAAGCTTATATTTAATCTCAAACAAGCTTGTATAAGCTCATGTTAGCTTTGTATCAGTTCACATTCAAAGTTTAAGCAATTTTGGTTCATGGTCAATAATAGTCAACTGTTGGTGAAAATGGGCATGGAAGCTGATAATGGATGATGCAGAGGTGGATATGGGTTGGATTAGAGTAGCATAGAGTAGTTATGGGTTTGGTTTAGCTTACAACACCAGTTGGACAGTTGTAAGTAATTTTCTCATTTTCCAATTTCATGTCAAAATTGCAGTTTCTGTTGGTACTAGTATCTGTGATCATGAGTAGTTCTAACTTGTTTTCTTAAGTTGTTTTTAGGTCTAGTAACTTAGTTTGATCAAAATCTTAAGCTGAATCAGTAGCTTGCCCATTTTCACTATCATATCAGCTTACTTAAGGGGTGTTTGGATTTGTTGTTATCACTATATTTAAGGTTGTTTGTAGCCTTGTTCTTGGTTGATACATATTACATTAGGATAATATAACTCATGTCAGTCATAAAAACTAGTGCTTGTTTTGTAAAAAGTCAAAATTAGTCTTAATCTCAACTTGAGTGTTAACTGTTAAGATTTTAAATTGCAAATCTCACCATAGTAGCTTAAAACTTAGTACTTTAGTTTAAAATCATCTTAATATAGCTTATTATAACATATTAAGTTCATATAATCAGTTACAAGTTCATAAAAGTCAAAGTGCTAGTGTAATAAAAAAGTCAAAATTTCTCAAATAGCTGTTTTTTAATAAACTTTAGATTTTCATTGTGTGTTTAATATTAGGATTAAGCTTAAATGCTTTTGGGATAGTAAACTTTAGTTGCTAAACAAAATTAGAAAAATATTAGTTTAATCTTAATCAGCTTATAGAGTGCTTAATTCATAGCTTCTTTTGACTACCTTTTCTGAAAAGTGTCCTGTGCCAACAGTGCTTGTTTTGGCTTATTTTGTGCTTATTTTCAAGATATATTGCTTATTCAGTTGTTATTCTAGCTTGTAATCATTTATCTAGTTTGTTCTTAGTTAGCTCTTGCTTATTTAGAAGCTTATTAGTAACTTAGCTTAAAAACTTATGCTTATTTCATTTTTTTTGCACAACTGTTGAAATCTTCAGCTTATTTTGAGCTTATTAGTCACTTTCATAAAAAGTTCTAGTTATAGAAAGTGCTTATTTTCTTGTGTTTAACAAGTTTGTAAAAGAAAAATCGAAAAAAAAAATAAAAAGGCAAAAAGGTGCTGCTGAGATTCGAACTCAGGACCTCCTGCACACCCAGCCACGCTTCAGCACACACCTGCACAACCAACTGCCCTTGGGACTTGTCTTCGTTTTATTTTGCAACATTTAATATATAAGGGTATTTAGTCAGTTTTGCTTTAAGCACTTCTTTAGCTTATTTTGAGCTTATTTCACATAACAACCATCTAGTTTTTTATTTTTCTTAGATCAAGCATAAGTTAAAGTAGTTTTTGTGAATTTTTCATATTTTTCTAAAAACGTTTAGTAATTTTAATAATTAATTTAGTTAAATTTAGTTTTTAAATCATAATAAATAATTTAAGAGTCGAAAAAATACCCGGCTTTTTTCTAAAATTTTCTTTTATCATATAGTACGTAATAAAATTGTTTTTACCCTTGTAGGACTTTTATTTCATAAATTTTACATTTTGTCTTGCGCTCCAGCGTAATTTTCGTACATAACGCTCGTTTTAGTTTTAAGTAACGTTTTTAGATAATTTGGGTTTACGTTTTAGTTAATATAGTTTATTTAAGTTATTTTATTTTATAAATCACAAAAACATCATTGTAAAAATAGTGATAGCGTTTATTTAATATTTTTAACTTTTTAATTTCTTTTAATTTGCATTTAAGTCGCTTTATTTTATAAACTTTTTCAGTAGTGTAATTATCTATCCAATTCCTTGCTGATCACTATCATTAGTGATCATTCTATCGTCTGATCAAGTGTTTACATACCATTGAGTCTCCGTGGGACATAACGACCCGGGAATTCATTGTATTCTCTGATCTTCATTGTATTTGTGTCTGAGCAGTTTTAAGCTTCTTACGGTCAGTCATTCACAAGTGGCTGGCTTGTGTGAGGTAGCTTGACTGTAGTTCAGCACAGATCAGCACCTCCAGACGTACTTCGACGTGTATCTTGACAACCTGCAAGATCAGCATCTGCATATGCCGTTAGTGACATACCGGTGTCCTTCGGGTACCAAAGACCCATATTGATGGTTCCTTGGAGATACCGAAAGACCCGTTTAACTGCTTCAAGGTGCCTTTTAGTAGGCTTAGCCTGGTATCTAGCACACATGCAAACAGCGAACAAGATGTCTGGTCTACTAGCAGTGAGGTACATCAGGGATCCAATCATACTACGATATTTCGTTTGGTCAATCATGATCCCTGAGTGGTCCTCATCTAGTTTGGTTCGGTCAATCATGGGGGTGTCAACAGGGTCACTTGAATCAAATCCAAATTTCTTTAAAATCTCTGTTGCATATTTAGATTGATTTATGAAAATGCCTCCGGGACTTTGTGAAATTTGTAATCCCAAGAAAAATGACATTTGTCCCATCATTGACATTTGAAATTTTGAACTCATTTCATTTGAAAAACGATCACATTCCATTGGGTCTGTCGAGGCAAAAATAATATCATCAACATAAATTTGAACATGAATTAAATGTTTGCCTGACTTCCTGGTGAACAATGTAGGATCAACTGCTCCTTTGCTGAATCCGGTTGATAGAAGAAACTTTGACAGTGTATCATACCATGCCCTTGGAGCTTGCTTTAAACCGTAAAGAGCCTTCTTCAAACGATAAACGTGAGTAGGATGCTCTTGATTCACAAATCCTTCAGGTTGGCTGACGTAGACGACTTCTTTAAGATCTCCGTTCAGAAATGCCGTCTTCACATCCATCTGATAGACTACAATGTTCTTACTAGCAGCATTAGCCAGAAAGATTCTGATTGCCTCGATTCGAGCAACTGGAGCAAAATATTCTTCAAAGTCAATACCCTCCTCTTGACGGTATCCTTTAGCAACTAATCGAGCCTTGTTCTTCAACACA
Organism: Chrysanthemum seticuspe; assembly: GCA_019973895.1. Lineage (NCBI taxonomy): Eukaryota > Viridiplantae > Streptophyta > Magnoliopsida > Asterales > Asteraceae > Chrysanthemum > Chrysanthemum seticuspe. The sequence goes on along the minus strand of BPTQ01000002.1, from coordinate 96,798,901 downwards.
TCACCATGCTCATCAAGTTTCACTTTGAAGATCCATTTAAGAGCAATAATCATAGCACAGTCTGGAGCAGGTACTAATTCCCATACATCAAGTCGATCAAACTCATGAATTTCATCTTGCATGGCATTGAACCAGCTATCTTTATTCATGGCGGTTTTAACATCTCTTGGTTCGATCTTAGATAGTACGGAGTTGAAGAAGCACCATAAGGCATCGGTTGCAAGTTGTTTCCGTGTGGATACTGGATGAGAGGGATTTCCAATGATGTTGTCTAATGGATGATCGTGAGTCCATTTTCTGAGGTGTTCATGTGGTAGTTGTTGAGGGACTGAAGTAGCAGAGTCGATGTCTCCTGAAGAAGATGGTTCTGATGAAGATTCAGGAGCAAAAATGTTTTCAAATGGAGCATCTTCAGGAGTAGCAAAGGGATTAACTTCATCATTGATGCCAGACACAGTTCCATGATGTACAATCGAATATTGATGATTTGTTGATGAGACTGAGTGATCAGCAGCAGGCGCTTCTTGACTTAATGAGATTGAGACTGAAGGGTTGACTTCATTCACAGGGATAGGAGCAGCCTCTATTGATGGATTTGACATTTCATCAGCATTTGTTTCATAGTGTTCATCAAACATTTGATCGAACAATTTCCTTAAATCATCTTCTGATGGAGGTACATATGGAGCTGTTGGAGAGGGATTTGGTACAAGGGATGAACCAATGGGACTGTTTTGAAGTGCGGGTCCTGAACTGGATTGTCCAGGAGCCATTTGACCGATCAGCTCATCGAACGTAAAGTGAATTGTTTCTATGATATTACGGGTTCTCTTGTTGTAGATTCGGTAACCCTTCTGGTTTGGTGCATAACCAACAAAAACTCCAATATCTGCCTTTGCTCTTAATTTACCTAAATCTTGACTGTCATTTGTTGGATAGCACAAAGCTCCAAACACACGAAGGTAGGAGAGATCAGGTTTTCGTTTATGAACAAATTCATATGGGGTTTTTCCATGAGAGGTGTGTATAAGGGAACGATTTTGGGTGTAGCATGCAGTGGCAATGGCTTCAGCCCATAGAAACATTGGAACCTTCGAATAAATAAGCATTGTTCTTGCGGCTTCTACAAGAGTTCGATTTCGTCTTTCAACTACACCGTTCTGTCGAGGAGTTCGTGGAACACTTCTTTGATGACTGATTCCAACACTTTCATAAAACTGAATTAAGTCTTTGTTGACAAACTCTGTGCCATTGTCTGTTCGAACAATTCTGACTGTATTGTTGAGTCGAACCTGAAGCTGTTTGATTAGTTTGATGATAACATCTGGAGTTTCATCCTTTGTCCTCAAAAACTTTACCCAAGTAAATCGAGAGTAGTCATCAACAACTACTAGAATGTATTTCTTCCCATTTATCGTTAATAAGTGAAGCATTAGGCGTTGGAGGAGAGTCATAAAAAATCAAAACAATGAATCCCAGTTATCCTTAGTATATTCACTCTTCATCAAAAATAATGTACACTCATCATCATCAAAAATTAAGTCGTATAACCATTATTCAAACATTCATCATCATGTAGTATATTCACTCTTCTCCCCCTCAAAAATTGCATCCGAAGTTGCCATTTTTGATTTAACAAGATAATAAGAGTATACACCAATGAACGTAGATCCACTTGATGACTGAATGAGCGTGGAAAAACATGAAGCTTGTTGATGAAGAATGTAGATGAGTATGGCCATTCATGAGAGAATTTCTCTTTAGTTGAAGATAAAGCGCACAGAAGAGCGTACACTTTTCTTTTCTTTGAAGAACGGGGCCTGAAGTGTTATCTGCAGACACCATTATGATGAAGTACGAGGCCTGAACTGAAGTGAACAGACGTCATTGTTAAGAGCCCAATCATATGTTTAGAGCCGCCCGAATCCAAATACCAAGGGACGATTTGTACGACCTGCTTTGGACAACAGACGAAGACAGAGAATTGGAAACATTGGATCCCCACGTGTTGATGGGTTCCTTTTGGTTAGCACAAACAGTCTTTGAATCAGCAGAAACCCTAGATGCAATGGCATTATCCCTAGGAGCTGAACTAGTAGAGGCATCAGACTTAGTCAAATGACATTTTGTGCTTAATGGGATTATTCTAGTTAAAGAGCAAGGTTTGCCATTCGTGAACATTCGACCTGTTGGCTTCCACTGAAATCCTACATTGGTAAAAACCTTCCCTGTAGGTTTCCAGGATTGCTTAATCTGTTTTGCTTTCCAAACTTTCTTAACTGGGGTATGATTCTTAGATCTCAGAAATAACACATCACATTTATCATGATTACCAGAAAATAAACATTTGTTACATGTTTTGCAGACAGCATAAGGCCTCGAATTAATTTCAGTAAGCTTAGAGCTAATACTAGAACTAACACGATTCTTTTTGTTCAAATCAAACTTCTTGTCCCTATGGTGTTCTTTTACTTCCTTATCATGATCACTTTTAGTTTGCGTAATCCTATCCTTCTTTGCATTGCTTCTAGGTTTTGACCCGCTAACTTTAGCGTCAATCTTAACATCTGTAGAAGTAACGATGGGAACATTACATGGCTTCACTACTTTCTGCATTCCTGGTCTAGAAGTACTGGGATCTGAAATTCTAGGAGGCACATCAAAGGTTGCTTGCTTGAATTTCGACATGGAACAAGGCATATCAAGGGTCACATGTTTGGCTTTAGGCATAGAACAAGGCACAACTATTCTATCTCGCCTATTGTTAGATTTCGGACTTGTGACAATTACATACTCTAAGAGTTCCTGAGATCGTTTGGCATCCATGCGGGCATAGGCTATAATACTATCAAAAGGTTTTTCTAATCTTTCATCTTCAACAATCTCACGGAGACCCTTCAAACTTTCCTTAAGGTGTGAGAGACATGCTTTATGTGCAAGTTCATTATTCCTAATGGGCGGAGGAATATATAACATATCGATAGCATATTTATCACAATCAGAAACCTTAGGAACAGAGTATTTGCAATTGGGGATTGGCAACTTTCCTTTCACCTCGCGCTTCAGATTCTCAATATCGTTAAGTAAAGAAGTTATCTTTTCAATTTGTTTATCATGATTAACTTTAAATGAATCACATAACTCTTTGTTTTGATAATTAACCTTTGAAATTTCAGCTTTAAAACAATCATTTTCCTTTTGCAAGTTATCAATTATGTTTTGAAGTTGGAAATTCTGAGAATCTAAAGGTGTCGGCATATGGGAACCAGTCACATCCTTCTTTTCACCTTTCAGTTGTGAAATTTGGGCTTTCAATCTTTTGATCGTGTGGCAATGAGCTCGAATTTGTTCATCACGTTTGCTAATTTCAAAAACTGCATCAAACTCAGGAGCATCAGAGGATGTCTTGATATTTGAGGTTTTAACATTTTCTTTGAGATGTTGATGTTTTAATTGCAAAGCAAGATGTTCAACTTCTAATTTAGAAAAATGTTTGACCAAGTTATCATGATCATCCTGTTCTATTTTCTCATGCAATTTTGAATTTGTTGTTTCAAGCTCAATGACACGATCATGGGAGACTTTCAGAGCAACAGATAATTCATGAAATTGAGAAGCATTAATGGAACAATTTGTAGCAGTGAAAAACACATCTTGAGCAATACATTCAGAAATCAGATTCTCATTCAGTGTATGCAAGTTCTTCCTCTCAATCTCATTATATTTTAATTCTCTCTCATAATCACTAACCTCAACAATCATTGCATCAAATTCCTTTTCCATTTCTTTAATGTCTGAATTCATTCCTTTTTTAAGACTCTCAAAATGATCTTTTAGTTGTTTAAAGAAAGGCATGACTTCAGTTAAATAACATTCTTTAGTTTGCTCAAAACCCCTTTCTCCTTCAGTAATACCAGTGGGTGTGATCCTTTTCTTGCAAGTTTTCTCAAAATCAACAAATAGTTGAAAGATAACATATTGACTAATTAAGGTCTTGCTTTTAGTGGCAATTGTTCTAGGAACAAGATGCATTGGTGTATTCGGAGGATACACAGTCGCTCTAGGCATTTTCCTAAGGGGAGGGTTCGTTACAACAAGATTCTCTGCTTTTTGCTTATCTAAATCCTTTTTCCAGAACACTTGTTCAGGGGTTAATAGAGTCTGAGGCTTAAACTTGTTCAAGGAGATCCAATTTTCTTTAGTGTAATTATGGGGTTTAATCGTTATGTTATTCTTTTTACACTTAGGATCATTTAGCTTCTTATCCATTATCTCCCTAGATGCAATATCTAGTTTTCTATCTTCCTCAGTGCACTCAATGCAACTAGGTGTCTGTCTAGGTTTAAGAATCTCATTTCCATCATAGATTACATTTTGAGCTGCTTTTGCTTTCTTACCATACTCAGGATTGGGTTTATCTATAATGGGAACACTGTGCTTATCGCTTAAGACTCTGTGCTTAGTGATCATGTGAGCAGTCTGAATGGTATTCCCTTGTACGTACAACTTATTTTCAAGCTTGTTTTTCAAAGTTTTTAGGTTGGAAAAATCATTCAAAAGTTTTGATTCCTTAGCCTTGAATTCTTGCTTAAGCATTTTAACATTTTCTTGAAGTTCGTGTTTTTGCTTAGCAGTTTTAGAAAGCTTTTCTTGTAAGGAGTTTAACTCTTGTTTTAATACTTCTTCTCTAAAATTACTTTTTCTAATGATTGTACGTATTTGGACATCCATTTCCTGCTCACGGGTTGTCAACTCAAACTTAGCACGCTGTTCATAAATAGCAACTTGATCCTTATAGGTATTGAGTTCAGTGGTCAAGGAATCATCAGGCACAAATTCAGTGTACTCATGCAATTCATAATCATCATTTTGAGAAGAAGATGCATACCTAGGTATTGCAGAAACTTTCATGCAACTTTCCTCTGCATTAACGTGCACAGGTTGTGGCCGGTGCATCTCTATCTTGGGTACATCCGAAGCTTCCATGGAGCGTTCCTTTGCATTAGCTTGCACGGGTTGTGACTGGTGCACCTCTCTCTCTTGTGAACATGAGCATGAAGATTCTATTTTGGTATTGTCCGACTCATCATTATTTGTTTTCTCTAACATTCTGCATTCAGCAACACCCGATTCTTCCACAGATACATTACCCAACTTATCACAACAATCTCTCAACTGTACCTGACACTCATTCACTTTTTCATCCTTTTGTGCAGTTTCCTCAATGTACTTTTTTACATTATCCATGAGTTGGATAAATGTCTCAATGAATTCCTGAATTTCCATTCCAGTATGTTTTTTGAAGGAAATTCCAGTCAAGTGTTGATCGTAATCTGCTGAATATTCCCCACTGATGAATGGCTGAAATTGTTTGTAGATTACTTGAAGAGCTGCACTGGAACCATCTTTTTGAACTTCTTCATTGGTAAGTTGCAGCTTTAAATGCTCTAAGTTCAACAGCAAGCTTCTTGTCAATGTAGGTAAGTCCTGGCGGAAAAGAGCACTACATGTTCGATCCCCAGCTATGGATAACAACTGTATGAGGTGCAGATGAAGTAGTTGATAGGGCTCAATGCTGCATTCCATTTGCATGGCATTCTGTAGCAGGTGCAATTCATTCTCATTGTACTCAGAACATGAAGATCTCACATCCTCGTTGTTTAATTCAAACATCTTTAATCGTTCAATGTAGCATCCATTATCATTATTATCCACAGCATCATACAATTTAAGCACTTCTGAAATCACTGGGTCAGTAGAGTAAGACATGATGTGGTAGAATGCACGGGATTTTACAAGTCTATGATTTAAACCGAAAAATAGAATCTTTCGCGGGATTTTACTAAAATCAAGACTAAACCGTTAAGCAATGACCAATGGAATGTGTTAAGACGACTAATGGATCGACACAATGATAGACAATTGTGTGTTAGGTCTTATGATTGTTTGTGGGATAAGCAGAGATGTTGTTTGGTTGTGATTCGGATTGGTTTATGCCCGTTTTTCCTAAGAAATTTAGGTCTAAAAACTTAAAAACCTCAATAACTTCTGTTCGGAGTGGATTTAGACCTCGAAGATTGACTAGTTCATTCGGCGTGCCATTATCCTCGTTCTCACGGTCGTTTTGATGGGTAGAACGCTGAAAACGGAGTTACGGTTCAATAGTTATGGCCGTTTGAAGTTTTGACGGGAAAAAATCAACCAAGTCGCTACGAATTCTTGAACCAAGTCGCTAACAACTAATTCGCTATACCACCAAGTCGCTAAAGTCCCAAGTCGCTAAATAGCAACTCGCTAAGCCTTAAGTCGCTAGCAAAATTTTGGCAGTAATTCGCTAATCAAGTCGCTAAAGATTCAAGTCGCTAAATAGCAACTCGCTACTGACCAAGTCGCTAACACCAAGTCGCTACCCGTAGTGGAGAGTCCACTACTTGTACTGTAAGTCGCTAGGCCTAAGTCGCTAACTCCAAAACTGTAACTCGCTACAAAATTGTGAAGCAAGTCGCTACGAAGAAAGAAATCCGTATATCTAAGTCGCTAGCAAGAAAAACCACATAAACATCACTTTTTAATCCAAAAACAACCCAACCAAGATGATTCAAGCTTACCAAATGAAAACCTAAACACTTATGATGATTCTAAACATAAAAGTACAAACAAAATCCAAGCTTTAACACAAGAAATCAACCAAATAATGCACAAACCACTAAACTTTTTCAAACTCAAAAACCACCTAAAAACCACTAGAAATCCAAAGATGTGCACGATATGATCTAACCATGGCTCTTGATACCAATTGTTAGATATTAGTTTTCACATACACATTAAACCATTGACATAAGTAGGCGTATAAGTGGAATTCTAGAGAGAGAAAGTTAGAGGTTTAGGGAACTTAGTGAGAGAAAGTGAAAGATATTATTATGAGCTCCAACTCTCTACCTTGGGAGGTAGAGAGTATTTATAGTCTTACATAAATCGCCACACATCGGGCTGTGGATCAGGCATACAGTGGGTAAAGACCCGTCCGTCCTCCACGGTGTTACTTAACTAAATACTACTTAACTTAAAAGAACTACGACTACGAGCTTTCTAACGATTACATATACTTGAGGTGACCGACTCTTTAATACCTGGAATTTCTAATTCCTAACAAATATTATAGCTGGAAGGTAAAATTTATTTGCGTTATCTTATTTCCGAGGTTTGCCGTTTAACACGAATCCAAACAGCCCCTATGAATAAGTTAATATTAGTAGCACTGATTTTATCAGCTAATAACATCAAGTTGAGTCTGACACATGTAGTATTTGTTTGGGTAAATCTAGTTGACTTCAAAAACACAAATAAATTTGTGTTTCAAATTGACTTTTGAAAGTGGTTGTCTTATATGGACTATTTAGAGTAACGCGTAAATTAGGTTGTTTATTAAGAGTTACGTTTAATTTAGAGTATATAGTAGTCGTGTATTTTGTAGCAGCTTAATGTTTACAAATGTTGGTGTCGAAATAAAAATGGTTGATTATTTTTAAATGGGTGTTTTAAATAGAACTTCTATGCTTATGAAAATGAATCCTATTAGATCCTTGGATTCAATCTGATTTGCCTTTGCAAATTTTTTAACTTATTGTAATGGTTTTGATCATATTATTGATTATTGATGCAGATTCATGTTCTCGAGATTTCGGAAGCCTCTGTCTTTGAGAGTAATGCAATACCTCGCTACAGTGAGTCGGGAAAAATATTTGGAACTAATGTTTTTACGGTGTTCTAGCATTGGTGCTAATATTTTCATTTTGTTGATGCAGTTGCTTATAGAGGTTCTCTTTTGGGATTTTCATTGATGGAATATGTACCCTTTCATTATGTATTTTGGGTATTTTTCGAGTTACCATAATATCCAAACACTTTATGTGAGATGCTAGTAGACAATTTATGTACTTGTTATTACTATTGTAGAATGAGTTATGTTGTAAATTATCTTTAACCTAATGCTAAATTCCCCTGAACTTGTAAATTGATTAGGATAAAAGCATATTTTCAAGACTTCTACAAAAGCATCTTACTACTGACACTTACCACACCCTGGTTATTTACTGGTCGGACTTCTTTTTTTTACCTTAATTAACACGTATTCTTGATTAAGTCTAATTGCATTGCTCAAAGCCAAACTGTGTTTATATATACCTCATGGTTTATGTTTGCTCAAATAGTACACTACAGTTTAGTCTGTGTTTACATTACTTCTATAATGGCAAAGCAACAAAACCAAGTCATCCTTGACCCCATTCAATGACAGAACTTGAAGAGGCTTACTAGGAGGCCAGACGTATATTTTTTAGACTAGCGGGACAAACTTATATTTACTTTATAATACATATCAAATTTTAAAAATTATCATAATAAATTTATATATCAAAGACCAAAACTTTGGGCTCCCCGGTCTTCACTAAGGTCCGTATATGATCCCAGCAACTACATGTACGAAGAGGTATTATTTCATCATGTTTTGTATAAGTATCGGTAATTAGTACGCCTATTTGGTTAAAACTATTTGTCTATATACATTGTGCAATAAGTTGTATTATATACATTGTGCAATACTTGGGAAGCAAATGCTGGAAAATGATGCATTTTGGGCTTGATCGGACGAGAAAACGAAGAAAACGATAACACCGAAAAAACCGTCACAAAAGGAGGTGTGACGGCGTCACAGATACAATGTGACGCCATCACTTGAAGATGTTGTGACCACTCAGGCTCTTGGATACGGCCTCGAGGTGACGATGTCAAGACCAAGAATATGAAGGCTGACGACGTCAAAGTTCTTAAGTGACGTTGTCACAACTAAGTCGGTGCAAGATTGAAACCCTAGATGACGGCGGGCTGATGGCTTCACAACTTAAAAGTGACGGCGTCACGTTTGTAATCCTATATATATTTTTGTATTATTTTCACTAACAGGGTAGAACTTGGTATGTAATTTGTGGAGGCTAAACCCTAAACGATTTTCATTAGTTTTGTAGGCTATTTTGCCACCCATAACTCCATGTTTTATTGAAGATAAGTTATTTAATTATTAATCATTACAATATGTCTATATGTTGTGTGATTATTTGTCTTTCTTCTCTTCGATCTAACATGCTAGGCAAATTATATAGTGTTTGCTTATGATTGCATGAAACATATGTAATCTTTAATATTGTTCCTTTTTGTTAGTGGTGTGCACATTGGGCTTTAAAAAAATAATTGTATCTCGTATCACAGTTAGATGTCTAGTGAAACGTGATTAGAATTAGAGGATACTCCCGCATTAATAAGTCGACTGAGTGGATCTTCTTCCTAAGTATTTATTGCGCTTAAATTTACTATTGGGAGAGAACATTTCTGCAGGTAACACTTGCCTAGGTTGTTATGTAGATAGCGGACTTGACCAATCTACTACTGAATTAGGGGAATACTTACACATTACACTAACGAGGGTGACAGGGCAACAAGTTAGAAAATTCAGCTAGGGAGTAATGCATGATTAAGTGAGCACGTTTGTTTACCTATATGAGTTTTCACCAATTTACTTTTCTTGTTATTAGTTTAGATTTAGTTTAGTTATTAGTTTTAAAACTAGACTCTTCAAACCCAAGGTTTTACTTACTTTATTATAAGTATAAAATACCCAAAATAATATTCCCTCAACCTTTAGACTTAATTCGGCATACATTTCGAGCCTTCCTCACTATTCCCCTAGAGAACGACCAATCCCCCGTATCTTACCTATACTACACTACAACGGTTAGGTACTCTGCCTTTAGACTTAATTCGACATACACTTCGAGCCTTCCTCACTATTCCCCTAGAGAACGATCAATCTCCCGTGTCTTACCTATATTATACTACAACGGTTAGGTACAATGCCTAGGATGATTGTAAAACTTCATGTGTTTACAATTATCCGCATCAATGTTCAGCGCACCCAAACCCAAACCCAAAACCACAAAAAAAGAAGAAGATTTGTATGATTTTTTGTAAATAAAGCTAATAGGAATTGTTGGCGAAGATGTAAACAATCAATAATTATAGGCAATGCAATGAAGTGTGCAATGTGTTTTTAATTCTTCCAATGTGTTTTTAATTTCATCAAATGTGTCTTTAATTCTTGCAGTGTGTTTTTAATTTGAGGATTGTGAACTTTAGAGGACATGTCAACATCAAAATGTATTGAAAGTGTTAGGTGGAAGGATAAGCATAATAAATGGATAGTACATTACGTGATATATAAAAAATTAAAAGCACTAATTTAAACAATTGAAATCAACATGACAAACTTCATCGCATGGTTATTTGCGCATGCGTGCTTGGGTGTACACGTGTATCCATGTTATTTGTTTTCTTGGGTGTCGCGGGCAGTTGGAATGCGTTGTAGTTCATTTTCATAAAATGAAGAAATTTAGTCTATATAGGTTAAGAGGGTATGTTTACATATATATCTCTCAAAAGATACAAAATGCATGCATAAAAATCATTGTAGCATGTGTATCACAAACTTGTACCAAAGATATATATGCAATTATTCACTTTTAGAGAAATATATATGCAATATTTTTCTTTTATGGTATCTATCACAAATACTACTCCAATCCCAAACTTATAGACAAACCAAACGACCCTTTGTTCTTAAGTGATACCCATTTCCATCCCAATCTGTTACTAAACCCATGCCAATACTGTGTACAAACCAAACACGCCCTAAAATTCTAAGGGTGCTTTTGTTATGAGCGTTTAGAATTTAAGGAATGGAATCAAAGAAATAAAAATTGTTTGTTTTAGGGTAATGGGTGTCGAAATAATGTTTGACACCCATTGTTACGGGTTTCCACGAACCATGAGTGAAATGATAGGTTTTAACTGTTGGATTCTCACAATTGTCCCATTCTTTTATTTTTATCCAACCAAATGGTCCCATTTTATTATTTAATCCGTTTGCTTCTCTATTTTTTGTCCACTTCATTTGTTTTATATATAACAAAAATTTACTTTTTTGTCCTCTTCCCGCAACAAATGCTTTAATATTATAATTATATGGGCCCACTTTATTATGTAATGATATTAAATGGGTGAGCCTACCCAAGCATCCCATATATTCATAGCCATGCACCCTATAGCCTTGTGGGCCCCATGCTCGTACAACAGGCGGCTGTATTTTTTTTTATTTAATTGTGTAGTGTTTAGGTATATATATAGTGTATTTATTTGTGTAGTATTTTTATATGTATAGTGTATTTAATTGTGTAGTGTTTTTATATGGTATTTATTTTAAGTTATGTTTATGGTGTATTTGTTTCCATTTAATTAAACAATAACAATAAAACATTAGACATTAAAACATTAAACAAGTACAACAACAAATGTTATTAATATTACAACGAAATCTACTCCACATGAAGATTATTAATGTCATCTATAAGCTCATAGAGTATTCCACTCGATTGACATGCGTGATCAACTGGATTTCTTGCCAATTCCAGTGATGCCTCCAACGTCTTTATTCTTGCCTTCAACAAATTGTTTTGAGCCAATAGCATGTTGATCGTTTTATCTTTTGTTTCGCAGTTTGAGCACTGCGTTGAAGAAGAGGCTTGACCAAAGTACTTTTGTTGAAATATTTCCTTCCACATGAAGTATCGAGACCCATAGTCTTTAGTCCATGGCTGTTACATGATGAAACAATTATAAGAAATGTATTCTAAACAAACAAGTTATTGATATATTTACGTAAATAAGCAAACGTTTAATTATTTACCTTTGACAAAGAACATGCATAATACTTCAGACCACAAGTTTTGGGCTGTTGGGATGTTATTTCAATTATAAATCCACTTCGACAACGACACAAGAAAGGATTTTCGTGTTGCATCTGGCCAAAAGAATTTGTATAATTATTCATAACATAAATCAGTAATATCATGGTTCACAAAATTAGAAGCTTCGAATACATAAATAACCAATCTTGTTATAGATTAATAGTTGATACATGGTTCACAAAATCACAATATAACTAGAAACTAAGAGCAATCACAATATTAATCAGTAATCGTCTATACATGTTTTGTCATTTACAATATAAATCAGTAATCGTCTATACATGTTTTGTCATTTACAATATAAATCAATAATCGTTTTCTACGTCTTTCTAAACATGCTCTGTCGTTGAGTAAACATATGTGCCCATCTCGTGGCCAAGTCATTTCTGAACCATCTCCATTGTGGGTGAGTATACGGGAGTGGTGAGTTTTCATCAAGAACCGCAAGAATGAAGTGAGCAACCTGGTCTTCCCCCACACGAAGAATCACAACGGGGGACAATATTTGTGTTGTATATGGACCATCTCTCAGCGAAAGACACATAATAGATTGTGAATTGGATATACATACAATTGGACGGTTAAAAGCTGTAGCAACATCCACGCCCGTTTCTGGCATAGTCATCCAATAACCGTAGGGTGTTGGACCTTCAAACCAATTCAGCGAGTTACGAAAAGTTGCAAACCAATTCCCCCACATTTGCATGTAAACTTCCTCGTTATTGTCTACCTCTTCCCTGAAAAGAGCTCGAATTTTGGGCCACATTCGTTCGTGATGACCAAGACCTACGGCAAGAGCTTGATAGCCACAATTTCCATCACCTTCCACGTTAAAGATCCTTAGGATCCAGCGTCGAAAAAGAGGTGGAATTTGAGCCATAAAATATTCGCTACTGTCATCTGGAACGTACAAGTCGTATCTTAAGTCGCCCTCGCTAGGTCCTTCGTTCAAGTCTGGGACATTAGAAGGCTCTCCCACATATGAACTATGTCTCGCAGCTTCTTCATTTAATTCTCGAACTTTTTTAGGTTTTGTGTAACTTCTGAGGTGCCCTGTGGGGGGTTCTTCGTTCAAATCTGGGATATTTTGTTTAGCCTTGGATTTGTTGTCCTCTGCGCTCGGACGCCCACGATTACTTTCTTTAACAGCAGGTTGTTGGGTTGACACAAATTCAGGAGCGTATATACCTCTGAGCCTGTTTAACATTTTTTTTTGACAAACGACGATGCTTTGGTAAAAACACTTTGGAATTTTTGTACGTCATCTTGACAAGAAAAATATTCAGGCTCTTGAGGCCCTTGAGGCTCTTCAGGATATTCAGGCTCATCAGGCTCTTAAGTATTTCGGACAACAGGCCAGGGAACGCTTAGTGTTCTCCAAAATTTATCAGCAAAATCAAGCGGAATAGACAATCCTGTGTTCGAAAAAAGGAACTAGTTAAAATTATCGGTATTGACGGGGAGAATAAATTGATAGGCATAAATTTAAAATACATACCGTCTGCTTGAAGGTAATACAGTTCGTGATAGCATGGTAAACCATAAACTAACCGCAACTGATGACCACATTCATGTGGGTCCACATCCCGTTTATTTTCTGCGAGTATGAGTAGTAAAGCATCTCTTGAAACATTATACCGCAATTCGTTAAATAGTGTGCCCTTACACGCATGCAGTTTCTTGATTTTGCTTGTATTCAAAGAGGCTCGTATCGCAGTTTCTTGCGCAGCTATAATCTTGTCGACCGAACACAACAACGTGTCTAAGCTGGACTGTGTGGAGCCCAAGTGTAACTTCAACATCGCGTGTTGAATCTCAACTCTACATGTTGTTGTCTGGCCGAAGCTGCGATATTGATCGGTAATGTACGACACAAACATGTGGTCGTAATATCGCAGCCAGTTACGAAAATACCGCAAAACATCTGAGAAAACAAAGAATTAATAAAGTGAGAAAACAATTTGAGTAGTTAGTTATTAAATAATAATAAAAAAATGTATTAATGGGTAAGTACCCTGTTTTTGGACTAATAAATCCTGTAGGTGCTGATAATAATGCGTGAACACAACTTCGGGTCGGAGCTGTAACCATCAAATCCCATGTCCATCTAACGGACTCATACTCCTTTACCGAATCGAATTTGTGTCTGCAATGCTTGAGCACATTTTGATTGATATGCCATCGGCAGAGTAATCTGTTTGTGTTTGGGAATTCTTCTATGCATGCCCCAAGCAACGCTAAATCTCTGTCGGTGATGATAACCGGCAGGTAATATTGTTCTTGTATCACCAACTTAACACATTCCAACACCCATTTGAAATTTGGCTCTTTTTCACAGTCCAAAAAGCTAAACGCCATTGAGAATGTTGTGTTTGTTGGAGTAACCCCAACAATTGTAAAGAATGGCAGTTTAAACATCGTGGTGTTGTATGTGGAGTCCATCAACATGATTTCCGGATATGTTGTCCACAGGGCATATGACGTCGGGTGAACAAAAAATATTTCATCCAGCTCATTGGTGTGTTCATTTACCCTGGGGTAATATGTATAACCTTGACGTTGCAAATGTACTAAAAGGAGTTGTATCGGAGTCAAATCACCACGACTGGCGCGACATATCTTTTCTTGTGCATTATATACCGTCTTAATGCTAGACACGTTATTCGGATCGCTCTCTTTTAGTGAAGAAAGTATAATTCGTGGTGCTACTTGCTGTTTTGTCAACTGCTTCACCAAAACTAGTTCATTTTCTTTTAATCGCATGGCCTGTGAAAAACCATGGAACGAGTCTACAAAATGATGATTATGCCTCGGACACTTGACCCTCAAGATCCAACCATTAGTTTGACCTTTTATGTATTTCGCCAGTAATCTGAATGGACAATTAATTTTAGCCAGTCTGCCGTTGAAGTTCATCTTCTAAACCTTCACGTGCAGACGTCCCATGTCTAGAACACTTAAATTCGATCGGTACTTATAGCCCCTATCTGTTTTAGTTCTTCCTTTAACAATAAGAAAACCGTTCGATTCAGTAGTAGATTGCACCCAATCAGTTAAAACAACTTCATCACGGAACACCTAAAAATGATAAATACAACTATTATAAAAATTACAGCTTTTTAAAAAACTTTATTTATTGTTACATTTTTTTTACAAACTTTTATATTTGTTTTATTTTTAAAAAACTAATACTTTTAAAAATACAACTTTTTATTTTAAAAAACTAATACAAAATTTTAAAAAACTAATACAACTTATATTTTAAAAAACTAATACAAAATTTTATTTATAATACTTTTTATAAAATACAAATTATAATACTTTTTATTTATTAAATACATTTATATCACTTTTTATAAAGTACTTTTTACTTATAAAATACATTTATATCATTTTTATTTATTAAACCCACCTCCCATTTAATGTGTGTGTTACGTGTGTGGTTTTGAGTCTTTCTACGCGTTCGTTTTGTAAACCATTTGCGCACATGGTTTTGTAAACCAATTGTTTCTCTCTCTCTCTGACTTGATATTACCACTTGTTGTGGTAAGTGTACTCATACCTGACTTGATATTACCACTCTCTCTCTCTCTAAAATTTTTAGATCTAAAAACATTTTAGATCTAAAATCTTGATCTAAAAATGGTGGTGATGCTGTGGTGGTATCGTTGATGGTATCTGTTTCGTTGTTTAAGTTTGTTATGGTGGTGATGTTGTGGTATCTGTTTGTTTCGTTGGTTGGTGATATCTTTTTTGGTTAAGTTTGTAGATCTAAAAATATTTTATATCTTGAATCTTTTTACGATGTTGAAAAAAATTTGAAGGTTGGTTTATAAAAATCTTTGGTTTTCTTTGATAATCTAAAAAAACTTTAGATCTAAAAACTTGATCTAACAAGTATTAAACTTGTTAGATCGTTGGTTGGTGGTATCTGTTTCGTTGTTTAAGTTTGTTATGGTGGTGATGATGTGGTATCTGTTTGTTTCGTTGGTTGGTGGTATCTTTTTCGGTTAAGTTTCTAGATCTAAAAATATTTTAGATCTTGAATCTTTTTACGATGTTGGAAAAAATTTGAAGGTTGGTTTATAAAAATCTTTGGTTTTCTTTGATAATCTAAAAAAACTTTAGATCTAAAAACTTGATCTAACAAGTATTAAACTTGTTAGATCGTTGGTTGGTGGTATTTGTTTCGTTGTTTAAGTTTGTTATGGTGGTGATGCTGTGGTACTTGTTTGTTTCGTGTAGATCTTGAAAAAAATTTACGATGTTGAAAAAAGATTTGAAGGTTGGTATCTGTTTAGATCTAGAAATATTTTAGATCTTGAAAAAAATTTACGATGTTGAAAAAAAAATTTGAAGGTTGGTATCTGTTTAGATCTAGAAATACTTTAGATCTTGAAAAAATTTTACGATGTTGAAAAAAAAATTGAAGGTTGGTTTATTAAAATCTTTGGTTTTCTTGGATGTTTTGCAGGTTTGGGGTGCCTCCATAGCATGACCCTTGCTGGCTGCAGGGGTGATACTCTAGCCAAGCACCCCATTATTCACTGATTTGGTAATGCAGTTTCATTACTGGATGGTAAAGTGATCATTTTTAACTCACTTTGCAACTTTAATGAAAAAAACTTAGCGTTTTGGTCTAAAAACGTTTCATTACAGGATGTTAAAGTGATCATTTTAGGTCACTTTGCAACTTTAATGAAAAAAACTTGAGCTAAAAAAAGGCAATGATGATTTTTTTTTTAAAAAAAACTTAAAGAGTTTTGGCATGGCAAAACTGAATTTGCAGCCAACATGAGCTAAAAAGCTAATAATCTGAGCCTATTCGATAAGTTTACCTCTTGTGTGTCAAATGGTGAACTATACATGGTGGACTGTGGTGTTGTTGCTTGTGCAGTTGTTGCTTGTTGTTGTGGACTGTGACACTTGTGGTCCTGTTTTAGTTCTTGCTAGTTGATATTGCTAGTTGGTTTTGTTGGTTGTTGGTTGTTGCTTTCTGCTTGATTGGGAAGTGGATTATGTTGTGGTGTTGTTGCTTTCTTGTGGCATTATAAGTTGTTTGGTGCCTACATAGCAGAACCCCTTTGAGAATCTTAGTACATTCTTGTGAAGTTTTGCAGTTTTGGAATCCTACTTACCACATTCATGTTGAAAACGTGTAACTTGTGAAATTTGTTGAACTTGTGAGTCTTGTGTGGTTGTGTAGTTTGAGACTTGTGAGACTTTGTGCAGTTTGAGACTTGTGAGACTTGTGCAGTTGTGAGACTTGTGCAGTTTTGGACTTGTGAGACTTGTGCAGTTCCTGTGAACTTGTGACTTTGTGCAGTTCCTGTGAACTGGTGACTTTGTGCAGTTGTGACTTAAAATTTTCCGAGGCGATGATGAAAACCGAATGGACGGCAAAGTGAGATAAAAATCTCACTTTGCAACCTTCGAATCTGAGCCTAAAAAATTTTCCGACTACGTTTTTTTTAAAGTTCTAAAACTTGTAAAAAATAAAACTTTATAAAAAACACTTTGTAAAAAAAAACTTGTAAAACAAAAACTATCACCACATCTTTATAAAAAAACTTGTAAAACAAAAACAAAACCTTGTAAAAAAACACCCAAAACTGCATATGTAATGTTGTGGTGGTATCTTTTGGCACGGAAATCGAGACCCCAATGATTTGCTACCAATCATGAAACCTGCAAACACCCCAAAAAATGCAGCACCTCCTATCATGGGGTGCCTGCATAGGAGGACCCAATTAAATATAAACTTATTTTCAATTACATTTTACAAAAGAAACAATATTAGGAGCCGTTTGTTTTCCAGGTGTGGCACTGTTTTGAATTGACTGACTATTTAATTATTTGTTTGGTGTGTGGTTTAGATTTTAGAACAATGTTTGATATGCATAGCTAAAAGATTCAGCAATACCACATGTTCCCAGTGGGTTTGACAGAAAAATGTAGGCCTCATGTCAATTCAATATTTTTATTATTATTATTATTTATTTTTGCTTTATGTAAATATAAGACCATCAATTTTTAATAACTTTAATTAATATTAAAATAATCTTACATCTTAATTTTTTTATCAATTCCATATTATAAAACAAACTATAATTTATGCTATTATATTTTTTCTCTCTCCTACTTTTATTTCAAACCAATCTCAAATCCAAATTCAATTCTAAACTCACTTCCAAACCAAACAAGCCCCTTAATACTATCATTCAATTATTTTTTTTTTAAACTTTTCTCAAATCAAAATCTAATTAACCCACCCTACACAAACAGCCTTTCCCTTTGAAACCAACCGCACCATTTCGTTTGCCACCCCTCCTAAAACACTCTCCCCGGGGTCTTCATCCTTTATTCTAAAAGTGGTCGTCAACAGAATCCAGCCAAACACTCCACTAGCACCGGTGGCCGGAAAGTTTTAGTGGCGGCTGCAGTTTTCAACCACCGTCAACAGGTAACCCCTTAAACCCTTAAACCCCAACTCAACACAAATGACCAAAACCATGATTATAAAATCAATTCCCAAACACCCACTTAGCCAGTTCATATCATCATTAACCTCGTTATCTCATTCCATAGATACTAATGTCACAACAAACCTAGACAATGATATTAGACAACTTTTACAAACCCCAAATCCCCAATTCGAAAAAGCCGTTTCGCTTTTCGAAAAAGCGGCGAATTTAGGCTCAATCCCATCTTCCTCCACATGTAACTTACTAGTCGAAAAACTAGGTAGAACCAATAAGTATAACTTAGTTTTGCAAGTTTATAAAAGAATGACTAGCATTGGCGTAACGCCGTGGTTTTTATCGTACGGCGCGGTGATAGAAAGCTTAGTGCATTTTGAGAATGTGGAGCATGCGGTTTCGGTTTTGGGGTTGATTTTGAAAAGTGGGTTTAGTGTTAATGTGTATTTGGTTAATCTTGTTTTGAATGGTATGTGTCGTAAGAATAAGGTTGATGATGCGGTGGGGTTGGTTAGGGATGTTTGTAAGTTCGGGGTGGTGCCGGATGAGGTGACGTGTAATACGCTTGTGAGTTGGCTTTGTAAGAGTGGTAAGTGTGATGAGGCGTTGGTTTTGAAGGCGGAAATGGAGGAGTTAGGCTGTGTGTCGAACTTGAATACTTATAATATGTTGATTTTTGGTTTTTGCCAAAATGGGGAGGTTGGTAAGGCGAAAGAGGTTTTTGATGATATGACGAGTAAAGGGGTTAAGCCGACTATTGACACGTATAATCATTTGGCTCATGGTTATTCTAAAAACGGGAAGTTTCAAGATGCTATGGGTGTTTTAAATGATATGATGGAACAAGGGATTTTGCCGGATGTTGTTACTTATACGTGTTTGATTATTGGCCTTTGTCGTAATGGGAAGGCTAAGAAAGGTTTAAGTATACTTAATGTGATGCTAGAAAGGGGTCACGAGCCTAATGGCGCAACATACATGCATTTGATTCTCGGGTTATGTAAGGAGGGGTTAGTGAGTGATTGTTTTAAGTTATTAAAAAAGATGATTGAGAGGAAAAAGAAGCCAGAGATTAATTTTTACAATCAATTGATTAAGGAACTTTGTGATCAGAGGAAGGTTAATGAAGCATTAGTACTCTATAACTTGTTGACTGACAGGAATGACGTTAAACCTGATGTTAAGACGCATAATTTGATTATCCAAGGTCTCTGTAAAGAAAACCGTATTAGTGAGGCAGAAGAGATTCATCAGAAGATGCGTACTGATAAATTTGATGCTAATGTAGTAACTTATAATACACTTATTGATGCCTACTTGACGAACGGTGAAGTTGAAAAAGCTATGGGATTATGGAAGCAAATGATCCAACTGGGATTAAGTCCAAACTCGTATTCGTTTAGTCAGATCATAAGCGGATTCTGCAAATTAGGTATGATTAACATTGCAAAAGGGATTTTTACTCGAATAAAAACACATGGTCCACTTCCTAATGTGTGTGACTACAATGCGTTGATGTTGGCATTGTGCACAGAAAGTAGTTTAGAACAAGCAACAATGTTGTTTCAAGAAATGGGAGACGAAAATTGCAAGCCAGATGTCACTTCATTTAATATCATAATCGATTCATCATTCAAAGCAGGGAACATGGAGTATACAAACAAATTGCTAACAATGATGCGTGAAAAGGGCGTGGAACCTGATAAATACACGTTCTCTATATTGATAAATAGGTATTGCAAGCTAGGTGAATTGGATGAGGCAAATAGCATGTTGAAAGTAATGGTTTCTCGGGGTTTTAAGCCAGATAAATACGTATATGACTCTTTGTTAAAAGGTTTATGTGAAAAAGGTGAAACAGATGAGATCTTTAAGTTACTTCGTGAAATGGCTAAAAAGGGGATTGTACTTGACTCAAAATTAACATCAACTATTTTGACTTGTATTTGTCATACTTCTGAAGATGTCGATGTTATGGAGCTTTTACCAAATTTTTCTCAAGAAACTTCAGGAGAAGCAAGCATCGCGTGTAGTGAATTACTTGCAAAGCTTGAAACTCCTCATTCTGGCCTACAATTGTCAACTTCTTGATGTACTTCATTTTCAGACATGCCAACAGGAATCTTATTTTTTTTCAGTAAGCCTTCTGCCTTTGGTCTTTCATCATGAAAACTTGTATAGAAAAATGCTAATTATGTGTTTATGTTGGTTTGGTTTATTTATGGCGTAAGCTACGTCAGTGATTTTGGTTGCTTTGAAATATTCAACTTAAATTGACGCTCACTTTTGAATTCAAGATGACAAAAACTTTATTTTTTTCAACATACATAGTGTACCCCATTTATTAGGCTGTGTGTGTATTGTTCAGAATAGTTTTTACGCGTCGTGATGTGAAGAAATTAACTGAATCATATTTAGGGAGTGTTTGGATGTGCATCTTCAATTTGATCTTATAACATTGAAAAATTAGATTTTCACTTGCAATTAAGTAACTGAAGTTAGGAATGGTGATCTTTTATCTAACCAAAAAAATCATCGTTGTTGCAATAACTCATTTCCTGCATGCGAAATTCTGATCATGTTAGGAATAAAAAATTTAAATCATTATTATATCTGCAGATCACTGCAAATGTGATTATTGTAACTCATATCATGTAGAGTGACAAGTATCACGATTCACGATGCAACCCATATATGTACTATTCATGCTTTGTGAGTATCGTTATTGAAAACGTATAATAGACATAAGAGTGTATTGGAATGTTCAGTTTGTCGTTTGTAATGTCTTATTGCTGTAAATGATTTAAAGTATGGTGACTCTTATGAATGAGTCGAAGTCATTGCTAACTCTGTCTCCATTGGTTTCACAGACAATGAACACGATTGCTTAGGAGATTTGGTATATGCTGAATTACCAGAGGTAGGATCTGCTGTAATTCAAGGTAGCAGTTTTGGGTTAGTCAAGAGTGCAATGGCCACTAGGAACATTAACTCCCACCTGGCTTGGTAAGTGGTTATCGATCATTTTTATATAAAAAAAAGAAGAAGGGGGGGGGGGGATTCAGTAATACAAGCAGGCAATTTTTTGTGCGGGTCAAAACTGTTTGGATTGACCCGACTCACTTTCTTTTCAAATGGTGAGTGCTGTAAATATTATACGGAGTATTATTTCAATGAAAGTCATTTATTGAATACACTGAATTAGGAATCGATGCCTACAAATGTGCACTTCAACTTTCAGTCAAAGATCTAGAACAGCCTTCGTGCACATTCATCATTGCATGAATTCGCAATGGTTCTTCTGTTGAATATATTTCAAGTCAAAGTTACCCATGTGCCCATTTTATTAGTTTTAAATGTGTTGATTGTGCGGATTTTGGTCCATATGAATTATATTTGTATATTTAAGTAACAAATACGGTGCAAGTATATAAGCCACTCTAAACTCAAATAGAGGAATCCAAATGAATTGAGCACTGAGTTAATACTTTGTCTCAGCATACGTTGTAGTTCTATTTCAATGGATTCTAATATACAAATTTGAAGCTAGATTTATATTAATCAAGGTCTTCAGTTTTGTGAAAACCATTGTTTGTACATTGTTTTTATTTAATGTTTCTTTATCTTAAAAATTCAATCGAAAGGCAAAATAATCATTTACATTGGGATGGGTGTAAATTTCAGTAACTTTAACGCTGGGTGACCTTTTTGAGGCTTTGCATACATTGTTGGGCTTTTTGTACATTTTGTGTAAAAACAATAGTAATAGCTTATAAGTGGCAATAACCAATGGGCAAATATAACTGAGTAGTTTCATGACATTTTTCTAATCCTGCAACTTTTGATGTGTCAGAATGATTAACTTTACACACGTTTGTCATTTTGTAAGTATTCTGCGTTTAAATACTCTTCCCTACTGATTGCATGATTAGAAAAGCCTCCCCTGTTAATGATGTCAACAATCATTTTAGTTGGTACTTGAAATATAAACTCTACCAATAAAAGAAACACTGAATGTTATTATCAAAAAGATGTGTGCCCAGCTTCTTGATACTTCACTCACAAGTAAAAATGGGGAACTTTCATATGCCAATTCCAAATTACTTTTTTTTGGTAACCATGATTTCCGATCTTTTTGGCCGACTGATTCACGGGGTTTGAACCCACCTCCACACAGACTCAAACAAGGTAAAGCCCTTCCTTTTTCAGTATTTGAACTTGAGACCTCACACATTTTAGAGTGATAGTCACAATGGATAATCCCTATCCACATGCATGTTCAACAAGTGGGATGTAACAAGCTAAAAGGGTAGCAAGTTAGCACCGATTTAATTATCTGTACGTGAATTAGAGTGGAGACAATATTATTCTGGAGTGTTAATGCATCTTCTTCTGAGATAGCTTGCTAAATTATAATTGGAAGGGAGAGTGGACCTCCTATACTTTTTTAGGCAATATTAACACTATAAAGTTGACATTGTGTTGAATAGTTGAGTCTATTCAATTGGCTTTCCATTTGTAATCAAGCAAGATATGTCAAGGAGAAGTGGCCTTGCCTCTCTATAATTAAATTGTCTCGATTCTGATTCATTGACGAGTAACTGGGTGAATATTGACTATATACTGTTTTAGCTTACTTATGCAAACAAAAAGAATTCACAAAACCTCACTTATTTTGGCATTTTCAAAAAGTGGGATGTAACAAGCTAAACGGTCAAAAATGGTTATCAAGTCCATTGATGTGTGGGCGTACTCAAACCAGATGAGGGCTGGCATTACAGATTTTTTTCGTCTTCAATGCATATTTCCCCCCTTTCATTCTCTCTCTTTAAATCCTCATTTGTTTTCCTCAAGTATTTCTACCTGGAAAATAGATTTAAAGCTATAATCGTTAGACCATCTTCTTCATCATATCATGCATCATCTTTTCCGTTTTGTTAAATCACATTTGTGATCTGTTGATAAGATTTTTTTATATGCTTACATAATATTTTTGTTGTTGTTAATTGTATTTGTGTATAAACAACTTGCGATTGTGGCATTTTGCAATTTTTTCTACTCGTATTTCTCTTTTTTTTTTTTTTTTTTTTTTTTTTTTTTTTGTAGTATAATGTAATGAAGGCAATGGATTATAAATGGATTTTTTTTTTGTTCTTCAGTTCTAATTGGTAAGCCATACCGTACCCGTTCCCGTTCAATCCTATTACTTCATACCCATAGTAATACATAACAACAAACCAAATGCCCCCTTAGTTGACCATTTGGTCCATTATGACTGTATGACATCATTTAATATCTGCAATCATTATGATTTCTGCAGTTTCTATTTTGAATCCCAGTGTGATATTCCATTGTGAAATGTTAGAGCAAGAAAGTCTATTGTGTGCAAAATGCAAGTGTTTTCCACCATGTTGTTTGCATGGAGGCAACAAACTACTCAAGCGACAAGCTTTTGACACCAAAAATTGTGTGTTTTTGTTTGAAAATTAACTGTTTTTGTAACAGTGATGATGTGATGATATTATAGGTGTAGGTGTAGTCAATATTTATGCCTTAGTCCATGAGGGTATATGAATAATTGTGATATCTTCTTCCCAGTGTTTATCTAAAAAAAATTACATGTTTCTTTAAATATTCCAATAAATTTAGTTTGATTTATCTTCCTCAACTCCATATGCATTTTTCGCTATACTTCTTTATGCATGTTAGTATACTTGGTGGGTGATTGGATATTTATCTTTATGTGAGGATCGTGAGCTTCTCATATTTTAAGGGGTGTTTGGAAGTACAGTTTCAAAGTGATAATGCAACATATAAGAATCAAATAACCCGTAGCAACAAAGTCATTGAAGTTAGGAATAACCGGATGATTTCTAATCAACTTAAAGTATCATTTTTTTTGCAGCAACTTGTTAGCTGCATCTCGCATTTTAATTATTTTGGTGCTACAAAATCAAATCATAATTAGCTTTATATATCTGATTATAGCAACTTCAAGTCTTACAGTCAGATTTTCCACACATACAAACACTCCTTTAGAGTGATAAGTATCTTGAAATATGTGATACATTCTATTTATGTGCTATTCATTACTTCTTTTTGTACAGATTTTCACTCCCTCCTTTAATAAGTATCCAGCTTTGAAAAGTATAGACATAAGCCCGTGTTGGAAGATTTAGTTGGTTATTTTGTAAATGAGTTAAGTTGTGAAAGATTTGAAGTATGCTGACTCTCATGAATGGGTTATAGGTGAAAGCCAAAGATAATCTGCCACCATTGGTATGATCTCGTGTAGGAGGCTTAGTATATGTTGAATTACCAAAGGTGGGATCTGCTGTAGACCAAGGTATCAGTTTTGGTGCAGTGTCGAGTGTATGAAGGCCATTTGTGATATTCACTCCCCTGTCACGAAAGATTGAAGTCAACGAAGTGCTTCATTCCTCACCAGGCTTGGTAAGTCTTCTAGTGCTCATTTTCGGTAATAAGGGATTCTGTTAAGAACAGGTATTTTCTTTTGTCTGGATCGAAACAGGTTGAATTGATCAGAAACACTTTATTTTTTATTTATATAATTAGTGTGTCATCTGTCAAATATGATACAAATATTATATTTTTTCAATGAATCAACAAGTGGAGTAAATTACTGCCTGAATTTGTTTTAACTTTCAGTCAAAATTTAAAATACCTTTCGGTCAAACTCATCATGAAATTTTGCATTATTTTTCTCTCTTGAAAAGATTCTTGGTCCACAAGATTCATCTATCTTGCATATATTTGACGTTGGGTATTTGTGGTAAAACAGAGGTAACTACTGTTACGGGACATATTTTTACTTTTGACGTTTTGGTCCCTATTACTTTCATATCCAAATTGATACAGATTTGTTAGATCTGACATGCACATTTTTAATATTTGTAGCAGCTGTAGAATCTAATGTGGTTACTTTAGTTCTTTGACTGGTTGAACTATATTTTTTTTGTTGTGATTTGACCCTGAACCTACAACTTTTCTTGTTTGACTTTTCCAGCGAATCCGCTTAGTTTTAGAAGACATTTAATGAAGATTGTTAAAATAACATGGCCATTTCTCTTTTTGTAGCGTGTTTTATAAACAGCATAATTTGTCTGATAAAAACTCCATTTGTTTTTCAAAGTATCTTTTTCTTAGTAATGTTTGAAGTCAAACGTCAGCTGTTTGACCCTGGAAAGTCAAATTTTTACTAGCCCTTCCGGCTTTTATTTTTTAATTCTTTTAGTTACTCTTATTAAGTGATTTGTAATGATATTCTGATTAGAGAATATAACATTCTCAGGTTATGGAATCCCGTATGAGAGGATGGTTTATGGAAGTGGTGCATATTATGGTACTTCTGTACTCAAGGATGTATGATAGATCTAATGATGGTGGAGCATGTTGTAATCATCTCGAAGCTCATGATCAATTAAGAGTTGAGGTTCATTCGTTTCATATCATCTAATGCTGATTAATGCATACTTAATATGCAATTCTGTATCATTTGTGAGCCTAGGCTCCAGCTCAAACCAGGTTTTGGGTCTTGCGAACAGTTACATGGTAACTTACAGCCTTAATGTGCAGAATACATATCTACATTTAGTAGTTATAGTTTTTGGTTATACTCTAGGTTTACTTCTAATTAGATATTGAGTGCATAGCTACATGCTTAAAAGTCGGTGTTACCTATATATAAAGTAGTACATATAAGTGAGCTCAATATCATAATCACAAAGAACCAATGCTGCATAAATCGGCCTAGGCGGCCGACTAATTGACGTCTAGGCGCTAGATGGCACTTTCCTATGCGTTTTGGAGGTAATTGGCATGTATTAGTCGGAATCGGTTAAAACCCTGGTCAACGCCGGTGAAACAGTCGACCTTAATTTTATTTTAGACTAAAATACATAGTTGGTCCCTAAACCTGTCAATCCGCTTCGCGTTGGGACAAACCAGGGCATTATCATCGCCGGAGGTCTAAAACATGGGCTTTATATGCCAAACTCGTCCCTTGACCAATAACGCCGATGTCAGCGTTCCGTTATACTCTAGAGAACCCCGTTATCTTGTTACTGTTGAGGGTAGAAAAGTCATTTTACTTGATGTACTATAGCAGATGTCTTGTCCAATTTCCCGCCATTATGTAGAATATAACAAAGCTGTGTACTCATTGCTCATCCCCAAACTTGTTTTGGAAGCCTACACAGAAAACCCTAATGCAATGTCAATCATCAAATCAAATAATCTAAGTAAGAAAATAACAAACAACCACCTTGGATTTACTCTATGGCGAATAAGAGAATATCATTTCTTTGATGATCATGAAATTGAGGAAAAAACTGCAATCAGGAGATATTGCAAGTCTTTTTTGGTTATAGCCTATTACAATCATATGTTAGTACAACTGTTTAAGTTATTCCCCTTTTAGGTAACTTTAGCTTAACATTGTTTTTGTACATTTTTTATACAGCGGGTGAACCAGGATCCTTTAGCATGATGTTCCATTATGAAGGTACATTCAAATACTTTCCAGGTAGGATATATCAAGGAGGCAAGAAATGCCTTGTTGATCATGTGGAAATAAAAGAGGTATCCGTTGATGAAATGGATGCTCTCATGACCCAAATCGGTTATGAGATTGGACAAACCAATTATTTCTACTTTCTTAAGCCTGGTTGTACATTGGACGACGATTTGTTTTCTTTGCGTGAAGCTGCTAATGTTGAGTTGTTGAAAGATGTTGTCATAGAGCATAAGCTGATAAATTTCTATGTGGAAATATGGAAGACAAGATTAGAACTTTCTGAAATGTCCCCACAATCAATTAAGACTGTGTTTTGGGAGATGGATGAAGATAGGAGAAAAGTTGCTAATGCGGCTATTCAATCTTGTTGTAGACGATTGGTGTTAGATGATCTTGATAATGAACCTGCCCTAAATCCTTTTATCCAACTTACACAGGTGCCTATGGACGTCAATGATATTGGTGAATCTAGCAATTTGCCAAACATTGAGCATGTATTTTCCACCCTAGACACATCATTTGCTAGCCAACCTGTTCATAACAGCTGTGTAGTTAATGACCGAAATTTTTGTGTTTCGGTCAAGGACCGAGACACGAAATTTTTGGTATTTCGTTGGGATTTCGGTGGTATTTCGGTAATTTTATTATTCAAACATAAGTCTTATATAGCTATTAAGAGTGCAAGATACAACATAAGTCTTATATAAAATATGTGTGATTTTAATTAAGTTTGGGTTTTTTTTATTAAGCCCATTAAGTTATTTGTTGGGCCTATTTTAAAAGGTTTTTAATGGGCTATGAAACCATATACATAGTATTATATTATTAGGGTTACATTAGGTTAAACATCATCAATAACCCATCCCCCACTTTTTCTCATCACCCTCCTACCATCTTCTGTTCTCTCTGTTTAAAAAAAAAAAAAAAAAAAAAAAAAAAACTCCTGCTCAAATTAGAACAATATCAAGAAAACTGAAACCCCAAAAATGTGTTCCATTTAGTGCTCATTTGAAGCTACAAGTCGCGGAGTGGTAACTTGTCTGAAAAGAGGCGGAAATATGAAAAACAAACCCTAGATCTGAAGTTAGAGGAGTGCTGACCGGATTTGTCGGTCAATTTTCGATCATTTTCGGTCAATTTTCGGTCAATTTCGCCGAATATTTCGGGAACGAAATTTGAAACGAAATTCTGGGCGAAATTTTTTTGAACCTCCAAAATCCGAGATACCACTGGTATACCAGTGGTATACCAACGAAATTAACTACACAGCATAACAGTGAGCGTGCTTTAGTACTTATTGATGAGGACAATGCTATTAAGGAGCCTCATAATTTTGAGGTTAATCTGTTCCGAGTGACTCAGGGGAAGCACTTAGACAAAGTAGGAAGAGCACTAGTTGATGTCAATAACAGGTTTGAGGAGCCTGATAATTTTGAGGTTAATCTGTTTCAATTGACTCAGGAGAAGCACTTAGACAAAGCAGGAAGAGCACTAGTTGATGTCAATAACAGGTTTGAGGAGCCTGATGTGGATGTAACTCTGTTTCAATTGACTCAGGATAACATGGAAGAGGATCATGTTGTTGATGTTACTCTGTTACAAGTGTGTGACACTAGTGACTTAGGCAATGCAGTTGATGATTCAATTCAAGCAAATGAAGAGAACACTTGTCAGGAGAATGATGCACAACTTGGTATGGTCCAAGTAGGTCAGAGTAATGACTTAGGTGAAGCATGAACAACCAGTAATATAAGTGATGACAGGCAGTTGGAAAATGATTTACCTGTGATGGTTGATGATGTCTTTTGCAGTGACTATGTTTCTTTCTAACATGCAGACTTTGCAAATGGAGTCTATACCACATTCTTCTATTCTGGTCAGGAGTTTGCTACTGCAGGGGAAGTAAAAAACCTAGTAAGAGAGCATTCAATAGAAACTAGGAGGGAGTTGTTTTTTCTGAAGAATGACAAAACAAGAATAAGGGTCAGGTGTAGGGGTTGTGTTCCACTTTCAGGCCCAAGTGAAGGTCCTGGACTGGATATAGGCCCATCTACAAGTCCATTAAACAAAAGGGGTATAAATGCATTGCTTTCTGGCAAAAAGGACCCTTGAGAAATACTCTGCCCATGGCTATTGTTTGTCGGCAGGAATGGTGATACAAGTATCTGGTCAGTCAGGACATATAATGAGCAACACACTTGTTTGCAATCAAGGGCAGTCAGAGCTTTTGACCTTTGCTATATCTCACAGAAAATTACAACACAAATTGAAACCAATCCACTTACCAACTTACCAACAGAAATTGGTTCCTGTCAAGTCTGTGCATAATCAACTTACCAACCAATACGAGCTTCAAGTGTCCCTGCAGAAGGTTTTAAGGGCCAAAAACCTAGCAATAACAGCCATCAAGGGTCAATTCAAGCTACAATTTATCATGTTGAGAGATTATGTTCAAGAGTTGCAGAAGACAAACCATAATACAACAGTGGTGATGAATGTGGAACGACCTCCAGATGAGGCTCTTCCAACTAGAGAATTCAAGAGAGTGTATGTTTGTTTAGGTGCACTGAAGGAAGGATTTAAAGCGTGTGGGAGATAGTTGTTGGGGCTGGGTGCTTTTCCAATTCGTGGTCCTTTGAATGGTCAACTGATGACAGCTGTGAGAATTGATAGCAACAATGGTATATACCCTTTAGCTTATGCTTATGTTGAATCAGAAAACATAGGATCATGGACTTGGTTTCTTCATTGTTTATCCGATGATATAGCACTTGAGCCAATCTCAAGCATCACTTTTATTACTGACATGGAAAAGGTACTCCCTTAATCTGTTCATGAATTTAAGTCTCTCTGTTTTGAAACATATAGTAAACATATTTGATTTTGTGCAGGATATAAGTAGAGCTTTAGCAGAAGTTTTTCTAGATGCAGAACACAGATTCTGTATTAGAAGCATTCATGAGAAAATGAAACTGCAATGGAAAGGTAAGGCCTATAAAGAGCATCTGTGGAAATGTGCAACAGGCTCAACTGTTGTACAGTTTCAGAAAGCTATGGCTGATTTCAAGAAACGTAATCAACTAGCCCATGATTAGTTAAGTAAGATACCACTGATCCATTGGTCAAGGTCACATTTTTCATGTAAGTGATCTATCTATTTCAGTTAATTTGTATTTGTTAATGCAGTATAAACAGTTATAATTAATACATGTTTATTACTGTTTATCTTTAGGGAGAGCTACTTCTGATGTGTTACTTAATAACATGTGTCAAGTGTTTCATGACAAAATAATTGAGGGTTTAAGAAAACAAATTATTACAGCCTTAGAAGGGAATACTGTATGAAGAGGATAATGCATGTTCTTATGGTGATTGAGAAGATTGATGGTCCACTAACACCAACTGCACAACACATGCTAGAGGGTATTAAGAAAGAGGCTGTTAAGTATAATGTTTTATGAAATGGGGGAACTAAGTTTCAGGTTAGTGGACCATGGGGTGACCAATGTGTAGTTAATATTGTACACAAGTCTTGTACATGCAGAAGATGTGAGATAACAGGTTTACCATGTAAACATGTTGTTGCTACCAATTGGAATATGGCTTTAAATGTGCAACAAGTAGGAGCTATAGAAACATGGGCTCATCCTTATTATTATCTTCTCACTTGGGATGCAACCTACCATCACCATGTCCAGCCTATAACTAGCAGCGAACATTGGGAAAAATCAACTGTGCCAACAACAATTGTTCCACCAAAATTCGAAACAAACCCGCCTAGCGCAAGAGGTAAAAAAAGAGTTAGGATAGCTCCTGAAAGTGAAGAGATTGTGAAGGATGGTAAGCTGTCAAGGGCTTGGAAGAGTGTTAAGTTTAGTATTTGTGGCATTGCTGAACACAACCGGAAAACATGCCTAGGGTATGGTGGAGCTGAAAGTAGTCGAACTGCCAATAAGAGAAATGTCAAACAGGTGCCTACTAAAGCTTCAGCAAAAAAGACACATCCTAAAGGTAACAAAGTAGCAGCAGATAAAGAAGCTGAAGGTACATGTGTTGTTGAAAGTCAAGTTAGTGCAGTTCAAGGAAGTGGTATTCAATATGAAAATCAAGATCCAGCAACTGAAGATCCCATCATACATGATGCATCCATGTCACAATCCCAGCAACATCAAGATGAAGAAATTGCCGATCCCAGCATGCATGAGCAAGCCCAATGTGAATCCCAGCAACATGATCAATCTCAATCTGATTCTCAGCTGCAGTCAAGTGATGTTCAAGCAGTTTCTGCTTCAACCCAGCCTGCTACACGAAGAATGACTAGGCAGCAGGCTGTACTGGAAAGAATGATGGCCTCACCATAGGTCAATTCTGTTATGCTAATTATCTAGACAATGTTTCATCTAGTTTATTTCCTATGGACAAGTTATGTACTCTAAAAACATATGTGTGTATGTGTGTCTAACTGTAGTTCTCATGCTTTGAAAACTATGCAATTTTATGCATTTGGAATTATATCCATTTGCATTAACTATGGAACCATGTCATTATTGTGTATTTTTATAGATTGACTAAGCTTGATGTGTGAATAATTTGCATCAAAAGTAACCAAAGCTAAACAGAATCTCATAAGAATGTTGACATTTAAAAGTCAACCCTAAACAAATTGCTAACCATCTGTATACCCATAATGCATTGAAAAAAAAAACAAAGCAAACTGAATACTTCATAACAACGTTACGACAATTTAAGATACTGAATATTAACCATCTCGCCTCATTACATAAAAGCTAAAAAAGTTATCCCAATGCATAAACAATCAAGAACAACATCGAACTTAGCACCAGGTAAATCTTCCACTTCCACACCTCACCTTCAGCAGCTACTAATCTTGCCTCAAGCTCATTTCTCCCCCTCAAAAGGCCTGGTATGATCATTCTTGAACGAGCACAAATTTCAAGATCATATCATCTTATCCACCGACAAGAAGACCCCTATTCATGATTATGACAAATCATTAAACAACCACCATTGTTACAATGTACTTTGCTGCTTGCGAAAACAAACTAACACAATAAATATTAAGACGCACTTACTTCAACAGGACAACCAAAGAATCGACGCCCTGGGTTGGCAGAGGTCCACGAAGTGCGAATAATAGCTTGCTTACCACACCAACAACGTACCATCTATTATCGTTTTGTAGAAGACTGTTTTTGTAGGATAGTTTAGGGATGGATGATAAATGTCGATCAAACCGTGTTACACATACATACACTAGCTACAAACACTGTTCAATGGTTTCTATTTAGTATGCTACAGTGAAAGACGGTTTTGCCCTCACCAACATAACGTTGACAACGGCATCATTGGTTAAGGGACGAGTTTGGCATATAAAGCCCATGTTTTGGACCTCCTGCGATGATAACGCCCAGGTTTGTCCCAACGCGAAGCGGATTTACAAGTTTAGAGACCAACCGTGTTTTTTTTTTTTTTTTTTTTTTTTTTTTTTTTTCGGTTTGGTCCAAGTGCAGACCCCACAAAAACATATTATGGTTATGTTTGATCAATATCCGCCTAGCCGAATACTAGCTACAACTACAAGGTATGTTAGTGGATATACTAGCTACAAGGTATTCAATGGGTCAAGTTTGATCGAGTGGATATAATCTCTCATTCCTCTAACTAAGATTATCTTGTATGTTAGTGTTTACATCTCTGCGAACATTAGCACATGCTTGTTATAATCAAGTTGTGCCATTTAAACCACATGTGGTGCTTACTAACATATAACTGCAAGATACGTGGACATCACTATGTAGTCCAAAGACACAAGGAAAAATCACAGAATTCGCGTATGCTCGTTCTGGACTGGAAGCAAACTGGTCCCAACCGAGGTTCATATTGTAATTGTCCAGTCTTTGTTCGGACTTTTTCATTGCATGTTTGTCGCTGTCCGGTTCAGTTCATGACTAATGCTCATGGTGTTAGTTAATGATTTTTGGGGTTATTGTACCAAGCAAATTTTTTAACATTATACCATCTAATTTTGGTATGTTGCTCTTCTACTTATTACTCCGTATTATGTTTATACTGACTTATGAATTTACAAAGTAAGTTAAGCTTATAAAATCCTCGCCTAACTCGTTATATTTTTAAATGCTAGATTCATTGCCAATTAAGTGAATCTCCAATTTTAATGGTATGGAGACTTAACTTTAAAAGGTGTGGTCTAGTGATAGATGCATATGAGATTTTCTACCAAGAGATTTAAGTTCAAATTTTACAGTCACATGCATCAAAATTCGTACGATAATACAATCTACTAAGAGCAGTTGCAACAATAACTCCCCCACGTTACCCACACCATGACCGGCGTTAAGCACCCCACGTTACCTCAATAACGGGCGTTATAAGACATAAAAAAACAAATAAAATAAAAATAAAATAAATAAAAAATCCCAGTTTACCCCCCCCCCCCCCCCCCCGGCTAGTTTTATAAAAAAATAAATATTCAAAAACATTTTTTTACCACTATAAATGCCCAACTAAAACAACATTTTTTTCACACTTCCACTACTCAATCCTCTCAATCTTATATTTCCAATTACTAAAAAAAATGTCGGGAGGCAACAACGATGATACATTCATGAATCTTCTCGGTGGTGGGTGGAATACCTCAAACCCGGGTTCATCTTCAAACCCGAACGCGGGTTCATCTTCAAACCCCAACGTCTCTTTTCCCAACTCACTATACTTGTCGAGCCAAGATCTTTTCCTACAACATCAACAATATCTGTTTTGGCAACAAAATCAACAAAACACATTAAACACTAACTTTCAAAATCTACAATTGAAACACATGATATTCCTGAAACATCCACGTCTCCTCCAAAAAAATCCAAAGGTCGTATTAAACGAAAGTCCAAAAAATCCAAAGACCCCGAATCAATCGATGATGATGATGACGAAGACTGCGTTGCTGGGCGTTGGCAGCCAACAGAGGAAGAATTACTTGCCATGTGTTATTTAGCTGTTACGGAAGATCCGATAGTCGGGCGTGCACAACCCAAAGATACGTTTTGGATACGGGTCAGAAATGAGTTCAATAGACTCAATTTTCAACGACGCAACAAGGATATGATGACAAGCAAGTGGAAAACGTTGAACCGTGATTGCACAAAGTTCAACGGGTTTTTCAAATGTGCGCAACGGGAACAGAGAAGTGGGGAAAGTGAGATGGATGTCATGAAACGGGCGAAGCAAATGTATCGTGACGAGCACAAATTCGCGCCGTTTGCTCTCGATGATGCTTGGGAGATTTTGCGTAAGCATAAGAAATGGGACACGCCGGATCCGGTGATGTCCCAAGCCAAACAAACACAGCTTTGTTTGATAATGATGAAAAACCACGTCCCATGGGAAAAAAAAAACGTGCTTCCAAGAAAACAAGATCCGAGAGCACGACAAGTACTGGGGGAGCGAGCACCGGAGGAACGAGCTCGTCAAGTCAATTCACCGAAACTATGGCAAACGAGTATCATATCAAACGTGAAACCGCCCAAGTGGCGTATCGGGCCCAACAAGTCAAAGATGAAACAATAATAAGGTTGGAAGAGATGAAGTTTTTGATGATTGACACTGATGGCAAAGATCCAAATGTCGTGGCTTGGATCAATGACGAAAAAGACCAAATCATCAAAAAATATAACTTGCAACCTTGTCAGTAGATTGTATTCTCGTCATTTCCTTTATGTTGTAACGTTTAATTTCCAGTGTCTTTTTTTATTTCGTTGTAACTTTTTTTTTTTAATTTCGTATTGTAATATGTTTTCAAATTAATGATATGTTTTTTAATAAATGAAATGTTTGTTTTAGTGTAGGGGTTGAATTTGAAAATATGTGAGTTAAGGTTTAATCTTGGGATGTCATGATAGTGGGTGTTTTTTGGGTGAGTTAAGGTGAAATGTTAAAGCTGATGTGGCGCTGACGTGGAAGGAGGTTAAAGTTTAACTTGAGTTATTGTTGCAAGTGCTCTAATTAAACAAAACATGTGACACAACATTTGTTATTTCAGAAAAAATAGGAACTTTGAAAAAAAAAATGTTACACTTGCTAGGCAAATATTCATGGGGTTCCGTGAACCCCGAAAACCCTCTTGGGTCCACCTCTGCATCAAATTTGAGGCTAGCTTTCGAAAGCTTATTCTTCCGGCATAATTATTCTTATGAAATCTGAAAGCAAAAGGCTTTAGTGTGGTTCACATAAAATAATGAGTATTTGTGACCGTCTCTGACTTTTTCTCTGCTTACCCTCAAATGTGTACTTACTGATGTTTGAATCATTTTTTTAAAAGATCTTGGATGACTTAAAGCCTTGTGTATAGTGGGCTAGTAAGGTGGTGCCAGCCCACCAGCTCACAACAACGGCACGAACACCATACCGAGCCTCGGCAGTTAGTGTCTTGGCAGGTACATACCAGCTCATGTCATGAGATTTTTATTTTATTTTATATTTTATATAATTTTTAGTGGATTATATGTGTACTCATGCAGGTACATACTAGCTCATGTCATGAGATTTTTATTTTATTTTATGTTTTATATAATTTTTAGTGGATTATATGTGGACTCATGACACCACTTTTACTTCATGACATCACTTTTGTACCAAAGATGAGTGTTTTTAGTGTTGTAATAGATTGTGGTGTTATACGAAAAAGTGCTGAGCTGACACAACTTCTGCCCATGGCACCACCCTGACGGCCTCACTCTAACCGGCGTTATTAGCACCAAGCCATATTTTTTTATTAGTATAACGAACTTATGTGAGAAAGAGAGAAAAAAACAAAAGAACGCACGTAACAACTTGACCAGTATCAGTGCGAGATATACATTTGAGCTTCTATGGAGCTTCACTTGTCGGAGGGCATGACCTCAGATAGGAAAGGGTGGAGAGATAAGATTAGGATCTGCGGCTAGTTTTTGGCTTGGGGCTTTGTGGGCTTAGGTAGTTTTTGGGTGGGTTAGGCTTCTAGGCGCCTCGTTGTTGCTTTTCCGTAGTTTTAGGCCTCGTGCATTTGCTTTGCTTACCGTAGTTTAGGCCCCGTGCGTTGCTTTGCTTTGCTCGTGCCGTTTAGGCTTGCCTGCTTTTTCTTACCCTGCTTTTGCTTTTGGTGCTTTGTTTTGTCCTGCCTTAGCTTTAGGCCCGTGCGTCGTTTTGCTTTGCTCTTTGTTGCTCACTTAGGTCTGCCTGCTTTCTTTGAGCTTTTCTTTGTTGCCTTGCCTTGTTTTGCCTGCTTTTTTCCTACTTGTGCTTGTTGTTTTCGGTCTTCCGCTCCGTTTTCTTTTCTTCCTCACACGCACACCTGCACTTGTCGGAGGTCTCGTTAGAAGCAGTCTCTCTACTCCCGGGTTTATCCTGGGGCAGGGGTATGATCTGTCTACATTTATACCTCCCTCATACCCCGCCGTGGCGGGATTGGGTATGTTGTTGTTGTTATCACCAAGATATTTAACTGAACATAATTGGTCTAAAAATTATTGACGTGTCATTACGTAAAATTTTATAAAAAAATTATAATAATAAATGCTCTAACATCAACTAAACACGTGATCTAAGTTTTTAGGGGGCGTTTGGTAGGGGGTTGTGGGTGAAGGGATTAGGCTGAAAGTAAAAAAATGATGTTTGTTTTGTATTGATGGGTTTTAAAATCAGCAACCACACCCCTCTGCAAGGGATTTCAGAATTCCCATGGGGTAGGTCAACTTTACATTATTACATCATCTTTCTTCATTTTTATTTTGTCTTCATCAAATAAAGTAATACATTTTTTTTGTCTTCATGTGAAAATACAATTAATTTTATACCATATTCTTTATAATATAATAATTTATTTAATTTATAAAATATTTTCTCTATCCTACATCAAATAAAAATCCAAATTCTAAACCAAATTCAAATCCAAATCCTAATCCTAATCCTAAACCCATCTACAAACCAAACGGCCCTTTAACTTTTTTCTAGAAAACTAAGGGGCCGTTTAGTTGGTGAAAAATTTCCATTTTTCCAGGAAAATTTTCATATGAAAAGGAAAAACAGAAAATCCGTTTAGTTACACTTTTTTCCAACAATTTTCCAAAAATGTGAAATTCTCATTCTCTAAATTTTAACTACATATTTGAAAAGCTCATTATGCTCTTCTCACTTTTTTCATTATCACTTTTTATATGTCCATTTTAATACATTTTCATCCGTTTTTTACGTTTTTATCCGTTTTTATACGTTTCTTTACGTTGTCATCCGTTTTCTTACGTTTTCGTTCTTTTATAAGTTTTGTCCTTTTTTTTTACGTTTTCGTCCGTTTTCTTACGTTGTCGCCCGTTTTTTACGTTTTCGTTCATTTTTTTATGTTTTCGTATGCTTTTTTACGTTTTCGTCTGTTATTTTACGATATCATCCATTATTTTACGTTCTCGTCCGTTTTTTTTACGTTCCCATCCGTGTTGTACGTTTCCGTATCATTTTTACGTTTTCGTCTGTTTTTATGTTTTTTTACGTTTTCTTTCGTCTTTTTATGTTTTTCGTCCGCCTTTTTACGTTTTCGTCCGTTATTTTACGTTTTCATCCGTTATTTTATGTTTTCGCCCGTTTTTTTACGTTTTCGTCCTTTCTATTTCGTTTTCCTCCGTTTTTTACGTTTTCGCCCGTTTTTAATGTTTTGGTCCGTTTTTTACGTTTTCGTCCTTTTATTTACGATTTCGTCCGTTTTTTTACATTATATTCATTTCTTTTACGTTTTCGTCTGTTTTTTTATGCTTTCGCCCGTTCTTTTACATTTTCGTCCGTTTTTTTACGTTTTCGTCCGTTTTTTACGTTTTCATCCGTTTTTTTACGTTTTCACATGTTTTATTACGTTTTTGTCCGTTTATTTACGTTTTCGTCTGTTTTTTTTTTTCATTTTCGTCTTTTTTTTTACGTTTTCGTATGCTTTCTTACGTAAATAAACGGACGAAAACGTAAAAAAATGGATGAAAAGGTAAAAAAACAGACAACAATGTAAAAAACAGACGAAAACGTAAAATAACGGATGAAAACATAAAATAAAAACGAAACGTAAAATAACAGACGAAAACATAAAAAAACAGACGAAAACATAAAAAAACAGACGAAAACATAAAAAACGAACGAAAACATAAATAAACGGACGAAAACGTAAAAAAACAGATGAAACGGTAAAAAATGGACGAAAATGTAAAAAAACTGACGAAAATGTAAAAAAGACGAAAACGTAAAATAACAGACGAAACGTAAAAAACAGACGAAAACGCAAAAAATAGGTGAAAACGTAAAAAAATGACGGAAACGTAAAAGAACAGACGAAAACGTAAAAAATCATCAAAAACGTAAATAACAGACGAAAACGTATTATAGCGGACGGAAACGTAAAAAAACAGACGAAAACATAAAAAAAGTAATAAAATCGGATGAAACGTATGAAAATGAATAAAAAAAAATGATAACGTACAAAAATGAAAAAAAAAATGAAAATGTATAAAATCGTACACAAACGTATAAAATGGATAAAAATATACAAAGATCTAATATGAAAGAAAAAAGTAGATTTAAAAAAGAAAAAATGTTTAAAAAGAGCTTCATCTAAACATATTTTCATTTTTTAAAAAAAGAAAAATATAAATTCATTTAAACGGGTTTTCAAAATTCTACTCTTCTCTAGGGAAGAAAACCCCATCCCTTCACTAGAAATTTAGAAACAGAAAAACAAACAAAATTTTTTTTTCAACAACTAAACGACCCCTAATCCTTCTCATTCTCAAGAAAATCAAAAGTAAAAAAACCAATAATCTTTTCCTAAAACTAAACAAATCAATAGTGTGTTACTAATTTTCTAGGAATATCCATGTGACAAGAACAAAACTTATAAAAGTATAAAACCAACTTATTATCAAACCGAGACTAATGTAAATCCGGTTGGTCCACAACCCGTCATGTTAAAAAGACTCCGGTCACGGCGGCGACCACGGTACTCCACCCACATCCTCACCCTCACCGCCACCCTCCTCCTCCTCCTCTCCGTCACCATCCTCTACCTCCGTCTCACCTCCAACCCCCACCCACCCCTCAAAACCACCGACAACAACCCACTTCCCATTTTCCAAAACAACCACGATGACGTCATCATCACATCCCCAGATGACGTCATCAGCGTCAAGAAAAAGTACTACTTTGATCATGTCCAAGGCGTGATCCGTCGCGCTTTCGACAAGCGGTCCATTGATCAGTGGGAAGAGGAGGAGGAGGAAGATTATGAACACTCCATTTTTGAATCTAACAATGTGGATGGTTTTAACGTAGGATTTGGTAGTGATGACGTGGCATTGGATGAGAATGTTAGGAGGAAGCTGGTTAAGGTGAAAGGGGTTGAGGATGCTTTGTTGTTGAAATTTTCGGTGTTGAGGGAAGGGTGGGGGGATTGGTTTGAAAAGAAGAGTGATTTTTTGAGACGGGATCGGATGTTTAAGTCGAATTTGGAGCTTTTGAATCCGTTGAATCATCCGTTTTTGCAGGATCCTGATATGGTTGGTAGCGGTGTTAATGGATTTACTAAAGGTGATAAGATGATGTTGAAACGGATTATTAGTGATTTTAAGAAAGTGCCATTTAGTACTAAGAAGGAGGCGTTGGGTATGTCGGATAATAATCCAGTGCCGAAAGTAGCTGAGCGTAGAACTTTGGATGATAATGTTGGGATTAAAAAGTTTGAGGGTCAAATATATGCGGATGGGAAGAGATGGGGATACTATCCTGGTTTGGATTCTCGGTTATCGTTTTCTAATTTTGTGGATGCGTTTTTTAGGAAAGGGAAGTGTGTGATGAGGGTGTTTATGGTGTGGAATTCGCCGCCATGGATGTTTAGTGTTAGAAATCAACGTGGACTTGAGAGTTTGCTTTTTCATCATCGGGATGCTTGTGTTGTGGTGTTTTCTGAAACGATTGAGCTTAATTTCTTTGATGGTTTTGTGAAAGAAGGGTAATTTCTTTATTAATGTCCCTTTAAAGTATGTTTGTTAGTTTGATCAATAAAGTTACGCTCACATGGTATAACCGTATAGTTGCTTTCTGTTTTATCATTTAAAAGAATGTTTTTTTTAACTGTCAGCGATTAGTGACTTGCTATGTCTTTTAATGTTTTCGTAAATTCGTTAGTTATCACTGTTTCCCCGAATTTGTCTTCAAAGTATGTCTTCGGGTTCAATAATTGCCATACGATAGTTTCAGAAATGTTATTTCTAATTGTTCTGTCATTAGTTATAGTGTGAGTTTTTGTGTTCCTGTGATAATGATTAGTGCATGGTTATATATCAGACATGAAGAAGCTGACATATGCAAATTCTGATCTGTTCTGTAGTTACAAGGTTGCTGTTGCCATGCCAAATCTGGATGAGTTGCTGAAAGACACGCCAACCCATGAATTTGCTTCTGTCTGGTTTGAGTGGAGAAAGACAAAGTTTTACCCTACTCATTATAGCGAGCTTATCCGCCTTGCTGCACTCTACAAGTAAGAAATTTTGAACTGAAGCACTGAACCATGATTTCTAGGCTCTTTTAGGGAAATAGTGGTTATGTGTATGTAGATAAGCAGAGTTACATATCTGCTTCTTTTGGAACAGCAAACAAACTCACACATTTCTAAAGACATGATAGGCCTTGATAACCACTGATAATTCTATGCACGCACCACCAATAGCTACCAACTATCTTGGTGTTTTATATTAGGAGACAATTGATCCCTAGGTAAGGTTTGAGAAATAGTGAAAATATAAATTTGAGCCATAGGCTGAGGATCAAATATTTGGTTTATGAGACTGGCACTGAAGAACAGTTTTTTAGAGTCTGAGAAAGTTGTTTGGTGCTTACATGATAAGGAGTGGGAACAGTGTTCTAGATAACCTTTACTTGAGAGTCCTCTTAAATGGATATTATTACGAGGTCTGTCTACATGCACTTACTATATTATTCAAAAACTAATACGGCCACTGCATTAGAAAGATGATGAGAGCATGTATTAGTTTAGGGAAAATTATTACATACAGTTATAATAGCATGTTATGAAGTTGCAAGTTATGGATGTATAGGGGTTATTAGTTTACACACTCTGTGACATTTACTAAAGTAATACAGTAAGATGGTTGATGCAAGACATCAGGGGAGACAACCATATATAATCTAATAAATTTAGGGGATGAGTTTTAGGAAATATTGGCAAATACCTGTTTTAATCTAATATGGTTTGGACGAATTTGTCAGGTTAAAGTGGCATACGTACTTACATGTGGTTTGGTATCCACACATGTAAAATTTGACTACATCACCAACTTTATATCCCCATACATCACGTTTAACATATGTCAAGTACTCAAGTTCAACTAGGGGACATATACAAACACACACAAATCGTCATAAGTTTGAATCCTTTACCGGCCAGTTATATCCAGTTTATCGATTCTACCTCTTGGAGTCACCAAAAATAAAATGTGTACTTACTAGATGGTGTAGCAGGAATGTGGCGGGATATATCTTGATTGTAAATTAATACATTTTCTTTGTTGTGACCAGGTATGGCGGGATCTATCTTGATTCTGATGTTAAAGTGATGAGACCACTTGATTCTCTATCAAATATGGTGGGCCTGGAGGATGAATCATCTGATAGTAACCTAAATGGAGCTGTGATGGCATTTAGGAAGCACAGGTAGCTTAAAAGTCTATTTGTCAGTTATTTTCTCGTCTTTGACATATTTTCTTCTTCAGCTGTGCAGATAATTGTGTTAAACTTTTTGGTCACTTTCTATCGTTTCTAGCGTTGATAATACTTTGAAATTTTTTACAGTCCATTCATAATGGAGTGCTTGATGGAGTTTTATGAAAGTTATGATGACACTAGCTTAAGGCGGAATGGGGCTGATTTATTGACCAGAGTAGGAAAGAAGTTTCTGCATGAAGAAAATGGCGTCAAGAATCAGATGGAGTTGAAATTGCAACCCTTTTTCGCTTTCTTTCCTATAAGTCGTAAGAATATCACAAGGTATGAACTTGCACCGGTATTCTTATCATAATCCTATTATTTCCAAAAGTTGAATGTATATGCATGTGTTGCTACTTGCTACTTCCAAATATATGATTGTGCCTTTGTCCAAGCAATTTACGCCCACGTGTCATTCTTCATTCATAGGGGGAATAAGAAGGATACTTAGGTTTGCATCTTATGGATTTATGTAATGATGAGCATGAAATGCATAATAATCTTGGCGAAGTTAGACCACTATCTAATCAGGATAGCTTTATCATGGTGGAGAAAATAATAGACAAACATAATTGTATGGCATTAGTATTCTTCTTTTTTAAAACACGGCATTGACAATGGTTATAGGCAGATTTTCACCAAATTCCATACGAACCGTTTTGGCAAATTTGGTGTAGCCAGTTATGATGCCAAGTTTTGATTGCTGGTATTGTTAATAAAAATACAAAAGTTTATCAGACGATAATAGGATAGATGATGATTTTCATGCCCTTAAGGTTTCAGACGAAGTCTTTCAGCACATTATATTGGTAGTCCTGTGATTGCACCTTCAGGCCAAGAACATTGACTCAACACCCCACTAATATACCCAGAGGGACAACCCTTGAGATAAAACTGGACGATGATGAAAATGTTGGCCCTGCCGTTTAACTTAACTGTGTCTTTTCCTCTCACTCGATCAAATCAAAAACCTGAGTTTGGCAAATAAAAACAATCATTATGATCAGAATTAGGTTCATGAATGTAGTTGTTCCATGCAGTTTGTTTTGATGGCCGGTTGTATGGGACTATCATATATCAAGTTGATCATAAACAACTGCATACTGTGGCCAATTTATTATATGACTAGAATAATAGCATTAAAAGCCATAGTTCGTCACATACTCACATGTAATACGTGAGATGCATGGAAGATAATAGTCATGATCTTGTAAAGCATGCCACTAGTCATTAGAAAAAGAAACTTCTTGTGGTCACTTTACATGGTTTTTAGTTTCTGCAATTATTTGATGCTTGTATAATATCTTGTTCATGTTACATGCGTGTTGATACTAGTATGTTTTATGTAGATATTTCGCCCCACCAGCAACGGATACTGAAAAAGCCGATCAAGATGTATTATATCAGAAGATTCTTGATGAATCGTTAGCATTTCATTTCTGGAACAGCTTAACGTCTTCTATAGTTCCTGAGCCTGAGAGCCTAGTAGCCAGGCTTATCGACCAACACTGCATACATTGCTCTGACGTGTTGTAAATTTGGAATCCCATATCCGCCCAGAATTTGCTTAGAGGATAAGCTATACAGGGAACATGCTCCCATTAAACACAGTGTAAGTTTATTGTTAAAAGAACTGCCAGCCACGGAGGACGGAGGCAAAACAACCTTGTAGCAAAATTGAATCGTGTATCAGCTTGTTGTGTATAAAGAGATTGTATGATCCAGCTTGTAATTTGGGTAAAGATCCTAGCCCTTTGAAAGTTTATGATCAGGCCAGAGCTTATGCTTAGCTTAGTCGGTTCTGGAAATGATATATAGTCGGGATGGTTTAGTCAAAGTGTAGACTTGAAAGAGAAATCCTCAACTGGATTTCTCTGAGATTCAAAGGTTTTATTTAATCTTTCTTTAGTGATATCCCTTGTTTGGCCATTAAGGTCTGTACTCTGTAATATATACTGATTGAATAATACAAATTTGATCATTGTGGAATACTCTTTTTTCGCATTTTATTAAGTTATTGTAGTTTTGTGATGTCCCACGACGCATTCAGGCGATACTCCTGTATGTGGGCATCACGCCTCGTTAAACCAATTACATACCAAACCCAAAGTTGTACAAAGGCACTCACGAGGTTAAGCACATAAAAGCACTATTTTTATGGCCTAGAACAATTTCAAAGATCAGACTTTTGTTATTATGTACTAATCAAATTGTCTGAAAATGACCTTGTACCGGGGTGATTTTCTCAATAAGACCACGATTAAAAATTGATTGTCGATTATTTTGCAAGAACAAAAAGAGAACAAAGAAAGTTGAATTTCGAGTAGTAAGCTGCACCACCAGGATACGGAAACTTACGTCACATTTGGAATTACACAAAAATAACTAATTATCTCAAGATAACAGTTTTCAGACAACTGTACTGGAAACAAGACCAGAAGACACTTTAGCGCAACGAATAATATGTGCAAATGTGAGCATGTAGAACAAGCCAGCTTCACAGGATTTTCATACCGTCAGGGGCTCAGGGCAAAAGGCAATATACATGATCCACAGCAA
This sequence comes from Chrysanthemum seticuspe, assembly GCA_019973895.1. Lineage (NCBI taxonomy): Eukaryota > Viridiplantae > Streptophyta > Magnoliopsida > Asterales > Asteraceae > Chrysanthemum > Chrysanthemum seticuspe. The sequence goes on along the minus strand of BPTQ01000002.1, from coordinate 96,754,652 downwards.
ATAAAAAAATTCACATACCCAACTGAAAGAAACAAATTACGATTCCAACATAAAATTTTCAAATCCCGATAGCAAGAATCCACAAGCAGTTTTAATGAGCTGAGTTTTGAAACAAAAAGACTCATCTCAATATACGTAAACTATGCTTTTGACAAATTCTGTAATGTCACAATAACAGAACTTTTCACGATCTTTCTATCGCTAGCAACATAAACGCAAGAGGGATACTTGTTATGTTCCCATGGTCAACTAGTTAAGAGTTTAAAAAATGTGTTGCCTTTTTGTGGCTGAAAATACCACCTTTATATGCCTTTTTACTCGAAGATCCAACCACACATCTTGTGGTCGTCTTTTGTTGATGATGCCTGAGCCACTTCCACAAAAACATCCGTCACCAGCCGGGTTGCTGCATTTCCATCTTCAACTCGTGAACGTTCTTTTCTTTCATAGCGAGTCAGTACCGGTTTGATGAACCCATCAACCTTCTTGGACCTTTCAACTACTGCTTTTGTTGAGCTGTTGTGATCATTACTAGATATATTTTCTACATTTCTATCTCCAACTTGTGCATCTTCTCCTTTACTAACCCTTTTTTGGCATTCAGTAGGCATTTGAACCGGTTTGATGGACCCATCAATCTTGTCAGACATTCCATCTACTGCTTTTGTTGAACTGTTGTCATTAGAAGAAATATTCTCTACATTTCCATCTCCTTCAACATTTTTTTGACGTTCGGCTGAAGTGACGTCATCTTTAAAAAGTGTATTTTCATTGAAAGTGGGCAGAACAGTTTTTTCATAAGGTGGCATAATGTCCACAGATTTGATGGACTCGTCAACTTGCTCGCTGCTTTCAGTTATGCCTTTCATCGAGTAGCTTTCATCTTTTAAAGGTGTAACTTCATGCAGCATATCCGTATTTTTAGTCGTGCTGATACCTTCACCGGTTGACTCTCTTTCATCCACTTGCTCTTTGCTTTCAACTGCGACTTTCGAAGGGCAGCTTTCAACTTGGAAAGGTGTAATTTCACACAGCATGTCCGTAATTTTAGCAGCACTAATACCATCACCTGTTGACTCTTTTTCATCCACTTGCTCTTTGCTTTCAACTTCTACTTTCGTTGGGCAGCTTTCATCTTTTAAAGGTGTAACTTCACACAGCATATCCGTATTTTTAGTAGTCCTAACACCATCACCTGTTGACTCTTTTTCAACCACTTGATCTTTGCTTTCAACTTCTACTTTCGTTGGGCAGCCTTCATCTTTGAAAGGTGTAACTTCACACAGCATATCCGTATTTTTAGTAGTGCTAACACCATCACCTGTTGACTCTTTTTCATCCACTTGATCTTTGCTTTCAACTTCTACTTTCATTGGGCAGCTTTCATCTTTGAAAGGTGTAATTTCACACAGCATGTCCGTATTTTTAGTAGCGCTAATACCATCGCCTGATGACTCTTTTTCATCCACTTGCTCTTTGCTTTCAACTACTACTTTCGTTGGGTAGCTTTCATCTTTGAAAGGTGTTACTTCACACAGCATGTCCGTATTTTTAGTAGCGTGAATACCATCACCTGTTGACTCTTTTTCATCCACTTGATCTTTGCTTTCAACTTCTACTTTCATTGGGCAGCTTTCATCTTTGAAAGGTGTAATTTCACACAGCATGTCCGTATTTTTAGCAGCGCTGATACCTTCACCGGTTGACTCTCTTTCATCCAGTTGCTCTTTGCTTTCAACTGCTACTTTCGAAGGGCAGCTTTCAACTTGGAAAGGTGTAATTTCACACAGCATGTCTGTATTTTTAGTAGCGTGAATACCATCACCTGTTGACTCTTTTTCATCCACTTGCTCTTTGCTTTCAACTACTACTTTCATTGGGCAGCTTTCATCTTTAAAAGGTGTCATTTCACACGGCATATCTGTATTTTCAGTAGCACTAACACCATCACCTGTTGACTTTTTTTCAACAAAAGCAGGCCTAACTAGTTTCCTCCGTTTGACAGACGAATCTGATGTGGCACCAGCCAAACATTCAGTGTTATCTCTGTTAGTTTTCTTACGTCGCTTGAAATCCACAACTCTGGTTTCCACCACTACCAATTCATCTTCAAGTGATTCTGCTGCCAGATCAGTATCAAGTTCCATCACAGAATCTGGAACCACGTTATTTGCAATTTCACAAGTCGGTGTGATATCATCATCATCATCATCATCTTGTTTATCAACTGATTTGATTTTGACAGTCTCATCAGTCGGGCTGCTCACAACCTTTTCCAACATTTTCATTACTTCATCAACTGATGCATTGAGTGCATGTTTCTTAGCAGTTTCAGGTTCTTGTTCATGCCTATGATTAGACTTCAACCGAGCAAAAACACTAACTCTTTTGTTATCAGGTGTTTTATATAGCATTCTATCAGTATATGAATCCTCTTCATGCATACAAAGATCAGCACCAGATGAAGACCTTTTTAGAGCATGTGATGGTTTACTAACTTTTTTCACATAATTGCTTGTAGGCTCTTCATGATAACTATCCTTATATGCAGAAAACGGGATAACACCAGAACTGAAAGCATGTGGTTTATGACCTTCAGTGTAATTCTCATCAGCTCCAACTTCTTTGGACCCCAAAGAAGTAAACTTGGGAAAAATTGGATTCAATGAACCTTCTCGAGAGAAAGGTTTTGATACCCGATTCTCTTCAAAATAAGGTATTGAATTGTCATTATGCGAGTCAAATGAAGGTGTAAATTCATCAGTGTGTGGGTAAATTGGACGAGATTCTAGGGGAATAAAACTTGGGTCAGAAGCAAGGTATGAAGGATTGAGGGGAATGTAAGGGATTGTAGGGTCACATGCTGTCCAAAAAGTATCTTGGTTCAAATGAGAGGAAGGAACATCAACAAAAGATTTACTCAGGGAGTGTTCATTCAACGCCCTTAGTTCAGTTTCTAGTGCATCATTACCAAGCAAGTATTCATCAGTAATTGTCCGACTTCCTATATCACACGAGCGACCAAGATAACTGGCCGAAAGATTTTGCCTAACATCTTTTCTAACATTATATTCATCTCGTAGCCTATTATAATCCATTATGTCCTTATCATGACTACCCATCAGAAACTCTGCATCATTGCATGCAAGACCAGTTTTATCATAATGCTCTTCAAGGGGTTCAGTATAAAGTGGTATGTAACCATCTTCAATATCATTCTTTACTTTTGTTTTTTCCATCATAGAAAACTTATCCTTGTCTGTTAATCCCCTAATTTCCCTATGGTTATTGTTGAATTCATGCCCATTCTTTTCATCAACCATATAATGCGATCCTACGTCAGCCTCCCTCTTTAACCCTACTAAAGAATGATCAAGGTGGTCGCCTGGTAATTTTTTCCAACTACCAGAATCACCAAAATCACCGTTCTCTCTCAAATGATGTTTCTTAAACCTGTCCCTCTTTCTACCACAACTGACTTTATCAACTTCTACAATCTTTTCATCATTTAAGTTTATGTGCTCATCCTCTTTGCTCACGACTCTTAGCCTATTTACAATAACCTTCCTAAGATCACCACCAGATCTAGCACGTCCCTCTGCTGGCTTATCACCAAGTCGCCACACATTCCTCTCTGGATTTTTAGATATATTTTTGGAACGAAATAACATCATAAGCTTATCTACCTGAAATTTTGAAAGTAAAGAGGATAAAGAACACATATAACATTTATAAAGTGGAGCAGAACAGAACAACATAAAGACACAAGCACAGATATACCTGATCCTGGTTCAAGCCAAATTTAAACTTCTTTAGTGAGAAGTAATTATCCTTGATAGCATCCTGGAATTCATGTTCAGCAAGTGGACTACAATTCCAGACAGTGGTAAACCGAACCTATATAGCAGATGAAACCGTATAAAAGTAAAGATATTAAAAGAAGAAAAAGAAAAAGTATTAACGCCTTAACAATCCTCTAAGTCCTGCATAACCAAAGGGTGGCACACTCCTGATTATAGAGAGACTGTCCGACTTTACATAGGATGTGGCATATGAATCGTCTGATTAAACTCGGGTAGCAAAATTTCAGTTTTGTCATATCGGTAAAATATAAAGAGAAACATAACTGCCCCTTATGGCTTATTAGAAACCCATACCTGCGCAGGGAACTTCTTTCTATATGCTCCAGGCTGGATGTTGATTTCACCATCGGATGTCGCACGGAATACACCATACAATAATCTATTTTCAAACTCAAAAAGGAAAAGAAACATTCCTTTTTTAACACTTAACACAAAATCCGACATATTATATGGTAGTCCAAACAACCTCCTATCAAAACACTCCTCTTTTGTTTCACTATTTGACATAAATATTGCACCGCACTCAGGAAACTTCCCAGGGAGATTCTCATCTTTATACCTCGACTCTTTATACCTCGTCTCTTTATACCTCGACTCTTCATACCTCGTCTCTTTATACCTCATCTCCTGTTTCAGACTGTCACCTCAGTGAACTGCCAATATATCCAAAAACGGAAGCACCACTACAGGTCAAGAGCGTAGAATAGTAGTCTTAAAAAGAAGAAATGGGCTTCAAAAAAACCATGTTCATGGATGACGGACAAGACTGGCATATTTATACGTAACTATGCATCTATATATGTAAGTGAAAAGAATGTATTAACACAACTAAAAAGTATAGCCTTGTTTAGCACATGAAAGTGTGACCTAGTTTTGAAATTTGGCCACTCACATGAGTTTTTAAAACATATTATAATACAAGCACTTGTTAATTACGTACAATATAGTGATTGGCTATTTCTACAGTATGGTTCTTGTTCTCACCCCAAGTTTTTGGTTTCATACCTAAACATAATTAGTATCGAATTCATTTTTTCCATAATTTAATGTCAGCAGTTGGAGTTCTTGTAGTTAACACACAATACATGCCAAAGAAAAATCCAAATGTATAGTTTTTGATAAATCTTGAACTAAAATAAACCGCAACATACTGTGGCTTTGTGTGTTTTGAACATATACGAATGTGAATCACGTTATCATTTAGTCCCTTCAATCTTATTAAAATGCAACAAAAGTCTAACATTTTCCTATATAGAGAACTGTTCTAACTTACCTAATGGCTCCTATGAGGGGGTGTTTAATTGTAAATCTTAAGTGAGTTGATTGAAGTGAAATAAAGATAATTCCACACCAATCACAAGAATTCTGATTTCCAACACATCAGTTCCGATTTCCAACACATCTAAACACTCTCTGATTGTAAAATATATATGATTCATTTCAATATCATAATAGTTATATAATCACCAACAAAACAAACCTCAGGAGGCGTAAACTACGTAATTACCAACAATTATGATCAACTCCAAAGCAAATACTCCCTACACCTTACAAAACCACAGCAATTTCCATCTGAATTATTTGAAAAAATACCAACATTTAACTTGCTTGATTTTCCCTTATAAAAGGGTGTTTGGATGTGAGTTTAAAGTGATTATTGTATCAACAGATCACAATGATCCAGTTTGAAACAACCCTTTTTTTTTTTTTTTTTTTTTTTAACGTAAGAACTATACAATGAATTAGTTAAAGCAAAATAACAGATAATTTCACTATAATTCCAACCCTACTAACTAATTTTCTACTCACAACAATTACCTTATACCTGCATCCCAACACTCTCTAAATACAAAACCATCTCATAACAAACGAATCAAACTTAAACATTTCTACGCCAATAAAGTAACAAACAAGTCATACGTCATAAGAGATATGCAACATCCATTATAAATGAAGGTATAATACATTTCAGTAATCCTCACACAGAATCAAACACGCTAACATTACAACAATAAATCCACATAGCAATCATGTATATCTAAACTTATATATACAATAGCATATAATATAATAATAAATGTAAAAATGCTAAATCAACGCAACACAAACCTAAATTCAAGGTTGTAAACATCGGTCTTGGCGGCGATATATCGGTTTCTCGGGGGGACCATAAATTATAAAGGAATTTATTTTAAAAAAGAATAAATATTAGCAATATCTTAACACAATAAGTCAATAACCACAAAAAACTAAAAAGTTTAACATGCTTAAAAAATAAAAACCATAAGTCCCATAATTGTTTATCAATTTAAATTTAAATTCATAACAAAATAAATAGTTGTGGTTGCTTTTTGACCGATTTTGACTGCCATATGCACGGATTTTGACCGCCAAACACCGATTTTGACCATGACCAATAAATTTGACCGATATGTGAATTTCGGTGGGGGTGGACCGCCGCCAACCACATGGCGCCGATATATCAGCCGCCATGACCAATACTTACAACACCGCCTAAATTTCAACAATCCATATTAAACCAAAATGCGGCGGCCTTTTGTTCTTTTTGCAAACCACATTATCAAAAGAACTATAAAAAGTACCAGACCAATCATAAGCTCATATAAATTACCCTCAGCAGGCATAAACTACATAACTACCATTCGCCAAAATTAACCTCCAAAGCTATTACTCCCCTCAAATTATAAAACGCAACAAATTTCATTAAACCACAAATAATGAGTTTATTAAAATTTAACAAACCGAAACCATTATTCTAATTTTTTTCAAAGTTACAGAAAAATAAATTTTATATCAAACACAATCATCATGTACCAGACCTTAAAAACTATCGAATTCACAACAACCACATCCAAACACCCCCTTAATGTACAGCCAATAGTATCAATAAATAAACCTTAAAAACTACTACTTGGCACATCCACATATAAACTAAAATCAATATCATTATAAACAAATACTAATAATCTAATAGTCATGCATACATTAAACAATGAATAAAGACACAAACCTAAAATTCAAAATCCGAATAGCAATTTGATATTTAAATAATAATAATTAGGGTTTATATACCAGAAGAAATGTGTGTGTGTTTTTGTTTTTGTTAAAACCAAAACTACGGAAACCGTATCGTCTGAAAAACAATGGGAATCATCAATATTCTATTGTATTTAACGAGGATATATATATGACGGATTTATGTCAAGTGTTTTGCATAAATGGTCCTTTATCTTGTGTTAAGTTGACATTTTTAGTCCTTGGTATTTATAATGTTAATTGTTCGTTATTAATAACTACGGCTAAATGGACAAGAATTCATGTTCTGGTTATTTGAAAAAAGTCGACTATTTTGAATTTGATGTACGTGATGTAAGTAGGATTTTTTTGTTATTGTTTCTGAAGTTTTCTTTTAGCTATTTTAAAATGTTTGCTTAACGAGGTTTGAACGGCGAACTTTCAAAATTTGAAAATAACTTACCACTTTAACTATTGGTAATTGTTTACATTAAGGTTAATTATGTGTAGTTTGTGTAAACTCGCATAGTTATTCTTGAAGTCTTGATTATATTAATTTTTAGAGATGATCACTAAAATTCAGAACATGATTTAAGGCATCGTCTTGAGAAACTGTAAAAGAAAATGAAAGCATTTTTAGAGCACATGGTATGGGGATGGGATAGCTTAAGCCGTCAGGAAGACGACACGGGATGGTGCCAAGACCACACCAAAAGTCGCGTTTTCGTGTTTGGCGTCATTGGGACCAGCCTAGCGGTTCGATACTTTTTTTTTCTCTTTTTTATAACACGATGACATCACTGTTTGTACGACAACGCCACTTGATATGAGGGAAGGATGCTATAGTGTTGTGGTGTATTTTAGTGTTATGGAAAAAGTTAATGATGCGACACTATTTTTCTAATGGCAACAACTCTAGGTCTTGTTAAGGATTAACAAGTAAAGTGTATAAGGGTCTTACGTTCGACAATATTTTTGTGACATACTGGTGACATGTTGGTGAATGATTCACGTTTTATTTTAAACAAAGATGAAAAAATAATTGAGTCTTGATTTTTTGAACTAAATATTCATTCATGTGGGTCAACACAGACAACACATCAACTTGCTGTATTGCATATACTCCACCAAACAAAGCACATCCATATACCCTCAATTTGGGTTTCATTCATATTAAAAAAGCAACAAAACATTATCAAGTTGGTCAAATATGCTCCACTATGAAAAACACCCCATGTAACATAAAAAACCAATAAACGTCTGTCAAACTTTAAACGTTTCATACTTTCATGTGTTTGTGTACAAGTTTGACATGGTTTAAGTAAATTGTTTTTAAAATACAATCAACAAAACAGGTACTTTCATGCAAATCTAAGGGCCGTTTAGTTGGTGAAAGATTTTTTTGTTTTTCCGTGTCTAAATTCTCGGAGAAAGAATTAGTTTTTCTTCTCTAGAGAAGAGTTGAGAATTTTGAAAACCCGTTTAAATGAAATTATAATTTTTCCATTTTTAAAAAATGAAAAAATGTTTAGATGAAGCTCTTTTCAAACCAATTTTTTATTTCTTTTATAAATCAATTTTTTTTTCCATATTGGATTTTTGTACGTTTTTTACGATTTTATACGTTTTCATCCGTTTTTTCCCTTTTTGTACGTAATCATTCGTTTTTATCCATTTTTATACGTTTCATCCGATTTTATTACGTTTTACACGCTTTTAAACGTTTTTCATCCATTCTCGTCCGGTTTCTTCCGTTTTGTACGGCTTTGTATGTTTTTATACGTTTTCATATGTTTGTATTCGTTTTCGACCATTTTTTTAATGTTTTTTTTCTGTTTTTTTATGTTTTCGTCTATTTTTATGTTTTTGTCCATTGTTTTACGTTTTCGTCCATTTTTTTAACGGTTTCGTATGATTTTTTACGTTTTTGCCTTTTTTTTTTGCGTTTTTGTCTCTTTTTTTTACGTTTTAGTGTGTTTTCGTTCATTTTTTTAACACTTTCTTACGTTTTTGTCCATTTTTTTACATAAGAAAACGTGCAAAACTACAAAACTTACGAAATCATATGAAAACGGACGAAAACGTAAAAAAGGACAAAGACATAAAAACGAACGCAAAAGTAAAAATGGACGAAAACGTAAGACAAGCAAACGTAAAAAACAGACGAAAACGTAAAAAATAGACGAAAACGTAAATAAATAGATGAAAACGTAAAAAAATAGACGAAAACGTAAAAAAAAGGCGAAAACGTAAAAAACAGACGAAAACATAAAAATCAGAAGAAAACGTAGAATAACATACAAAAACATAAAAAAGTAAACAAAAACGTAAAAAAAACAGAAGAAAACGTAAAAAACAGACGATAACATAAAAAAACAAACGAAAACGTAAAGAATCAGATGAAAACGTAAAATAATGGATGGAAACGTAAAATAACATACGAAAACGTAAAAAACGAACAAAAATGTAAAAATCAGATGAAAACGTAAAATAACAGATGAAAACGTAAAAAAACATATGAAACGTAAAAAAATAGACGAAAACGTATAAAAAGGATGAAAACGTAAAATAATAGACGGAAACGTAAAAAACAAACGAAAACGTAAAAATCAGATGAAAACGTAAAATAACAGACGAAAACGTAAAAAAAATAGACGAAAACGTAAAAAATGGATGAAAACGTAAAAAAACATACGAAAACGTAAAAAACAGACGAAAACGTAAAAAAAATAGATGAAAGCGTAAAAAATAGACGAAAACGTAAAATAACAGACGAAAACGTAAAAAACATATGAAAACGTAAAAAAAATAGACGAAAACGTAAAATAACATACGGAAACGTAAAATAACAAACGAAAACGTAAAAAACGGATGAAATGTACAAATGGGACAAAAGCGTAAAAAACGGACGAAACCGTTACAAATCGGACGAAAACGTAAAAAACGTACGAAAGCGTACAAAAACAGACGAAAACGTAAAAAAAAAGACAAAAACATAAAAAAATAATTGGACGAAAACGTAGAAAAAAGGATGGAAACGTAAAAAACAACAAAACGTAAAAATAAATGGACGCTAATGTAAGAAAACGGACGACAATGTTAGGAAACGAAAGAAACAGATGAAAACGGTTAAAAACAGATGAAAACGTATTAAAACAGACATATAAAAAGTGAAAATGAAAAAAGTGAGAAGAGTAGAATGGGCTTTTCAAATTTATAGTTGAAATTTAGAGAATGAGAATTTCACATTTTTTGAAAACTGTTGGAAAAAAATGTAACTAAACGGATTTTCAATTTTTCTCTTTTCATATGAAAAATTTTCTGAAAAAATGAAAATTTTTCACCAACTAAACGGCCCCTAACATTTTTGCTTTACTCTCGCAACTAAAATCAGCCAAAAGAAACCTATGGCTTTTATTGTTTCGGAGGGAGCATCAACAACATTATATCTAGTAAAGACTCAAGCAAAAACTTTTTCCCGATTCAAGCTTATGACTATTGCTAAAGTTGTATTCTTAGGCTAAAGGAGTGGCGGTGACATGCTCATCGTCACATTAGCATCACATCAGTTTTTCCTCTCATTTAACTTTCTCTCATTTCTTATCATCTTTCACCCGTTTAGGTTATCTTCCCCCCACATTTCATTAAAATATCTACTTTATAAAAATATACCCCACTTAATACCCCACACACACTCACAAATCAAATCTTACTATCTTATAATGGAGGAAAACCTTTACTTTCATTGATTTTCTTAAAATTCAGTAATACAATTTACTATGCATCATGTACAAGTCATGCAAGCACTTTTCCTCCATTAAATGTATTTTACTATAATTGATGCATAACTGATATACATTCTTAAAACACTCATTAAATAACAAAAACAAGTATTAAAATAAATAATATAAGTCATGCAAGCTGTTAATTAATGATACTTAAAAACACCCTTTCAATAAAAAAATACAAATAAAATAACACATTGTATAAACCAAACAATCTACTAAATGCAAAATAATACAAACTAAGCAAAGTTTAACCAAATTTTTTCCATTACTTATAGCCCTTAAACGAACAAACTAATCAGTAAAGCTATTTCTAAAAAAATGTACAAATGAAATAAATTATTAACCGAAAAATTTTAATTACATGGTACATGCATCCCCATCGCATGAAGACCCTGTTAGTATTTAATTATAAAACATCCACTATAGGTCTCACGACTTTTGTTTGTAACTATGGTGACCAGTCACCATTAAAATGCATTTTGATCGTGACTTGTGGCTTCCGTTTTAGTGGTCATGAATGACATGCATGGTCATGATGGCATGATCGCTCCCACTCCGGATGACCTTAACATTATATCGGGATCCTACTCGAGACGCGCTATTTCTTCTATGTTCTTTTTAAGTCTCCTCTTCTCTTAATGAGGGAGCAACAAAAAAAGTAACTAAATGAGTTTATCAACTAGAAAGTATTCAAATTTAATATTTATAAAATATATTGCAGGATAGTATGTATAAAAGTATAAAAAAAATAAAAAATAATTTTTTTTATCACATTCATATTCTATTTGTTTTAAAAGATTGTTTATTTTTTTCTCATGCCATTTCGAACTAGCTGTCCACTACTAAAAATTACTTCGTAATAGCAAAGTTTCATCACGATTTCATATATTACACGTACTTTTTTTTTTGAAAGGCAAAGGAATATATAGATATAAAAAGCAACTAGCAAGATGCTAGAAGCCAAAAAGTACAATACAATCTAGGAATAAAACAAAACAACACATCCTAGAAACTACCCGAGGCTTTAACTGCGAAGGCGACAAAAAGGATGAAAAAACTCTTAACAATTACGGCGAACCATGACAAGAGAAAAATCTTCACCCACGGAGGCCGAGCCACCGGTTTTCACTCCGCAACAGTAACTAATTAGCTTTATAAAAAAGTGCAAAAAGATTAACAAATAATAATTTTGATTTTATTAAGCCAAGTACCTCTCTTTTACCTTTTTTTTATTAAGCATATCCGCTTATCTCACTTATCTTTCTTGCCACTTTATTATTAGGACAAGACAAATTTGATTGTTTTTTGTTATGTATTATTTGTCTTTTATTATTTTTTACTTGTCAAACTTTATATTTTATATTTCGTATTTTTGGCAGTTTTGCTCACTTTATTAACAGGACAAGACATTTTTTATGGTTTTCTGCTCCGTATTTTTTTGTTTTATTACTTTTGACCTATCAAACTTTATATAATATGTTCCATAATTTTTGTTTCACAGTTTTATAATAAAAATAAAATAAGAAGAATAAAAAGAATTAAAAAAAGAGTTAAGAGGGTATTACTATCGATTTTGAGGGTGTAGGAATAACCACTTTTTTTTTATTAAACTGTTTTTTTAGAAAGATTGTTTTAAAGAGAGATGACTGATTAAAAAAAAGGTGAAAAGATATTAAATTTAAAATTTTACTCAGATTTGAATGGAGGACTGAGAGACCAATTTGAATTCTAGTCATGTCACACAACACATAAAAAAAAGCGGTGAGTACATTGAACATCAATGGCTTTGATATCCAAGAGCCGGCGAATTCACAACCATACGACATGACACGTCAAAGAGAAATGATAGACTCACTAAAAAAATCTCACAAAAACTTTTCACAAAATGATGTGGCATACCATTTGGCATTTTTTTTCTCTCTTTCTTCTCTATTTATCTTTTGATATATACGGAGTAATATTTATTATCATAAACTCTTATCCTTCTCCTTCTCCAACCACTCATCTCCTACATCTAGATGAGTCGATCTTCTTCTTTACCTTCTTCATCGTATGCATCAAAAGAATCATCTTACCTTTCTTCTCCGTTATATGATGATTATTTATCAGAAACACCCAAAATAACCGATATTGAGAACGTGGAATATGATGAGGAAGGAACCAAGTAAGTCCTGTATTGCTATCATAATTTTCGAATTTTTTGATTGTATATGTTAGCTCCACTAACCCTTTGCCTCATCTTAGTATTAAGGATACTCCTATTGTAAGTTTTTTTTTATAATTTTAATGTTGGATTTTGTTTTATCTCTCATTTTAAGTGATTGGGGTGATTTTTGTACGAAAAAAATTTATAACGTATCTAATGATACAATAAAATATTTTTGTTTTTATGCATACAATATAAGGTGTGTTTGTTTAAATTTATTTTTGTAAGCTTATTTGATCAGGCTTGTATTTTATGACTTAGAATTGGAAAAAGAAACCAACTGTGAAATAATCCTTTGACCATAATTTGTTATTTTTTAACCGTAGAAATTATCCTTTTCATTTGGAAAAAGAAACCAACTCTGAGACACAAATTGAAGAAAACATAGAATGTTATGAAGGCTCGTGTGCTCATGATGAAGGGGTCAAAGAACCAAAAGTTGGCATGACTTTTGACACGATAAAAGAACTTTATGATTTTTATGCAATCTATGGAAAGAAAATGGGATTTGGAGTGTACAAAAGATCTTCCCAAAAGTCTTTAAATGATGAAGAAACAAAATATGTTACTATTGCATGTAATCGAGCTCAAAAGTCGGTATCAAAATCGAAAAATTCTTTCAACCCTCGTCCCATTACGAAAACAGATTGTGGCGCTAGAGTTAGTGCAGTTGTTGGTGCTGATAAAAAGTGGCATATCTCAAAGGTTAGTCTTGAACATAATCATCCTTTTAGTCCGAGCAAAGGACGGTTTTATAGGTGTCATCGCGTAGTAAATGGAAATGTGAAAAGACAACTTGAAATCTATCAAAGAGCTGGAGTAAGAATGAATAAGAGTTTCAACAAGTTTGTTGTTCAAAGTGGGGGATATGAGGATCTACCATTTACGGAAAGAGATTGTCGTAACTATATTGATTAAGTAAAACGGTTGAAGTTTGGTGAGGGTGATGCTGAAGCAATTCAAGGTTATTTCATGAAGGTTCAGTCTACAACCCGGGAGTTTTTTTACGCATGGGAATTAGATGAGGAAAATAGACTTAAAAGTTTGTTTTGGGCAGATACAAGATGTAGGGCGGCTTATGAGGAATTTGGGGACGTTGTCACATTCGATACAACATATTTGACAAATAAGTATGAGATGCCAATGGCTCCTTTCGTAGGGGTTAATCATCATGGACAATCAATATTGCTAGGTTGTGGATTGATCTCAAATGAAGATACTAAGACACTTACATGGCTCTTTCGTTCATGGCTTACGTGTATGTCAGGACGTGCTCCTGATGCCATTATCACTGACCAAGACCAAGCTATGAAAAATGCAATTGAGATTGTTTTCCCTCATGCACGTCACAGGTAATTTTTAACTCAATTTTATTGTTTAATACTACATAAACTTTGATTTACTTTCTCATAGTTTAAAAAATTAATATGATTCAGATGGTGTTTATGGCATATCATGAAGAAAATACCTGAAAAATTTGGTAAACATAAGAAATACAAATCAATCAAGTACAAGCTTAAAAAGGTTGTCTATGATTCTTTGACTTCAAGTGAATTTGAAGCATCTTGGCAAGGTTGTCAAGATCGGGATCCTACCCAAGATCGTTTTCGTTTTTGCAAGATCGTGATCGTAAGATCGGATCGGGATCTTAAGATCCTACTTTAATGTTATTTCTTAATACTTTATGTAATTTTATAGAAATCTACAAATTCTAATACATTATAACCATAAAATACTATGAATGTTTCATATAAATGTTGTCCTAAATTATGATTATAAAATATTTAAAAATATTAACATGTTGTTTTTTGAATTCTACAAACAAACAACCCATAAATTTGTAGTTTTTTAGTTTGTAATCCGAGAAAAGTAAGATCGGATCGGATTAGATCGTATGGTCAAGATCGGGATCCTATAAGATCTTAAGCTTTCAAAGATCCTATGTAGGATCCGGATCGTTTTTGCTTTGCAGTATCATAAAATCGTAAGATCCTAAGATCAGGATCGGGATCCTGAAAACCATGCATCTTGGAATGGAATGTTAGAAACGTACAAACTTGAAAATAACAAATGGTTGAAAGACTTGTATGCTGAAAGACAACGATGGGTACCTTGTTTTGTAAAAGATATCTTTTGGGCGGGGATGTCTACTACACAACGTAGTGAGAGCATTAATTCGTTTTTTGATAAATATTTAAATAAGAAAACTACCTTAAAGCAATTTGTGGAACAGTATAAAAATGCGTTGAAGGATAGGGCTGAGAAAGAGAACATATAAGATTTTAATTCCTACAATTTCTCGTACCCGCCTATAACCCGTTATGCCATGGAAGAACAAATGAAACATGTTTTAACCAATGCTAAGTTTAAAGAGTTTAGGGAAGAGTTGACGGGAAAGATGTATTGTGGGGTTGGTTCTATTAAATCAGAAGGTGGACATACAAATTATGAAGTTCTAGAGGATGTAATGGATAATGGAAAATTAATAAAGAAGCAATATGCAGTTTGGTTCAAAAAAGGTGAATCATATGAAGATTGTGATATTAGATGCATATGTCGTTTGTTTGAGTTTAGGGGAATGTTGTGTAGACATGCACTAACGGTACTTATTAATGAGAGCATATATCTTGTTCCAAATAAATACATCTTACGGAGATGGAGAAAAGATGTTAAAAGAAGACATACTAAGGTTAAAGTAAATTATAGTGATTGGGTTGTCTCAGATGTTGGGCGTCGTTATGATAAAATGTGTACTGCTTTTTCTGAAGTGGCGGACTTGGCATCTGCGCTTGACGAAAAATGTAGTCTTGTACTTGATCGAGTTAATGAATTAAAGAGTGAAATCTTAAGTGGAAAAGTTAGCACTAGTAGCCCCGTGTGTATGCCACATACGAGTGCTTCTATCAGGGATAATAATAAGATTCATGATCCTAATGGAGTTCAAGGAAAAGGTCGACCCGCAGGTAGAATCAAGCCCACTTCTGAGAAAATTATTAAAAGAAACCAGAAAAAGAGGAAGGTATTCTAGTTATATTACTTAACAGAGTAAAAAAGTTAATGAATATGCCTAACCTTTTCATTTTGATTGTAGAAATTGCAAGACACTGATAATATTGGTTGTGGAGCCGATAACAGTGAAACAATGAAGAAATGTTCTAAGAAGAAATGTCCTTCGAAAGCCAATCATACTTGTCACCAAATGCAGCAATCATTACATCTCAACATCCACTGAACACTTTTTTTTTGACATAGACATGATTTTTGTTTGGTTTTGAGATGAACTCATGGTACTTCTATTATCTAATGTTGCTATGAAAAAAGTTTAACAACTATATGGTGTTTTAAGAGTTTATATATGGTGTTTGGATGTGTGTTTTCACAAGCTTATATGTAGTTTTTTTAGAGCATTTATATGCAGTTTTTAGGGTGTTTTAATTGCTGTTTTTACAGCAGAAATTTAGCCATTTTGACAGCAGAAACATGGCTGATTTTAGGGTATTTTTACTGCAGATTTTGGGCTATTTTGACAGCAGATCATGGCTGTTTTTTTACAGCTTTTGTATGCTATTTTTTTTACAGCTTTTAACTGCTTTTTTTACAGCTTTTAACTGCTGTTTTTACAAAATAATGTTCAAGTATAACTGTATAAATGATCTTAGTCAAGTGAACAAATTTAGTGTGTAGGCTAGAGCAGTAGTCTATGTGTGACAGAAAAAATGCAGGTGGTCCTGGTATAACATGTGGCGAGCTATAGTTCTTATGATAGTGATCTCAATTTTGTCATAGAATTTACAATGTCAAAACATGAATCACCAATATGAGAAGAGTTGGCAGGCATACCCAACTAACTTTCTCATTCTTGTCAAGAATTTACAATGTCAAAACAGGAATCACCACACAAACGGTACCTACATTAGAATCTATACTACCCCTATTCTACACCCCACCCATTGAAGTACTGCTCTTCGTAACCACTTAACCACTGCTAGCTTTAATCGATTCCACTGCTAGTCATTCTTGTAACCACTGCTATCTCGCTTGTTACCACTGCTAGCATATTCTTTCCACTGCTAGTTTAAGATGAATCTACTGCTACATAATTGAATCTGCTCCTCGTTTTGAACGTATCTACTGCTCGTCAATGGTAACTGCTGTTAGCTTTGTTCTTACTGATGCTAAGCTCTTTTAAAACAACAGCCTAGATGTTCAATCTACTGTTACAAAGAGTTCTGCTGTTGTGATTTCTGTAATAGTTAGAAAAGTGTTTGGTCTTGACGGTTGGTATTGTGCTTTGGAGCATATGATGATTGGAACATGTTCGATTTATGTCTTTGCTACCTGACTTGTTAATATGAGATGGACATTGATGCTTAGTAACAGGTTAGTAACAGAAAAAGTGTCACAAAAAGGAACGGGAGGAAGGAGTAGTCATGATAGTGACATATAAGCAACAGATTAGTGACAGCATAAGCGTTGCTAATTACCATGGGAGGAAGGAGATACCAAATTTGCAACAGACTAGCGACAGTTTAGTGACTGAAAAAGTGTTGCTAATTGCTACGGGAGGAAGGAGAAAGCAGACTCTTTGCTATAACACTTTCTAACTAATAGAAGCTGAAATTGCACTAACATCACACATCTTTATTAAAAAAAAAAAAAAAAAAAATGTAATTGACATGCTTATAGAAGTGGTGTCATTTTTAGAAAAAGAAAAAGAGAAGAGAGAAAAAAAAAATGCCAAGTAGTATGCCACATCATTTTGTGAGAAGTTTTTGTGAAACTTTTTTAGTGAGCCTATCATTGCTCCGCGTCAAATTCATAGGGCGGATACCTATGTAGCTATAATGGCCCAATTACAAAGTAAACAAAGGGATATGTTGTACTTGTCCTTCACCTTTTGGCCCACCTTAGTTTACAGTACACATTTTTTTTTTTTATCAGTTTATGCTCGTGTTTTCCGTCAGTTTTAAGATTTGAGTTATTAAACTTTATATTTTTTGTTTCGTACTTTCAGGTTTATAATTTTTTTTCAATATAAATTAAATTTAAAAAAAAATTAAAAAAAAAAGAGGAAAAAACATAGGGGTGAAAAATATGTTTTAGGAGGTGGGTATATCTTGTCCCGAAAACAAATTATAGATCAATTTTACTACTTAAGTCCTCCATAAACTTTGTTTTGTCGAATCCGAGCTTTACTTTGTGTTCATGTTTAATAAGTTTATCCATTCCAAATAACAATTATGTGTAAAGGAAAAAAAAAAGCTTCATAAACCTCATCAAAGTATTATTTTTTGACGACCCTCAGTTATTTCTGTTACTAAACATTTATTTACGTACTAGCAAATTATCAACATACTTTAATGTTGTGTGCACCTATAAGTTGACAATGATTTACTAGCAGTGATAATTTCGCAACCAAAAAATTTTAGATTGTTTATAAAATTGTACATCTTCAAGCTGGATGAAATACTGTTTACATAGCATTTGATTAAGTTAATATATTTTCACCTACTATATTGATCGATGACGAGAGTAAATGCTCAAAAAAATGTAGTGAGACTACATAACACTTTTTTGGCCGTGACTAACAAATTCAACAAATCCTTAGTGACCACTAGTGTTTTTATGCCTTGCTAGATATATTATTGTCGAATCATGGTTCCATACATGTGTTTATTCAAGAGATAATGATAAACGTTGTTTATATTTTAACGCTCTCAAAATATACCCATGCTTATTTTCACTCGTATTCAAGTTAATGTTGTGTGTATATGCCCGTGTTTCATGAATATCGAGAAACACAATATGAGCAACAACGGATAACATGTTACATAAACTCTAGGCTCTATAGGTCACTCACAATACCTGCAGAGTCAAACATATACAAGTTTTCCACATTATATTTTTATTTTTTAAAAAATTTTGATTTTAATTCAAAAAATATAAAAACGAAGTAACTTTTTAAATTAAGTATTTACTTAATTTAGGTGTAAAATTTACAATTTTCGCAAATCTTTTAAAAGTTTGTAGATTTAAAGGAACCCCTTAAACTTTAAATATTAAAAAAATATATTATTATTATTATTATTATTATTATTATTATTATTATTATTATTATAAAAACATCACTTTATTAGAAAACCAAAAAGATTTTACAAGAAATTGGTGGGAAGCCGAGATACTAGTTGGGCTCCCACTCCTTTCTGGATACAGAAACTTAGTCTATGAAAAATAAAAGCACCACTCTTGACATTATTCGAGTGGCTAACAGCAACAGTCTTGATACGTGACAGTGTATCTAAAGCTTCCGCGTCAAGCTCCCCGAATGTAGAAAAAGCAAATGGAATAAACTTGTAACCGTTTTCTTCACATTTAAACACATATTTCTTTTTCTTCTTCTCCACATCATTATGTAAGGCTACCCCTGGAGCCCACAAATTTGCATCAACACCCGCAAAAGGAGAGATCTCAGTCACATCCAAACATGCGTCCTTACCTTGGATCCAGTTGAATAATAGCAAGTCTGTTGGACGTAGCTCGTTCCTGTCCCTCGAAAGCAACCCCATGGGGGCCTCCTTTTTCACCATAATCCCAACCTTGGAACATATGTCGACAAGAACATCACGCACCAGGTTGTGTATGAACTTCACCCCCACTTCACTGGAACAATAAACTGCATGGTCTCCCCACTGGTCCATACGATGTTTGCAGCTCGGACAAGGACTACCTTCAGAGAACATAGGTATGGTAAGCCTATAACACAGTACCGAACGAAATTGGCGATGATTCATCCTTTGGCCTAACCCATCAATAGGTATGGTGAATAGGAAATCTTGTGCATGTGGAGCTCGGGTACAACTGAGGATAGCCACTTGCCTTGGACTTAACGAATACTTGGAAACGAGATATTTCTCAATGACACCAAAGTAACACTTTGCCAAGGTTTTCATCAAAGGGGGGGGGGGGGTAGGAGCGTCAGAGGTGACAGAGAACATGTCTGTATTACAAGCACTGTTAAAAACATCGAGAGCATGCTGGAACGACGGACCATGAGAATTAATGCCCGTTTTTATCAAAATCTGGTCCTGTATATCACTAGTTTGCAAACGAGAGGCGAGGAAAACATATTGGATGACGTCACTCGCTGCATGGATACCCAACCCACCCAACTTGATTGGGAGGGTGGCAAGTCGCCACTGCCAGTCACTAAACCCTGGCCCAGAGGCTGTGATAATCTTCTCGAAGGAAGCACGTAACATCTGATCAAACCGGACTTGGGTCTCGCACGTACAAAGGAGAACATGTCCTCAAAGCGTAGGATAATTTTGCAACCCCGGCACAATTACGAAGAAGAATGAGCTCGCATTGGGGGTCATTGAGTTTAAGAATAGCTTCCATTAGCAAGATGGTTTTAGAAACCCTTTTCAAAGCCAGCTCCCAGTCTTATCGACATTCAAAAACAACCCCCGAGCCGGACCATCCGTCATAATAATGTCAAGCGCCTTGGCAACCATGAGAGTGTCTCCCACAATAGCACCATCGTCAAGATACCAAGCCTGAAGCGTGAGCTCACAAGACCTATTAATGGCATGGACAAGGGGGTGTAAAGCGAGGGCGAACAACAAAGAGCCTAACGGGTCCCCTTGTTGCACCCCTTGACACGACCAAAGGATAGAATCATCGTAATAAAGTCTAGCAGACCTGGCATAACAAAACTCAACACAAGGAGCAATAGAAGGACATCTTATTATTATTATTATTATTATTATTATTATTATTATTATTATTATTATTAACTGTAATACAAACAACATAATATATGCAAGGATTATAAGTTTTGAAAACAAAAAAGCACAAAATCAAGTTACATTAATCCCAATATCAAAATCTCGCGTACACGCAAATTATAAATTCGTGAAAAGGATATAACTTTCTATTATGTATATCTTAAATCTTTTTATTGTAATTTCAAAAATGATCCGAATAATAAATCTTCACAACCTGTACACTATGCTTATTTTGTTGTAAATCTGAAAATTGATTGCAGCTATTGTACATTATGCTTAAATGGTTGTAATTTTTGGTGAATGGGTGTTTTTACTAGCATTAATGTTGTTTAATAGAATTTTGGTCTTAAAATGACACGACGCTTTATTTTGTTATACAATATGCTTACTTTGTTGTAATTCTGAAAATTTGGTCCATTAAAGTGTTGTACTCCATGTTTAGTTTCTTGTACGTCTTAAAATTAGGAGTGAGGTGCCTTTGTGCATTATAAGTAGTATAGATTAGGACTTCACACCTTTTCATCCTTTGCTTTGAAAAAATCGTCTGATTTTTGTAAAACAAAGTTTTTAGTTTTTACGGTAAGTTTTATTAAAAAAAATTCAAAAAGGCGCATATGTTGATTCTCGAGGCACTCTTGCGATTTAATAATATTTTTTGAACATTGTATTTTAGTATGCATTTTTAAACTCTATTGATTTAACAATATCGTTTTCGGGTGACTTTTATGGGCTAGCAGGAACCGGTGGTGACTCCGGTTCCAGGTTGAACCCGTTGGCCCGGTCCGTTTTTTAAAACCATATGTACAATGAACTTGTTTACATATAAATTGCATGAAGATTTGTGTGTTTTATTAGTTTGTATAATATGTATAATAACAAGTATTTTTCATATTAAGGTGTTTTAAAAATAACATTTATTAGGTATTTATTGTTATGCACGTTTTTTTTCTTATATTAAGTTACTTTGTATTTTTTTATTATCTTTTTAAGAACATGTCTAAAAAAAGTGCTTTAAAGTATTGCAACAAATGTTATTATAGATGTACTTATTAAAATTTGTCATTATTAGCAAGTGTTGAATCTTAATTGTTTAAGCCTTCTTCTTTAGGAATGTCCCAAATGCTTTATAATGTAGTATAGATTGAAAAGAAAAAGATAACTAATGATTGCTCATGTTCTAAAAGTAAAATAATTTGTTCAAATTAAATGTACGCCTTTTAATTATTAGGGTTAATTTTATATATCCCCACTTTAAACCTCTAAATGTCATCTTTATGTTGGAATCACTCCTAAACCTTTATTCAAATGTTTGTTACTCATATGTAATAGGTAGCTTATTATGGCATTTATGTTTGTTTAAGGTCAAGCTTATGTAGAAGGCCCATAAGCTTAGGCCCATGTCCAATAAGGAAAAGGGAAGGAGTGGGAGTGTTGCCCTAGCTCCTTGCCTATAAATACTATGTAATAACCCTCACTTGAGGGTTGGTTGTTCTCTTTTTCTATTTCATTCTTTGCTTTAACCTTTCTCTATTATATTCGTGTGTTTAGATAAGGGTTCAACCGATCTCTCCTTCATCTATTTCTTCTATTGATGCTTGTGTTGTAAAACTAGTGACCTAACAGTGGTATCAATCGCCTAATAGTTGGGTGAACGTATTGTTTGAAGTGAGTTTTGGTCTCACGCTTAACTTACGGTTCCATAACTTTGGCTTGCTTAAAAACGCATTTTTTACACTTTTTATTCCAAGATTCTTGTACTTTCAATGTTATAAGGTGTTAAACTTACTGTTTTTGGCAAAAAGTTTCGAACTTTATGCATGGATCATTGTTTTTCAACTAGTTTTTGTACGAGGGTGTAAACCTACGCGTAACCGTTTTAGGAGCTTTGGATCATCAAGTTTCACACTTTTGTGTTATTTTGGTGTTATTGAAGCTATTTCATCACACAAAAACTGGTTTAGAAACATCTTTGGGCATAATCAATTTTACGAGTAATCCTACGCGTAGCAAACCCTAAAACTACGCGTAAGTTATTCCTTGGTTTAATCTTCGTTTTCGTTGTTTACTCCGTGTTTTCTTGCTTGGATAAGCCTGAAAATACGTCGACTTTGGATATCCTTTGCACTGTGATAGTGTAAAAGATCACTTGGGATAAAACCCTAAACTTACGCATAAGCTTAAGCTTACGCGTAGAAAATCCTACGCCTAAGATTCATCTTACGCGTAAACCTAGTCTTACGCATAAGGGAATCCTACGCCTAACTTTCTACGCCTAACTTACTGTTTACGCATAACTTTAGAATTTTTTCCCTGCTTACGCGTAAGCTAAAACCTACGCGTAACTACTTCTGTTACGCGTAACTTTGGTATTTTTTACGCATAAGTAATACTTGACTTTATTGAGATTTCTACGCCTAAGGACACTTCATCAACAAAGGTTCATTCGAATACAAAGATCCATCAACACAAGTTATCAAAAAAAAAAGAAAAAAAAAATGAGTTTTTTGGCGGGAAAATTTGAGTAAAATTTAATTTTTAGGGGAGACTAAACGTTCAATTTTTACGCGAGATTCAAATTTTGGTTTAACTGTGAAAATTTTGGTCAAAAATTCAAATTTTTTTGTCCAAATTCGAATTTTTCGGGTCAAATTTTGCGTCAAAATTGTCATAACTCAAAATTTTCTTTCAACCTTATAATTGAATTTTATAGTGAATTTCAAATTTTGAGAGTCAAAAGTTTTTTTCAAAAATATTTTTGGAGGAAAATTGAAATTTACTATATCAGCCTTCTGTGTGCTATTTCGACTTTGCACCTTTTCTTCTCTTTGATTCTTCTGCAGGGGAGTGAAATGGATTCTGATCATAAAGATCCATTTGTGGCATTGAAATAAGGATACATGGCTCTGGCTCTGGCATTGAAGCGTCAGACATCATCAAATTCCCGATATCCCGCAGTTGTGCAAGTTGAAAGAGTTGATGTACATGAAAGGAATGCTCAAATGAACGTTGAGAATGTTGCGGACAATGAGGTTATAGCATTAGAAAAGCAGGATGACAGCAGCAGATCTGGAGAAGATATCATTCTTAACTACGACACCGAGCCCAACTGTAATGAAGAACAAATGGTTGAGGAAGATATCTTACCCACCTATGACACTGACACAGAACAGATGGTCGAGGTACAATCTACTGTTGATCATATTCTTCCTGCAAATGCGATACAACAAACTGAGCAACTTGAATTTAGTAATGAAGGAGAGGTTGACTAGTGTGTTGCACAATGTCCAGACAACTATCTCATGTCTGAGCCCTTACTTGTTAACAATTCAACTGAAACGTCAAATCAAACTCTTGAATCTGAAATTATTCTTCTCAAAAAGACAATTTCTCATTTTCAAAAAGATTTTTCAAAACTTGAGGCACATTGCATCTCTCTTGAACTTAAACTGCAAAACAATGTTTTAAACTCAGAGCCAAAAAGTAAATCTTTTAATGAACAAAGTAATCATGTGGATACATTAGTTAAAGAAAATGAGCATTTAAAGGCTCAACTTCAAGCAAAGGGGCTTGCACATGTTTCTTTACAAAACAAACTGAGAAGATTAACTGACAAGAGTGTGGATACTAATTTTGCTAAACCAACAATCTTGGGGAAATCGTCTCTACAACCTTTCAGAAAACAATCTGTAGTTAGACAACCAACTGCATTTAAATCTGAACGTTCAAAATCTTCAAAACCACGGTTTCCCTCCCAAGTTGTTGAGAATAATCATTTGATAAAACCAGTCACTCCACATTCCTGGCCTAAGAATAATGCTTCTGTTTCTGTTAAACCTGTTTCTGTTATACCTGTTTTTGTTAAACCTCAACTTGTGGCTGCTCCTGGCAAATCTAGGATTAGTTCGAACAATGTGTCGAAATTGAGCATTAAAAGTAAAGATTCATCTGATTCAAATGACACGTACAAGAACTGTGATCTAGAAAAGGCTAGGAAAAGGGCACTTCTTCAAAAGGATGGAATCTTAGGTTCACGACCTAGTGTATCACCTTCGAGTGTATTACTGAACACTACCTGTAGTAGCAAACCAAAACCTAAGTTAACTCAATAAACAGTTAGAAATAAACCCGTTGATCTAAATGTAAACTGTCAGAAACCTAATAGGTGGATCCATATAGGACGCAGACTCTTCCCAAAAGAAGTTTCAACATCCCCTAGATCTAACCTTAGATGGATACCAACGGGGTAGGATTTTCAAAACTGTTAGTCTTAGGTGGATTCCCACAGGCAAGATACTAAGTAGTTGCACCAAAACAAGTGGGATACCAACACCATCCATCCCTGAGGCAGGAAAGGAAATCATCAAAATAGCATGTTCAGGTGTCAAGAAGATAATTGACACTACATCTTTATGCTTCTAACATCTGGAACCCAATTACACTTGGGGATCCATGTTTCTCTCTTTCTTGCCCCCCTTCTATTTTTCTATGCAGGTACAACAGCTATGGCTCCTACTGCAAAACAGCGTAGGACCCGTTTCTCACCGTCAAAAATATCACGATCCATCAGTTGTTCCACCATTGTACTTAATCGTCATGAATTGGAAACATTGCTTGCTCCTCTGGTTAAAGATTCTGCCAAAAGTCGTGCTTCAGATGTATCGAATGTTTCCGCTGCACAACCGATAATACTCTAATTTCAGATACACCTGAATCTACAACAACAACCGAATCTTCTATAACAGAAGATCAAACTGCTTCCAACAACAATGACACAGCTGATGATCAACATAATGAATAGAGATATTTTATCAGCAGTTGATTCTCACGAGATATTTATGGGACTTCACACTTGTTCGATCAATTGGACATACATGGTTTCGCTGTCTCCTGTCTCCTTATACATGGTTTCGCTGTCTTCAATTCATCATCAACATACGTAGTGTATGATTCTGAATCATTGAAAACATCGAGGGGGAGAGAGTGTGTAGGTGGTCATTGCTTCCTTGTTCTTCTACATGCTTCTTTGCGAAAACCCAATGCCTTCTTGAATTTCTTCAATTAGGGGGAAGAAATAAGACGATATGTGGCTCAAACGTATCACTTTGGTGTTATCGTCTCAATTTCACAGGTGATCTTGTGTGAAGTTACCCAAATATGATGTTATGATGCCGCACACACGGTCTTGGTATCGAGTTATTGCATATTCACAGTGATTAGTATTCCGAAATACCACAACATTCAGGGGAGAGTCGTATCATTTCGTCTTTCGTGGTTTGTTTGGTGTGATGCGTCTACATACATGAGAAGATCTTGTTAATTTCTGGCATTTTACCCTCGAACGGATCTTCCGCAAATAGTCAGATTTTCTTTGTGTGGTTTACTGCTCATCTACAAATTCCGCTGCATACTGAAACCTTCAAAAGTTAGAGGAAATGTAGACTTCATCAAAGTTTTAAATCTGCTAAAGACAGTTGTCAGTTTGGGGGGAAGCTGATTATGAAACTTCTTCACAATGGCTTCTGAGTATAACAGCTTGGAACCCGGTCACAACCGCTTAAACTTCCCTCAACCCCCATCATCAGCTGAACAAAGCCCCCAGCTCACTCGTCAACAAATGGAAAGGTTATTTGCTCCTCTGTTTAGTGACGATATTGATGAACGTGCTCCAGGTGTATCCGTTGTTTCCGCTGCTCAACCTGATAATACTCTTATACCTGATACACATGCTACAACAACTACTGTTGAAGAAGCACCACCAGTTGACTCCACCACAACAGTTGAACAAACCGCTTCCAACAATGATGAATCGGCTGATGATATTCTGAATGAAGTACCCCCACCTGCAGATTTTGATCCAAATGCGTTCTTTAACCCGTTTGCTAATGAGACTGCTGCACCAGATGTCACAGAATCTTCAAACCATTTGAATCCTCAGAATCTGCACAATGTATACCAACATCAACCCTCTACAAATCGATGGACAAAAGACCATCCTCTGGCAAATATTATTGGCAACCCGAATCAACCAGTCGTTACGAGACAACGTCTTCACACAGATAGTGAACATTGCATTTATGCACTCACTGTCTGCCAATCTGAGCCTAAAAACATTAAAGACGCAATGACAAAAGACAATTGGATTGAATCCATGCAAGAAGAACTCAACCAATTCAAACGTCTTGAAGTATGGGAACTGGTTGAAAGACCAACAGGGGTCTACGTCATTGATCTCAAATGGATTTGGAAAAACAAATTGGATGCTGAAGGGAACGTAATCCGAAACAAGTCACGTCTAGTTGCTAAGGGTTATCGTCAGGAAGAGGGAATAGACTTTGAAGAATCTTTTGCTCCGATTGCTCGTCTTGAGGTTGTTCGGATATTTCTCGCGTTCGCGGCTCATATGAATATGACGGTCTTTCAGATGGATGTCAAAACTGCGTTTCTCAACGGACAACTGAAAGAAACGGTTTATGTCAGCCAACCAGAATGATTCGTTGATCCCGAGTTCCCGAACCATGTCTACAAACTGAACAAAGCTCTTTATGGTCTCAAACAAGCTCCTCGGGCATGGTACGATAAGCTATCATCTTTTCTCATTGCTAATAATTTCACCAAAGGTTCGGTCGACCCTACTCTTTTTATACAATATCACGGGGCACATATCTTAATTGTTCAAATTTACGTGGATGACATCATTTTTGGGTCTACACATAAAGAGTTTTCAATCGCTTTTGCAAAACTAATGAACAAAAATTTTGAAATGTCCATGATGGGTGAACTCACGTTCTTTCTAGGACTGCAAGTTCATCAATCACCCCGTGGTATTTTCTTGAGTCAGTCCAAATATGCCCTTGAATTGTTAAACAAATTTGGAATGAAAACCTGTGACACTTATGCCACACCAATGACTCATACCAAGAAGCTAGATGCTGACTTAAATGGGAAATTAGTGGACCCTACAAAATACCATAGTATTATTGGGTCTCTAATGTACCTAACAGCTAGCAGACCTGATATTGTCTTTGCCGTTTATCTATGCTCCCGTTATCAGTCGCGACCAACTGAAACCCACCTCTCTGAGGCTAAAAGAATCCTCCGATACATCAAGGGAACCATTAACTTAGGGATCTGGTATCCGAAGGATTCTGGTTTTGAACTAATCGCTTTTTCAGACGCTGACCACGCAGGATGCTTAGATTCACGAAAAAACACTTCAGGAGCACTACAATTTCTTGGTGATAAACTGGTGTCTTGGCAATCAAAGAAGCAGGATTGTACATCGCTGTCATCAACCGAAGCAGAATATGTAGCCATGTCCGCGTGTTGTGCTCAAGTCATCTGGATGAGAACACAACTCAAAGACTATGGTTACGTATTTGACAGAATCCCGATGTACTGCGACAATCGGAGTGCCATTGCGATCTCGTGAAACTCAGTTCAACATTCGAAATCAAAGCACATCGATCTTCGCTATCATTTCATCAAGGACCACGTGGAACAGGGTACAGTTGAATTATACTTCGTGGGTACAGAATACCAATTGGCAGATCTGCTCACCAAAGCCTTGCCTCCCGCTAGGTTTAATGAGTTGGTCCACCGGATTGGTATGAGGTGTTTGACTCAAGAGGAATTGGATGACCTCCTAAAACAGTCTTAAAAACCTGTCAAACACCAAACTATCTTTTGTAAATATTTTCAAAAACATAATACAAAATTATAAAATCTGATAAAACAACAAAAATATTCTTCTATCTATATTTCTTTTAACATGGCAAGTACAAATCTTCAGTCAACACGTTGTTCTATCAAACCTTTCATTATTTTCCCGAATAAGTGTTGAGGGGGAGAAAGTAAATATTTTCCGGTTTCATAAAACCTTGTACTTCCATGTTTTCAAAAATATGTTGTTTCTTCTAAAATGGTGGACATTTTTCTTGTCAATTACTCTCCTCTGACTCAAATGTTTTAACCATTTCATTATTTCAAAAGTCGAAGGGGAGTATCGTGAAGTTTCTTGCCTTACAAATGTTTTGTCTTACCTAAACGGAAGTTAAAGGATCTTGGTTGGAACCTCTTTAAGGTTGAAGGACTGAATGTGTCAACTTGGCTAATTAATTTTAACAAAATCATTTACTCCTAAACCACCAAGATCAAACGGCCCAAATCAAATCTTCTAAATCCGTTCAAGTTTTTCATAATCTATAAGTTCTAAACTGTTTTGATCAAGATGATAAACAAGGGTGTTAATACAAATATCGTCATTAAACGTTATTTATATTTTTGATCTTTGCCTAAGTTTTGTTAACGACAAAAGTAAATTTAATTTATAAAAGCTTAAAGCTTGTCAAGTTTAATAGATATTAAAACAAGCTTTCTCAAACAATATATTCATCATTCAAGCATTTACATTTGTGATTAGTGACATCTTGATATGACTCTAATCATTATGTATGATAGTAGTTTTTAGAATGTGTTAGGTTCTTGAAACCAAACACTACTTAAGCATTTGCATATTTCTAAAAATAGAAATACAACATATGACATCATGTATTACATCATGGAAATCATTGGAAGATTTCATTAGATATTTTGTGAAGATTTGTACTCTTCATATCTTGCACAATCTTACTTAGATAGAGTTGACCTTGGCAAGATTTGATATCTTGGCTGTCAGACCCGGCGGTACCAAAATGGTACACGGGCGGAACCCTTTCAAGGGGTCCGCCATCCGTGGACGCTCCTGTCCATTTTGGCTATAAATAGCAATGCCAAGCCAAGTAGTTTTTCATCCTTTTCTAACATACTCTCATACATATCTTCTCTCTAACCTTTCTAACTCAGTTTCATATCATATTAGTGATCTCTTTTGTAGCAAAGAAGATCAAGTCATATTTAAGCTTCAACGAGAAGTTGGAAGTCTTGTTTGTTTAGTGTTGTATGATCTAGTGTTGATCCATACTTCATTGTTGTATCAAACCATCATAATCTTGTGAGTGTGAGTGGTTAGTATTTTAGTCCTCAAAATACATTGTGTGTGGGAGTAGTTGTACCCTTGGAAAGAACTCGACATCTAGCTTAGTGTCGGAAATAGTGTAAGCGAAGTGTAAAGGTTTTCTCCGCCAGTGAAAGGAGCTTGTTGACTAGTGAAGTTAAACTCTCGAGTGTGAGACTCGGGGAGTGGAGTAGGGCAAGGAAAAAGAGTCCTTGTAGGCCGAACCACTATAAACAACTTGTTGTGGTTTGATCATCTCTTTCCTTATTTACTTATTACACATTGCTTGCATATTTCATTAACATACTCAAGATCAATATCAATTGATCTTTCAATAAGTTTCAAAACAAAGTTTTTAATTGGTAAACTATTCAACCCCCCTTCTAGTTTTCTACAATTGGTACCAGAGCCTCGTTGCTCAAGAATTTCTAAAATAACTTGTATTTTATAAACTTGAAACGATCCATGGATTCTGAAAACTTTAAAGAAGGGCAATCTATGCAAAGACCACCACTCTTTGAAACCAATGGATTTATCTATTGGAAAAACCGTTTTGAAATATATGTAAAATCAAAAGATATAGATCTTTGGTTTATTATTGTTAAAGGAGATTTTAGTTCTACAACAAAGGATATTTCCGTTGATGAACAAAAGAAATTAGTTGCTAAAAATAATGAAGCTAAAATGATGCTTTATAATGCTTTACCTAGAAAAGAATACGAAAGAATTTTTATGTGTGAAACCGCCAAAGATATTTGGGAATCTTTAATTGTTACACATCAAGGTAATTCACAAGTCAAGGATAACAAAATTGATCTTCTTGTTCAACAATATGAACAATTTGTTATCCCTGAAGATGAAACCATTGATTGTGGCTTTGCTCGTTTTAACACTATCATTACATCACTTAAAGCACTTGATGAAACTTTCGTAGTAAGAACTTTGTCAGGAAATTTCTTAGAGCACTCCATCCCAAATGGAGAGCTAAAGTGACCGCTATTGAAGAATCAAAAGATCTCTCAATAATGTCACTAGACGAGCTAATTGGCAACCTCAAAGTTCACGAAATGGTAATGGAAAAAGATTCGGAGATCATCAAAGGAAGAAAGGAGAAGATCAAATCCGTTGCTCTAAAAGCAAAGGCAGAATCAAGCGATGATGATGAATCTTGTTCCGGTAGTGAAGATGAGGAGTATGCCATGGCCGTTAGAGATTTCAAGAAGTTCTTTAGAAGAAGAGGAAAGTTTGTAAGACAACCTCGAGATGAAAAGAAGCCATTCCGAAAAGATCGGGATGATAATAAGAGTAAGGGTGAAAGAAAGTGTTTTAGATGTGGTGATGCAAGTCATCTCATAGGAGAATGTCCCAAGCCACCTAAACGCAAAACTCAACGAGCTTTTGTAAGTGGTGCTTGGAGTGATAGTGAAGACGATGAAGAATCAAGCAAGGAAGAGATCGCTCTAATGGCACATGAGTCAAATGAGGTACTTTCCGACTCTTCTTATTCTTCTATAGATGATGACACCTTGCAAAAACAATATAATCAATTGTGTGAGCTAAGTCTAAAAATTATAACTAAAAATAAATTTCTAAAAACCAAAAAGGAATTTTTGGAAAATGAGGTATATGAATTGAAAGAAAAAGCAAAACGACTTGAAAAAGGAAAAGCAAATGACAATGATTGTAAATCATGTCAAGAGCTTAATCTTGAAATAGAAAAACTTAAGCTCACACAAGAAGTTCTAATAGAAAATAATTCTAAGTTTAAAAGGTTTAACAAAAACATCGCTCTTGCCGATGAAATAGTTAAAATCCATAAAACACCAGGAGACATGAATGGGCTAGGTTTTAATGAAGTATTAATTCCAAAGAGTCAAAACAAAACGGCCGAAGAGGACGAACATTCTGTCAAAATTGCTGCAGTACAGCACGGACCAGACGGAACCAAAATAAGGGTTCCGTCCGTTGTGAAAAATGGTACCGCGGGTACTTCAGCAGAACAGAATGTTCGCAATTCGGACCGTACTGAATTTGTTAAAATAACAAAGAAAACCAATGATAATGTTAAACTAAAACCAGCTATTACATCAGGAGTAGGACTTGTTAAAAATGAATTTAGATCAATAACTACTCAACAACGATATAAAACTTCTTTTGCCAAACGCCCCTTTCCTAAAAGCAACCACAACGTTCAACCTAACTACCAACACAACGGTTGGAATCAAAGTTTTCCTAGACCATATCAAACTCCAGATTACATGCCATGGAACTCTTACCCATCATTTCCATACATGAATCAAATAAATGGTATGTTTAACCCAAACGGACCCATGAGATATTGGGGACCAAATGCTTGAGTTATTTGCTTCTTAGGTATGCTTGAAAGTTGGATTGGAACCTGATGAATGGATAAAAGATAGTGGATGCTCACGACACATGACGGGCAACAAAAGTCTCTTCTCATCATACCAAGAGTATGACGGAGGTAATGTCACTTTCGGTAGCAATCTCAAAAGCAAAATCATTGGCAAAGGTACGATTGCTCATAACTCCCTAACTATTGAAAATGTTGCTCATGTGGATAGGTTAGGATTTAATCTACTTAGTATTAGCCAACTATGTGATAAAGAGTATAAAGTACTATTTGATGAAAATGGTAGTAAAATACTAAAAGATGGTATCAGCATAGCTAAAGGAGTTAGGAAAAATAACATATACGTCATGAAAATAGATAAAACATATAATGACAAACTTTGCTTAACAACATTAGATGATAGCTCATCTCTTTGGCATAGACGCTTAGGCCACGCTAATATGAGACTTATACAAAACTTATCTTCAAAAGAGTTGGTTAGGAATTTACCAAAACTAAAATATGACCAACACTTTTGCGACGCGTGCAAAATTGGTAAACAAACACATAGTAGTCACAAATCTAAAAATATGGTGTCCACATCTAAGTGTCTAGAATTATTACATATGGACTTATTTGGACCATCCGCTATAAGAAGCTATGGAGGCAACTTATACACTTTGGTCATAGTAGATGATTACTCAAGGTTTACTTGGACGTTGTTTTTGAAAACCAAAAATGAAGCTTTTGATAAATTTGAAATACTTAGCAAGAAAATTCAAAATCTTCTAGGTGTCAAAATTGTGTCGATCCGAACGGATCATGGTCGTGAATTTGACAACGAAACTCAATTTGGAAACTTTTGTGATACAAATGGTATAACACATAACTTTTCCGCTCCACGTACACCTCAATCAAATGGAGTAGTAGAACGTAAAAATAGAACAATTCAAGAAATGAGTAGAACAATGCTTAATGAACAAAACATACCTCAAAAGTTTTGGTGTAACGCCGTTGACACTTCTACATATATTTTAAATAGAGTCTTAATACATCCTTTCTTAAACAAAACACCATATGAACTTTATAAAGGTAAAAAGCCAACGTTAGGATATTTTAGAGTCTTTGGTTGTAAATGCTTTATTCTTAATACTAAGGATTATCTCACCAAGTTTGACCCAAAGTCCTATGAAGGTGTATTTCTTGGTTACTCTTAAACTAGTAAAGCTTACATTGTCTTAAATAAAGAAACAATGATAGTCGAGGAATCGTTAAACATAACATTTGACGAAAGTCCACCTCCCTCTAAGACATCACCTTTGGTAGATGATGACTTAGTTGAAAGTCAAATGATAGAAAGTCAAATTAATGATAACAAGGGAGATGAACCATTAAATAAGCAAATTATTAACATCAAAGAATCTAAAAGTCATCCTTTGGAAAAAGTCATAGGACAACTTAATCAAAGAACCTTAAGATCACAAGCCCAAAATCAAAGTAATAATTTTTGTTTTGTATCCACCATTGAACCGAAAAACATAAATGAAGCAATAAAAGATGAATCATGGGTAATTGCCATGCAAGAAGAGTTAAACCAATTCGTTAGAAATGATGTTTGGAAATTAGTTCCAAAACCTAAAGATCAAACCATAATTGGAACGAAATGGGTTTTTCGAAATAAAATGGATGAAAATGGTATAGTATCTAGAAACAAAGCTAGGCTTGTTGCACAAGGCTATAATCAACAAGAAGGTATTGATTATGATGAAACTTATGCTCCTGTAGCTAGACTAGAATCTATTAGAATATTACTTGCCTATGCATGTGCTTATGACTTTAAATTATTTCAAATGGATGTTAAAAGTGCTTTTCTTAATGGGTTTATTAACGAAGAAGTGTATGTTGCTCAACCTCCCGGTTTTACCGACTTTGAGAAACCACATCATGTCTTCAAACTCAAGAAAGCATTATACGGCCTTAAACAAGCACCTAAAGCTTGGTACGACCGTCTTAAGACTTTTCTTATTGATAACAAATATATTATGGGATTAGTAGATAATACTCTTTTTACCAAGAAAAAGGAATCATAAATTATTATTGTTCAAATATACGTTGATGACATTATATTCGGATCAACTTGTCAAGAACTATGTGATGATTTCTCTAAAATCATGCATGACGAGTTTGAAATGAGTATGATGGGTGAGTTAAACTTCTTTCTAGGACTTCAAATTAAACAACTAGAAGATGGTATTTTCTTTAACCAATCTAAATATATAAAAGACATGCTTAAGAAATTTGGTCTGGAAGATTCCAAACCAACTAAAACACCCATGTCCTCGGACACTAAACTCACCAAGGACGAAGAAGGTGAATCCGTAGATAACACTAAATATAGAGGAATGATTGGTAGCCTACTCTATCTTACGGCTAGTAGACCCGACATTATGTTTAGTGTTTGTCTATGTGCTCGCTTTCAAGAAAACCCAAAGGCATCACACTTAGAAGCATTAAAAAGGATTTTTAGATATATTAAGGGAACAACGTGTTTAGGATTATGGTATCCCAAAGGAACGGGTATAGAAACCATAGTGTATGCCGACTCGGATCATGCCGGTGATTATGTCGATAGAAAAAGTACAAGTGGTATTTGCACTTTTGTTGGACATTGTCTCACCTCATGGTTTGAAAAGAAGCAAACGGCTTTAGCCATCTCTACTACTGAAGTCGAGTACGTCTCAGCCAGAAAAGCATGTCAACAAGCTCTTTGGATGAAGCAAGCTCTCGTAGACTACGGAATTCATCTCAACGACATTGTGATACTTTGCGACAACAAAGGAGCCATCGATCTCAGCAAGAATCCCGTTCAACATGCTCGTACAAAGCACATTGAAATCCGTCATCATTTTCTTCGCGACAATGTTCAAAAAGGAAACATTTCAATCGAGAAAGTATCCTCCGAAGACAACATTGCCGACATCTTAACTAAACCTCTTAAACGAGAACCTTTTAATTTTCTTAGACTTGGCTTAGGGTTAATGGAACCAAACATGTAGGGTAAACATAGCCTAAAACATTAGAATAGTCAAACCAAAACAATTTTGCCTTGTATCTGCTACTGTAGCCACGGCACCAAACGAAAACATGGACGGAACCAAATATTTGGTGCCGTCTGGTCCGTGGTGTCTACAGAAGCAAAACTGCTATATACATAACATCCTCTTCCTCACAACCCACTTTACCAAAACGTGTAAAACTTAAACCAAGCTCATTATTGACACCATCCCACTCACTAATCACTGAAGATAACATCATTGTAAGTATCCTAACTCCATTTCATCTCTTAATTCTGAGTCTAGGATTCTTATTTATGCACAAAACTATCACAAATCATTACATGGGGTTTTATGTATGCTTTTATACCAAATATGAATTCAATTGGCAAATTGCATAACTAGTCATTCAAATTAGGTACTACATTATCATATTGCATAAACAAATCATGTTTCCCACTAATTGATAGATAATGAATATAAGGCCTTATTCAAACAACCAAACACCTCATGTCAAAAGTTTTGAAAAGCTTCTCACTTGTAGGAAAACATTTTTCATTGCTAATACAAATAGAAACGTTAAAATTTTCATCACTTGCATGCTCTTGAATACTAAAGGTATTGCATAACTAATATGCACTCCCGGGTATATTCAAATGTAGCCACATTGAATTAGGAGCATTTGGGTTATCTCATGGTATTTGCCAAACACCCCACTAAAACCATTTTGTGCATAAAATGAGTCGAGATAACCGCAACTCCAAATTGTTTTCATATAGGCACACACTAGAACCAAAAACGTTAAAATTTATTTTCATTTTTAACATATTAATTCTTGTCCCTAGGAATAACCATGGTAGCCGCAAGATTCTATGATCACAAAGATACCCTTAACTACATTCCCAAACACCACAAAACCAAAGGACTTACCAAGGAACAAGTAGAAATATTTAAGAGTCTAGAATCAAGGCATTTCCATGAGGTTTGAACCATTCACTCATCCTTCCTTGAAAATACCAATCTTCGTGAAGAACTAGCCGCCATTCAATTCGATTGTCTTCTTGACATCGATGAACCAATTTGTCCTAGGTTTGTGTTAGAATTCTATGCTAGTGTGACCGACTTTAGTGATGAAGACGATGATGAATTTTGTCTTAGGTTTAGAATCAACCAAAACGACTACACCATCACCTTAAGCAACTTTGCTCAAGTGTTAGGAATTCCCAACCGAGGAACTTGTGTCTACACGGATAAGTGGTCACTCATGGCTCTTGATACAATCAATGACCGCTCTCTTCCCTACATAACCCGTTTGGCCGATAAGGATGTCATCCGTGAACACCTTTTTAACCCAAAAAGTGATACAACCCGAGTTACCCGAAAGGGAAAAGAGGTAAACCGAGATCCATATGGAATGGAGCTAAATGAACTTAAGCCCGAATTTAAGAAATGGGAGGAACTACTTAGAGCCAACGTCATTAGCACCACAGGAAATAGGGATCACATAAACGCTTGCCTATGTCACATGCTCTACAACTTATCCACCCGACAACCATTCAACTTAGCCTACTACATAGCTAGGAGAATGATTGATATTCCAACTCAAGGATCGGTTGCTCTTCCATACGGGATGCTTCTCACCCGTCTCTATAGAAACTTCGCACCAATTCCACCAACCCCAAAAGGGATGCACCTCCACTATGAACTCATCCCTCACATCTTTGTACCTTTGAGTGATGCTCGAGTTGCTAAGACAAAAGGCAAAAGAGCAAAACCTCCAACTCCATCATCTTCATCATCAAATAGCTCCGAGGATGGTCTTCCAAGCTCTCATCTTCCACCTCATGAGTATTACGCATCTCTTCCCGAGATTGAGAATGAATCAGCAGAATTCAAGCAAACTAAGCGAATGTTCAAGTGCCTTGGTAGGATGATGAACAAGATTTACAAGAAGTTGGACAAATAAGGGTACTTTAAGGAGTGTTTGGAACAATGCATTATCGTTAATGTTTGATACTATTTAGTTGTTTTTATTATGTAGGATGATAATATAACTTGAAACAATAGTGTATGCTAACAATCTCATGCAGGGGGATAGCACAAGTATGCTATCAAATTTTACCCATTTTCACTATATTGTGAAAATCAATAAGCCTTGCTCAAAATCTATGCTCCACTGTGTTTATACATGTGTTATTTACTTTTCCTAACTAGAAATGTTTAGTATAACAGCTTCTGAGAAAAATTTCAGGTTTCGGAAATGTCCCCGACACCTAAAAACATACTCTGTCCATATTTCTGCACTCCACGGATCAGACGGCACCATAATTTTGGTACCGTCCTTTATGTAGTTTGGTACCGCCGTACCTGTACAGGGGGACCAGACGGCACCCTTTTTAGGGTACCGTCCTTGTATGGTTTTGGTGTCGTGGATCCTCCAGGTACTTTTCTAAATTTCGACTCTTTCGTGATTCCAAATTACAATCCATCACTTATAAATCAATCTTAACTAGTGTATACTCTTATTAGAACTAGTATAATTCACTTAGGTATATAAGAAATCCATTTCCCCACCAAAATTCAAAAATTTGAAAAATCCACCCAAGGAGCCCTTTGGCATAAAGGAAGGAACCAAATTTTTGGTACCTTCAAATCCGTGGATAACCTGAATGTTAGGAAATTCCACTCACTAGAACACATTTATTGCAAATCTTTTCTTCTTCACTCCATCTCTCTTGTATGGATTGACTTGGGTGATATGACTAGCATTCAACCCACTTCCAAATCATTAGGAACCTCCTCTCTTCAATGGTTTAACATCAAATCAAACACATTTCTCCACAAAATTTCACTTCTATAAATTGAGAGGTTTTACCATGATCATCCTCACACCTTCTTCATTCTTACTATTATCTAGCAAAGTAAAACCCAAGTCAAAAATGACAAAATCCTCTCTAAAACCTTGCAAGAAGACCGCTAGAATTAGCGTTAGGCCGTGTTGCTTCGTTAACATTAGCTCCTCATCCGAGTCTTCTCCACTCACAATCTCTTCTCCCATCCGAGATGATACAAGCCTCACCATGGCTACACCAAATCAATCACACATTGTGATCACCACTCCACCACCTACAAAAACACCAACTTCACCTCCTCCGGCACCCATCCAAACATCCAAAACACCCTCACCACCTTCACCACCAAGGTCTCCAAATCTCATTCCTATGGAGCTATTTTCAACACCACCAACATCACCAAATCCTTTCCTAGAGGACTTGGAAGACTTGCCTCCTAGGCCAAGTCATCCACCACCATTGCCATCCTTTGGCACAATTGAGCGAATCGCTCATAAATCACCTCGGTCATCCTTTGACCCAAACGCCCCATTAGGGCCAAGACCTCTCCTTTTCCACCCCATTCACAAGGACATTCATGGTCCTTTATATGGAGATCATCCACTTCCCCCATCAATGTCTCCTCATCTTGAGGACATTGAGGAATGTATGTGGGATGCAAATCCCACTAGAGAGGAGATTCAAGCGGAACTCCACAACCTCCACCAATTCAAAGGCATGGTGGATTCTCACTTAAGTGAGAGAATGCAAATGCAAAATGCTTTGCTTGCATCCATCATGACCACTCCAAACATCCCCAACACCACCAACACATCCACCATTCCACCACCACAACCTCCCCAAACATTCTACCCTTCAAGGCATGGTTGCTCAACTTGTGAGCAAACGGGCCAAACCGTGGAACGGACACGGGTTATGGTCCATGACTTCCAAGAAGAAATGAGGTTCATCCTCAACCACATCCTTGAGCGTCTCAAAGCTCTTTCCCATCCACCATCACTTTAGGATGGTTTTAGAATAGCCTTTCTTATTTTTACTTTCTTAGGATAATTTTTATTTCTTGTACTTAAAACACATCATTGTGTTCTCTTTTCATGATCTTTACTCATGAAAAATTTTAACTAATGAATGTTGTTTATTATATTATTGGTGTCATTACATAGGGTTTGGAAATGCTTATGAATGATCATTATTACTAACAATTTTTTTTGTAGCTTTATTTTCACAATCCATGTATCTTCCTATTAAAGCACCCAATTTAGGGGGAGCTTTGAACAAGGGGGAGATAGTAGCTCGGGCTCATTACATTCCGCTTAGCCTCTTCTTTTTGTTGAGACAAAAAGGGGGAGAAAATATAGAACTTTGAAATTATTTATATTTGACTTTTCTGAAAAAGTCAACCTGCATACATTTGACTTTCTAAAAGTCAAACAGGAACCCTCATTGATAAAACTTGACTTTTCTTAAAAAAGTCAAACTGCATACTTTGACTTTCTGAAAAAGTCAACATCATGCATCAACTAGTGAATTCTTTGACTCTCATAAAAAGTCAAACATCATACACTTGCATTATCATTTCCTTTTCAAGTTCTAAAACTAATATTTTTATAACTCTTGTACAAACTTTGTTTCTTTTATAAAAATAAAATTTATATTTTGTCCTCAACAAAAAGGGGGAGATTGTTAATACAAATATCGTCATTAAACGTTATTTATATTTTTGATCTTTGCCTAAGTTTTGTTAACGACACAAGTAAATTTAATTTATAAAAGCTTAAAGCTTGTCAAGTTTAATAGATATTAAAACAAGCTTTCTCAAACAATATATTCATCATTCAAGCATTTACATTTGTGATTAGTGACATCTTGATATGACTCTAATCATTATGTATGATAGTAGTTTTTAGAATGTGTTAGGTTCTTAAAACCAAACACTACTTAAGCATTTGCATATTTCTAAAAATAGAAATACAACATATGACATCATGTATTACATCATGGAAATCATTGGAAGATTTCATTAGATATTTTGTGAAGATTTGTACTCTTCATATCTTGCACAATCTTACTTAGATAGAGTTGACCTTGGCAAGATTTGATATCTTGGCTGTCAGACCCGGCGGTACCAAAATGGTACACGGGCGGAACCCTTTTAAGGGGTCCGCCGTCCGTGGACGCTCCTGTCCATTTTGGCTATAAATAGCAATGCCAAGCCAAGTAGTTTTTCATCCTTTTCTAACATACTCTCATACATATCTTCTCTCTAACCTTTCTAACTCAGTTTCATATCATATTAGTGATCTCTTTTGTAGCAAAGAAGATCAAGTCATATTTAAGCTTCAACGAGAAGTTGGAAGTGTTGTTTGTTTAGTGTTGTATGATCTAGTGTTGATCCATACTTCATTATTGTTTCAAACCATCATAATCTTGTGAGTGTGAGTGGTTAGTATTTTAGTCCTCAAAATACATTGTGTGTGGGAGTCGTTGTACCCTTGGAAAGAACTCGACATCTAGCTTAGTGTCGGAAATAGTGTAAGCGAAGTGTAAAGGTTTTCTCCGCCAGTGAAAGGAGCTTGTTGACTAGTGAAGTTAAACTCTCGAGTGTGAGACTCGGGGAGTGGAGTAGGGCAAGGAAAAAGAGTCCTTGTAGGCCGAACCACTATAAACAACTTGTTGTGGTTTGATCATCTCTTTCCTTATTTACTTATTACACATTGCTTGCATATTTCATTAACATACTCAAGATCAATATCAATTGATCTTTCAATAAGTTTCAAAACAAAGTTTTTAATTGGTAAACTATTCAACCCCCCTTCTAGTTTTCTACAAAGGGTTTCTAAAATTCTTTCAAATCCAACGGTTAAAACTCTTTAAACTGATTTTGGAAAATTGTTCACTCGAACGAACTGGGTGATTATGCATAAAAGTGTTTGGATTGAAAAAAGTTGTGTTAAAACCTTTCTTAGTGTCTATTAAATTTGTTTCAATCGTCCTATACCATCCTGAATCTTAAATTTCATTAAGTTGAATTCTAGGGTTCTTGCACTCATCTAGGGCGTTTCTATTCTGTGATATGTTATTAGGTAGTCAAGAATGTGTTAGAATAAGTATATATGCATGATTTGAACCTTTAAATTAGCCCAGAAACATCTAAACTGTAAGAATTTAAGTTTTAGGTTTTAGGGTTCATCTCCCATGAATCTTCTGATTTTGTGGTGGAAATGTGTTAAATCTTGTTCCATTGCACTCATATGACATCTAGGACACTCCAGAAACATTCTTGTTTGATTTGTGTAGCTATATCCATTACACGTAGATTAAGGATTTAGGGTTTAAGTAATTTTACGCCTAAGTCTTTCTGTGTGTATCTGATATGTTCTTATGCTTGTTTTGTGATCTAAAAGATGTTTGGAATTAACTGCAATCAAGTTTTCATGTTTATAGTTAACAGGATAATTATTCGTAATGTCAGAATCTTCAGGTGTTCAAACCGTTACGCTTAAAGAATGTTTTTATGCGTAAAGGTAACAACTAAGAGAAATCTTACGCGTAACTCTTACGCATAAGAGGTCTACAAGGGATTACGCGTATCTTGGAAAGATATTCGTAAACAAGGCTTGCTACGCATAAGCTTTACTCTTACGAGTAAACTTTACGCGTAACATCTTGCTTATTCCTACGCGTAAGCCTAAAGCCTTTGAACTTGTCTTACGCGTAAGAAACTCTTACGCATAAGCTTGGTCTTACGCTTTAGCTTACTCCTACGCATAAGCTCCTTTCTTACGCATAAGGATCCTTGTTACTCATAACCCACTGCTCACTACATTTTGGCCTATTACGCATATGTTACTTGTTAAATGTTACGCATAAGTCACAAAATACCTAATGTTTCGTATAAGCTTACAAAAGTTAATATGTTGTGTGTTAAGTGAAAAATTGGACTTTGTTAACATGTTCACGTAACTTATCACTTCAACTTCAATCAATTGGAACAATGTGACTTAGGACTTGTAACTAACATAATACTGTTACCATCAAACAAGGAATTAGATAATTAATCAGACTAAAATAAACACATTGTGTTTCCATATGTCTGTCTTTTTGTCTAATGTCTTTCAGATCACAAAATGGCTGCAAATCAAGCAATCATCAATGCCCCAGCAGAGCTCTTGATGGCAAACACATTCCCAGCTGGATACGACAAAACAATTGGCAAGAAAAATCTCCGTGTCATCTTCAACAACTTCATATGCTCATAATCATCTTGCAGAATTGCTGTGGACATCCTTCTGCAACATCCATTCAAATTCATACTCACAAAGTCATCCGGATGATGAGTATGATTCAATGGATGAGGAAATACTATTTCATAAGTCATTAAAGCAGAAAAGGATGGAATACCATGCTTCAACCTTTCCGGTTAATCAACCCGGTGGGGCAGGAGGGTCAAGCAGTAGTCCTCCACTTATGGAAGATCCATTGCAAACATCTCTTACCCCATCCGATCCGGTTAATCAACCCGGTAAGGATCAGGGTGTCACTGTCTCTACAAATGTTGAAATGAAGCAACCACAACAACAACTTAAACAACCGCAAGTAGAAAAGCATGGTGAAGATGGGGAAATATGTGACGAAGGAGATTACAATCATGATAAGGATGAAAGAGTCCCTGATGATGATAATTTGGCGGCTGAAGAGGAAATGTTGCAAAAAGAGGCTGAAGAAACTGCTAGAGCTGAGGAGGAAAAGTTAAAGAAGGAATCAGACAACTACTTAGTTGACAATCCAATACACAAACCTCAACAGTCTTCTGAATCACCTCTTGACACTTTCACCAAACCCAAATCATCATCTCGATCATCACCTCCATCAACATAAGAAACACCAATGTCAACAACAAAATCTATTAAAAAGGCAACTCCATCCAATGATTTGACAAATGGTTAAGCAGGTTATCACCACTACACAACAAGCTACACAGCCACCACCATCTGATCAACCAAGGGATTCAGAAACCACACCACCAATGGAGAAAACCGTTGATCACTTTACATACACTGATGGTGAGGATCACGACATACCTGAGCCCCAATCAGAACCTCAACCGAAATTTAGATAAAGTACATTACTGCACTCCTTGTTTTCATACGCTTCAAATTAAAGAGCGTGTTGAAGTTCTCCACCTCGGGGTCGAATCTTACCTAAATTCTACACTTCATCGGAATCAATCAAGAACCTCAGTACAAAATCGTTCTTAAACAAAAGTTTGGGTTTGTCTACCGATGTGAAAATCATCATACTTCCTTCATAGCTTTCGATGAAATTCACTAAGTTCTATGACGCCACCCTGGAGATGGTTCGAGATGGATTGGCATATCGATTGAAGGACA
The DNA here is from genome assembly GCA_019973895.1 of Chrysanthemum seticuspe. Taxonomy (NCBI): domain Eukaryota; kingdom Viridiplantae; phylum Streptophyta; class Magnoliopsida; order Asterales; family Asteraceae; genus Chrysanthemum; species Chrysanthemum seticuspe. Next base: position 96,711,332 of record BPTQ01000002.1, on the reverse strand, counting down.
TTGAGTTGGGTATAATTCAGACGAAGAGATGGAATTCAAAGGATCGCAAGGATGTTCGTTGATTTATCACTAGGATTGATGAATATTTGATTCATCGGGATCAAATGCAACGGTTGGAGAGCTATGTGGGAGGATGATCAAACTTTCCGATTTTGACTTTCCAACGTCCTCAGAAAGTAGCTGATCGTCTGTAATCATTGGGTACTCTCTTGATTGTGATTTTGTTTGTTTGATTATGACATGGCTTGTGCACACATAACAATGTACAACCCGTAATTGTCAAGAAAGGACCCTGTGGTACGCTTCAGTGCCACAATCCTTATAAAAGGAGCGAAAGCTTCTTACTTTTGAGTAAAACCTATCAAACCTTTCATCTTTCAAGGTTTTGCTCAAAAGAACAAGTACTTCCCCACATGATTTTCAAAACCTCAACCGTTTATATCACTTGTTGAGGGGGAGTATTTGTATTAAAACTTTGTTCACAAATTGTTCATAGTGGTCATCTTCCCGCAACACTCGAAATGGTCATATTTATTCTCAACTTTTCAAAAATAACATTTTATATGCCATTTTTGAGGGGGAGAAAATTATGTGATAAGAAATATGTTGTGTAAATGCAAATGAATCTTTGTGTAATAGACTTAACCAATGAATTGACGGTACTAAACTGTTAGTAAATCGAAAAGACTTGTCCGGGACGGGTAATAATTTCAAGCTAGTTCGCTAGTAATGTAAACGTGTCTCGCAAAGGACTTGTCCGAGTAAAAAGTACCATTCGAGAAACTCTTGGTAGACATGAACTCTGACGGGTATGACAACCTTTCGAGGCTTGTCTACACCTTCAAGGTAGTTATTAGAGCTAGTTGTCACCTAAAAGCTGACAATGTAACTCTTTAACTATGCAACGTAACCGTGTCTCGCGGGGGAGTGTCTATCTTGAGTTGATCAATTCAAAAGTGCGCGCTCTTCCCACACAGTGCAGATTTCCGTCAAAACTCTAAAGCACATGTGGAGGGGGAGTATTTCTGCTAAAAGATAAAACTCTCACAGTGGTTCAAACATGTTTTTCATTTACAAACCCTTTGAGAGATTTTCTTGAAAATTGGTTTTATGGCAACATAGGTTAGTCATGGAGTGATAAGGTGACTAAGGTTAGGAATAACCGTCATATGATCCGCCAGAGCCGGAGGGATCTACCCAATGACATCACAAATAGTTAGTACTTAGAAGTCCTTAGGTATGATTATAAAAAGGAGAAATTGAGAATCAGAGAAAGAAGGAGTTGAAGAATTAAAAAGAAATGCAAAGAAAAGGGTGAAAAGAAATAGCCCTCCAAATTATTCAACTTAGGGCAGACACCGGGTTCAATTCATATGCTACTGGTTGTCACTTGGTGACACCGGTATTGAAGACTAAAAGTCGTCATGGACCCAGTGACGCATGCACTAAACCTTCTTAGCCACTCAAGTCTCTCTCAAAAGAAGCTTGTTTCATTCTCACAGGGAACCCTACGTAAACTATTGGCTTTCTCTTAGAGATCGCTGGTATTGAAGAAGGAGACCCTCTCCCTAGTCTCCGCTCAGGAAAACCAAAACGCACAATTGAGTCTAGAGCCACGAGATTCATCAAAAGATCTCTTAGGTACACTTGACATTTCATCACTTGATGTTCAACAATAAGAACATCAGTGGTACGTTATCGAGTCCTTCACAGATCTTAGCAATCTGTCGAGAACATTTATGAGAGGTTCACATATGTAATCCTCAGTGATTGAATGGAAACTCCTACCAGGGTCAACATCAAACAGCCCTGACAGCAGGTCACTTCGGTAACTCCCCGTGGAATACGCTTAGTGTGTCTCAAACGGTCTACAGTCGTGAGGTGATGCTTCGGTGTACCTCAGCGACTCATCTGAACTGTAGGTGTACTTCGGTATATCGTGTTATCTCACTTGTGGGACTCCAGTTCAGGAACGGCCTTTGTGAGAATTAGAGTGGTGTTTTCACACTATGCTGTTAACACTCTCGAAGTTCAAACTTGTAAGTGCCGGAATCCGCTTATTACTAACCGTTTTAAATGTTTTCTTATTATGGAAGCTCCGGAGCGGGATGATCGTGCAGATTCTTCTCATGCTCACGCCAACATCATCACTAATGGAAGTTCTATCCAAAAGCAACACAACAGTCAAAATGATTCTTCGTCAAATCAAAGAATCTACAAAGTTAAAGACTTAAAGAACTTCATCAGTACTGAATTCCAACGTCAAAGAGCGTGTGAGCATGTTGAAGAATGACTTAGAGACACTGTAGCGGCGAAGCAGACCTGAGGCAGACTTGATGCAGACAACAACATACTATCAATTTCATCACAAAGAACAATGATCAAAGAACAAAGTTAAAGATGACGTCAAAGCATAATTGTTCAAAGAAAACCATCTCTCTACACTGGGGAGATTGTTCGAATCAAGGCATTCATTCTCACAAGAAAAGAAGAATGTCAGAAGACGTCAAAGCTACTATTACATCAACGCCTTCACCGTTTTTCATCACCAACACTTGAGGGGGAGATTGTTGGAATCACTCCTAAACCTTAATTCAAGCGTTTGTTACTCATATGTAATAGGTAGTTTATTATGGCCTTTATGTTTGTTTAAGGTCAAGCTTATGTAGAAGACCCATAAGCTTAGACCCATGTCCAATAAGGAAAAGGGAAGGAGTGGGAGTGTTGCCCTAGCTCCTTGCCTATAAATACTATGTAATAACTCTCACTTGAGGGTTGGTTGTTCTCTTTTCTATTTCACTCTTTGCTTTAACCTTTCTCTATTATATTCGTGTGTTTGGATAATGGTTCAACCGATCTCTCCTTCATCTATTTCTTCTATTGATGCTTGTGTTGTAAAACTAGTGACCTAACACTTTACCTAACCAAAAAATCATAATGATATATATACCCAATTTAAACACAAAATTTGTCATATATACCCATTATACAAATTAATTCATTTGGAATTTCAGAAAATCTTTACAATTATCAATTTAACATATATTTAGACTATTTTACCCTTTTTAATATAGAGTAGTATGTCGTTCTTTTATTTTCTTTAGTGCACAAAGTTGGGCATTTGTAACAAGTACCAACGTTGATCTTCAAATGTGGGATGGGGTAATACTCTACTTGATAATGGAAACAAGATATTGATTAAAACGTTGGAATAAGTCAAGGATTTTCAGTTGCCCAATTTCCTTTGATGTTTTCACGGTTGTAACTTGTCTTTTCTTTTTGCGAGAAAAATGAAAACATTGAATTCATTATGATATATCACAAAGTTATGTAAATTGATATTCATTTTCTCAAAGCATCACAACGAGTGTTTTCTTTCGTTCTAGTGAGTGTGGTGTATTTGCATTAGTTTGTTGTTTGACAATTGCTGGACAAGGAGATGTGTTTATATGAAGGGTATAATGAGTTTTTAATAATGTAAATTAAGTTTTAATTGATTTAATAACAAAATAAGTAGATATGACAAATTTGATGTTTAAATTGGTTATATATATTACATTATAGGTTTTTGTTGGATAAATATGACAATTAAGGGTCCGTTTGTTCAGGGACTTTTGATTTGAGTAATGTAATTATTTCTATAAAATTATTGTTTGGCATCTGAAGTTCATTATTCCTCAATATTTATTCCTTTTAAATTTGATGACTTTCGTGATTCTTACAATATTGGACCAACATCCCTATTTCTATACTTAGCACCACTCATTTTATCCATTTTCGTTTGTTTAATCCATGAGTTAAAATTGTATAAACAATTTGACTAATGTACATACTTATTTTTAAAATAAAATAATATTTTACATTATCATTTATTTTCTCTATCATTCTTTTCTTTCATTCAATATCAAATCCGAATCTTATTCCAAACCCATAAACAAAACAAACGGACCATAAGGTTTTAAATTGAGGATATATGAAATAACCCTAACTATTAGGAGGAGAGTTATTTTACATATAAAACTTTTCTAACATATCAAGATACTCATCCCCACCATTCATCTAAAAAAAATCAATGGTTGAGATTAAAAGCATTTTATTATTTCACATATTTTTTATAATTTAAATATCTCTTAAACCATTAATCGTTAAGCGAAAATAATTACACCATCGCGACGAGCATTTAATTATCTTTCTAAAGACGGGCACTTTGATATACTTTCGAAAAAAGAAAAAAATTCGCGTTTTTCACGCTTTTTCATCTTTTTTCAGTTTTTTTTTCCTTTCAAATGTGAGATTTGCATGAAAAAATCACATGTGATTAAACACTAATTTGAATATCGCATGTGATATAATATCACATGTGATATTACATATCACATGTGAAATCATATGTGATTTAACACTAATATCACATGCGATATTCAAATTAGTGTTTAATCACATGTGATTTTTTAATGCAAATTTTAATAACGAAAAAAGCGAAAAAAATGTAAAAAAAAGGATGAAAAACACGATTTTTTTTATCGAAAGAATATCAAAATGCCTATTTATAGAAAGATAATTAAATGTTTATCGTAATGGTATATTTTTTTTACTTAACGATTAACAGTTTGAAAAGTGTTAATATTTGGAAAAAAAAAAATAAAAATGAGTTTTTTAAATTGTTAAAATTAATCTCATTAGATCAAATAAAAATGATGAGAAAATGGAGAGTGGAAATAAGTTTTGTCTTGATCTTAAATCAATTATTAGTGCTAAATCTTTAAAAAAAGTCTTTTACTAGCTTCATGTTTCATTTATCTTTCCTCATAAAAGAATTATAAAGATTTTCTTAAAAAATTTATTTTTACTTTCCTATAGCTTCCTTTTCATATCTTTCCTTACCTTACCCCTGTAACTTTAACTTAAAATCACATCACTTTTAAAAGATTTTATTGGCCGAAAGTAATAATTTATTGATGAAGAATATGAATTTAACTTTTGTGCATTTTCAAATCTATTAACCCTCTATTTTAATTATTGTTAATTGTATTGTTCGCCCCTTATTTGTGTTACCCTACAAACATTTGGTTTCACCGGCGGCGTAAGACGATAGGAATCTCCGGCAGTTTCATTCTAGGTTATATTCTTTTCATTCATATCAAATTCTAGTCAAATGCTATTTGGTTTGGTTTGAGAATTGAAACCTGCTGTCTGCTTATTGCTTATCTTATTTATAATTTATAAATAATCACTTTTCAAGTGTTTGGATTGCTAAGTGCTTATTGGCTTATATATTTTGGATGGTGTTTATTTTAAGCTAAAATATGCAACCCCCTAAGTAGTTTGGATAAGCAATCTTAAATACCTACAAAGTTGTTGGTATTCTACTATTCTAGTGTGCGGTGCACTTGTTAGAGCTAATATGCTTCCGACCACGACAAAGATGCGGGGTCAAGGGGGCCGCGCCCCTGGTTAGGGTATATAAACGGTTTTACCCCTTTTTCACACCGAAAATAAAAAGTTTCTGTTTATTGGTCTCATTTGCAACATACAAATACAAACAGAATGTGTTTGTTTTGCTTAGTTCTCTTGTGCCTAGAAACTAATAAGTGTTCTCCCCGAATTATCCCTGTAAGGATTTTGTGATACCCGAGCGTTAAAGGGTCCGGATAATTTATTTGGAAAGTGAACATACACGAATTAAGAGATTATCTAAGATTATCATCACAACCCTTACCCAATTTTTAATATTTTTTATCAATAACTACTTATCTAATGTATCGAATCGCATTAAGTCTAATAAGCAATCCAAAATACCCCTGTAAAATACTACAATTCAATAAGAGTATAAGCAGTTTCAAAAAGTAATTCCAAACACCCTTGTAATGTATTACAAATTCTGCATGTAATGTATTTGAGTTCTGTTTCATCCAGAAATATTATGTGAACCAAACGCCATCCTAAATACTGCTAGTCAGTAACCATATTCATCGTGTTTTCGTGTATCCCTTTATGCAAATTTATCTTGATTTTGAATTTAGTACTGCATCATATGACTTTATTGTTACCTGAATTCAAACTTAATGCTACAATACCTTTTTAATGACGATTAAGGCAATAGTAGATAATTTTAATGAGAATTTGTCAAAAAAAGGGACTATATTGTTGAGCTATAGAATGTCACTATATTTTTGCGGGAATTTTGCTTTTTGGTACCATCTGTATATGGAATAAGGCTATACTCATTAATTAGTTTTCTTTCTTTTTTTAGTTTACTTTAGTTTTCAAGAAAAGATGCCTTCAAAGATTGCACAAATACGACTTGTGAGTTCCCATCCTCAAGTTTACCCACCATGTGATGACTCATACGCCTTAGTCGACGCACTATTGGCTGACCGGACCAAATTGTTGGAACACCACCCAACAATTTGTATGGAAATTGGTTGTGGGAGCGGTTATGTCATTACTAGTCTTGCTCTTATACTCGGATCAGAGTCCCAAAACGCCTATTATTTTGCAACTGATGTGAATCCTGATGCTACAAAAGTGACTCGTGAGACACTTGAAGCTCATGGGGTTAATGCAGAGTTGTTAACTACCAATATCGCTTCAGGGATTGAAAAAAGACTGTCGGGAATGGTGGATTTGATGGTGATTAACCCACCTTATGTGCCAACACCCGAGGAAGAAGTAGGCAATTCCGGGATTTCAGCTGCTTGGGCTGGTGGTGAAAATGGTAGAAGTGTTATTGATAAGATTTTACCGGTTGCTGATAATCTGTTGTCAGAAAGAGGGTGGTTGTATATGTTATTTCTTGCGGAAAATGACCCGTTACAGATATGTCTTCAAATGAATAAAAGAGGTTTTGGCTCGAAGATAGTTGTTCAGAGATCAACAGAAGAGGAAACTCTTCATGTAATTAAATTTTGGCGTGATCCTGATATTCAGATAGAGGGTAGTGAAGGGGGTTCAAGTGGTAAAACGGGTCCACATAGGGGTTGGGAATTTCTGATGTCACAGATTTCTCGATTGTCATTCCGGGAGACGAGGCAATAGCAGTTACAGTTGATGCGTATGAGGTGAAATAGCGTAAACTTTACTTTCATGTTCATGGTTTTATACATAATCACATTTGTTTTGAATTTGTCAAGGTTGATTAAATGAAGCGTTTCTTTGTTTGAATTTATTGTGTGAGCTTCAAAATGTCACTAATTAAGTCATTAATTTATTTGATTCGGAGTAGTTTAGGTGCCTGAGTTTTTTATAACAAATGCTTAGATCAAACCTGTAAAAGTAGATTGTTTATACATTTGTGATTTATATATATGTTTTGAGTAATTGAATATCGAGTTTTATATTAGACCTCGCCAGGTTGCTTAAATAGTAGAGTGAATCTAATCCATTTTCTATCCATGGGTTGATTGATTGCAAATGTATTGAACTATACCAATATTACTATTGTATGTATGCAATAAAAACTTTTCCTACTGTAACCGGTACATGGAAATGTTCTTTATAACTGAGCCTAATACCTTTGCACATGTACAAAAGTACAAAACTACCCTTTAAAAAGTAACTCCCAATACCGTCTTTCACGGGTTATGGGTCCCAATACCGTCTTCCACGGTGTATGGGGGAGGTTAAGACGTAGACAACCATACCCCTACCTAAGGTAGAGAGGTTGTTTCCGGTTCTACCAAATGTAGAAAAGGACCTCCGGCCTTGCAAGGGGTGAGGATCGAACCCTTGACCTCTGTTTTCAGAGGTAAGGGTGTTAACCACTTGATCCAACCTTGCTCTTTTTCAGATGACATAGTTTCAACAAAAGCGTCGTCTCAGTGATCGTATAATTATATATATATTCCAATATGACCCGTTTTCCTCTATCACATTTTGCCGTAACGGTCCATTTTGCCTGCTCTACTAACTAACTAAACCTTGACTTCACAAATTTCCAATTTGATGGCAACAAATAATTTGAAGAAATATGTGTTACACCTGAAGTGTGTGACACGCAGCTAATTTGTACTAAAGGACCAACAAAACCTTTGTCAAAATCTCATGATACGGTAAGCTCAAAGGATATAAATTATAAATAATTTATTCATCTCTAACAAACATGGATGAATGCCAGGCCAGCATGGAAAACTTTATATAACTGTACATTCATAAAATCATACCCACCAGCATAAACATAGTACATAAACACCGCCTTCTACTTTCTGCTGTTAATCGTTGTTGCTAACAAGTTGAAATGAAGTTATATAAAGCTTACCATATTTTACCAGTTATCTACCTTTCATTAACAGCAGCAACCTCAGTAGCACTTTTAAACTACGGTAAGCCAGGTGCAATGATAAGTGTGGGAATGTGCTAATTCCATTCCCTTTTGGAATCGGAGCAAACTGTTCTGTCAATGAATGGTACGTTGTTGATTGCAACTCTTCTACCCCATATCTATTAGCAATGAACCACCTCGAAGTGTTGAGTGTTGACTTGGAAAATCAAACAGTCACTGTTAATAATATGCAAAAGATCTCTAATTGCAGTGAGACGATCAAGAACTTGGATCTTGGTAAGACTCCCTTCATGTATTCCAAATCACATAATAAGTTTGTTGTTGAAGGGTGTGGTAATGCTTTGATGATGATAGTGTGCTCACCGGGTGTTCCACTACTTGTCTCAGTAACACTGTTAGCGATACAAACAACAAAGAGTAAAGTCCAAAATACATCCCTATGGTTTGTCCCGTGTCTCGCTTTACATCCCTAAACTTTTTTTTGGCACAAAACCATCCATCCGTTAGTAAAGTTGGCACAAAACCATCCCCCTGTTAGTAAAGTCAGTCAATGAGGACTAACAGAGCAAATTATTTCTCCGTTATCTCGTAACGGAAGAGAGAATATTTGCATCGTCAGTGTCAGTCGTAAGGACTAACGGTTCAATTTATTTTTGGAAATAAATTGCATCGTTAGTCCTAAGGACTAACGGTGCAAAATTTTTTTGGGAAATAAAATAAAAAGGGGCCAATAAAGAGGTGATGGAGGTGGTAATTGTGGTGGGTTGCGGCGGTGGAGGTGGGTGGTGGTGGCAGTGGTGGCGGTGGGTTGTGGTTGTGGTGGCGGTGGCGGTGGTGTTTGTGGGGGTGGCGGCGGTGGAGGTGGTTGGTGGTGGCGTTGGGTGGTGGTGGGTGACGGTAATGGTGGTGGTGGGTGGCGGTGATGGTGGTGGTGGGTGGAGGTGGTGGCGGTGGGTGGTGGTGATGGTAGTGGTGGCTGTGGAGGTGGTGGCGGTGGTGGTTATGGTGGGTGGCAGCGGTGGAGGTGGGTGGTGGCGGTGATGGTGGTGGTGGGTGGAGGTGGTGGGTGGAGGTGTTAGTGGCCCCCTTTTAATTTATTTTCTAAAATACTTTTGCACCGTTAGTCCTTAGGACTAACGATGCAATTTATTTCCGAAAATAAATTGTACCGTTAATCTTTAGGACTGACAATGCAAATATTCTCTCTTCCGTTAGGAGATAACAGAGAAATAATTTGCACCGTTAGTCCTTATTGACTGACTATACTAACAGAGGGTTGGTTTTGTGCCAACTTTACTAACGGAGGATGGTTTTGTGCCAAAAAAAAGTTTAGGGATGTAAAGCGAGACACATGACAAACCACAAGGATGTATTTTGGGCTTTACTCAACAACAAATGTGTTGGCATCAGCTGTTGTCAAACCACAATTCCTCGTTATCTCAAATCATACAATATGAATCTCATGGGTTTGGCAAGTCAGATGGACGGAGATAGAGCTTGTGGGTCTGCCTTCTAGGTGGATAAAGACTTATATGAGCCATTTACTGTTAGGGGTACTGACTCTGTTATTCCGACATCACTTCTGTGGACTCTAGTGGGCATTGACAAAGATCAAGTAAATCGTTGTGTAGCTAGAAACGAGAATTCGCTGGTTGATATGGGCAATGGTACTGTGGTAGATACATGGAGTTGTTCCTTTCGGGAGGTTTTCCAAGAAAATCCTTATTTAGCAAATGAATGCAGCGGTATGAAGTTCTATCATTATATTACTCCATCTAATTTGTTTAAATGGCTTGTTTTTTGTGGACTCTAGCGGGCATCGACAAAGATCAAGCAAACTGTTGTGTAGCTAGAAACGAGAATTTGCTAGTTGATATGGGCAATGGTACTGTGGTAGTAGATACATGGAGTTCCTTTCGGGAGGTTTTCCAAGAAAATCCTTATTTAGCAAATGGATGCAGCGTATGAAGTTCTATCATTATATTACTCTTATCTAGTTTGTTTATTTGGCTTGTTTTCGAACTTAGTTGTGTATACCTTATCTAACATTTATGAATCAACTTTCATTTCGCCTTATATATGACGGAAGAGTGTATAAGGTGCAGGAATATGTTGGTGTGTATTAGCCCAGAACAGGGTAAAATAATCAATAGCAACTACAAATACCACTTAGTGGCTACCGGATATCACTTGGAATCGTGTGATCACTTTCCAAAGTAAACTATTCGACCCTAATGCCTGGGTTACACGAATATCTACTTGGGATAAGACCAAATGTAGTTATAGAATTAGGCACAATTCAATAACCCTTTTGCTTAGAAGTGTTAATCGTTTTCTGTGTATCTTTCATGCATGATCAGATCTCTTATATATAGGAGATTACTCTTAGCTAGTCAAATGGAATTATGAGAATTAATCGCCCCATTAATCGCCTCATAATTATCCCCATTATAGTTGTTAGTGGTTACATGACCAATTAAACGTGGTCATTATGCAGTTGTAACTGCCACTTAGCAGTACTTTCGTAATACTACCAGTACTTTCCACTAGCAGTACTTTCATACTAGCAGTACTTTCCACTAGCAGTACTTTCATAGCACTAGCAGTGGTAACACTGCCTATCTGCACTAACTTAGCACTAGCAGTGAAAACACTACCTATCAGTGCTAACTTAGTACTAGCAGTGGAAACACTACCTGTACAAACCACTATTAGAGTCAGGGTGTTCAGGGACCTTATGGGTGTACACTCCGTACCTCCTGACCCATTACCAGATGTGAACTAATCCCACAAGTGCACTAAATTTTCCAACAATCCTCCCCAAATTTAGTTCACTTCCTTTTCATGAAAAACAAACATTAAACAAAACATGTGCATAAACGAAAATATTCTGAGGATTGAATTTCCATCTTAGTACATTACACGTTCAAATATTCGAGAATCAGGGTGTTCTAAGAATTGAACCCTTCAACCCATTTGAATACCTGAAGATAAAATACACACAAGTTTTCAAACACTTATCAGCTCTTGACACTATACAAGCCATGTGTCCATATCCAAATTCATAAATGTTGTAAAAGCTAAAAGTCCAAAAGCTTCCTGAAGCGGCAAAACTTCAACATTTACATAGGTAGTTCCTCTTTATTCATGCTCCTGCCAAGCACTTTTTCAAAGAAAGTTAACCATTAAGAAGTAAAGACTTCATCCTCCTTTCAGCAAGTTCTGAGCACAACCTTGGGATGTAAATAAAACATGTGCTCCAGTCCAATGAATGTTCAGCTTTCCACATTGAACTCAACTCCCAAGTTTCCTCAGGAGGGAGTTGGGTGTCCTAGCATTCAGTGACTAAGTTGGACTTAAACCCATCCCTTTAGCAGACTTTATAACCAAGTCTCTAGCCAAACCCTTCGTCAAGTGATCGGCTAAGTTATGTTGAGATATAACAAACTCTATAGATACCACCCCATTCATGATAAGCTCACGAATCATGCTATGTCTGACACCTAAGTGTCTAGACTTACCATTGTACATTTGGCTATAAGCCTTAGCCAAAGTAGCTGCACTATCACAACGGATAGAAATAGGTGCTATAGGTTTAGGCCACAATGGAATCTCAAGAAGCAAGTTTTTCAACCATTCAGCTTCTTTACCAGCAGCAGCTAAAGCTACAAATTCAGATTCCATTGTTGAACTGGTGATGCAAGTTTGCTTCTTGGATGCCCAAGAAATTGCACCTCCACCAAGTAGGAATACCCAACCACTGGTAGACGAATTGTCTTCAGTGTTACTGATCCAACTTGCATCAGTGTATCCTTCCAACACTGATGGGTAACCAGTATATGAGAGACTATAATCCATAGTTCTCTTCAAATACTTCAGTACCCTCTGAACTGCTTGCCAGTGATGAGCACTAGGATTACTAGTATACTTGCTCAATTTTCCCACTGCAAAACCAATATCAGGTCTTGTACAAGTCATGGCATACATCAAGCAGCCAATTACCCTAGAATACTCAAGTTGAGATACAGCCTTGCCATTATTAGGCATTAGTTTCTCACAAGTATCCATAGGTGTACTCACTGGAGTACACTCAAAGTAATTGAATTTCCTCAACACCTTCTCAATATAATGAGTCTGAGAGATAGAAATTCTTTTACTTTCATGTTTAATCCTTATACCAAGGATAACATCAGCCTCCCCCATGTCCTTCATGGAGAACCTTGATGACAAAAATTCCTTTGTCAGGTCAACCTGATTTTGGTCAGTGCCAAAGATCAACATGTCATCAACATATAGACAAATGAGGACTCCTTTACCAGATTCATCAAATTTGCTATATACACATTTGTCAGCTTGGTTAAGAACATAACCACTAGACAAAACCACTTCATCAAATTTTTGATGCCATTGCTTAGGTGCCTGCTTTAGTCCATAAAGAGACTTAATCAGTTTACACACCTTGTTTTCATTGCCAGGCATGCTGAAGCCCTGAGGTTGGTTTATATAAACCTCCTCTTCCAATTCACCATTCAAGAAAGCTGTCTTCACATCCATCTGATGAATAACCAGATTGTGAATAGATGTCAAAGCAATCAGCAGTCTTATGGTACTGATACGAGCCACAGGGGCATAAGTATCAAAGTAGTCTATCCCTGACTTTTGTTTAAAGCCCTGAATAACTAGTCTAGCCTTGAACTTTTCAATAGTTCCATCTACCTTCATTTTTCTTTTGAAAATCCATTTGCAACCCAAAGGTTTGCAACCAGGAGGTAGATCAACCAACACCCAAGTGTTGTTCCCCATGATGGAATCCATCTCATCATTGATTCCTTCTTTCTAGAAAGCAATATCCTGGGACTTCATTGCCTCTTCAAATGTCTTGGGATCATCCTCAACAATGAAGCAATAGGAGTATTGGTCTGAGACCTCATCCCTAGTTCCTTCAACTAAGTATAGTTGAAACGCAGGTCCAAATGACTTTGGAGTCCTGACCCTTTTGCTCTTCCTGAGCACAGGTTCAGGTTGTTGAACCACAACCTCATCAGGGACCACTGATGGTTCATCATCAGGGACCTCTGATACACCAGTGTCATGAGTCCCATTAGGAATCCTCTGACTTGGTCTAGGGACTGATGAGAATCTATTCTCATCAAAGTTTGCATCCCTTGATTCAATTATAGAGTTAATTGAAACATATTCATTAGGTTCAATAACATAGAACCTAAAAGCCTTGGAATGCTCAGCATATCCAACAAAGATGCAGTCAATGCCTCTTTCACCCAAAGTCTTTAGCTTTGGATCTGGGAGTCTTACAACAGCTCTACAACCCCAGACCCTGAGATAGTTCAAGTTGGGTTTCCTTTTAGTCCAGAGTTTATAAAGGGTAACCTTGTTCCTTTTGTTGGGAACCCTATTTAATAAATAGCAAGCTGTTAACATAGCTTCACCCCAGAACCCTTGACTCAGTCCTGAATAGGACAACATGGAATTAACCATCTCCTTCAGCACCATGTTTTTCCTTTCAGAAATGCCATTTTGCTGAGGAGTATAAGGGGCAGTCGTTTCATGGATTATACCAACAGACTGAAAATACAGAGTATCCATGTACTCACCTCCCCTATCAGTCCTTAATCTTTTGATCAGGGACCCAAGTTGTAATTCAACTTCAGTTTTAAACACTTTGAATTTATCTAATGCTTCATCCTTGGTATGTAACAGATAGACATAACAAAACCTTGAAGCATCATCAATAAATGTCACAAAGTACTTCTTATTCCCCAAAGAAGGATTGGCATGCAAATCACACAGGTCACTGTGTATAAGCTCTAAGAGCTTAGTCTCACGACTAACACCCTGAAAAGGTTTCTTGGTTATCTTGGTCAACATGCAAGTTTTACACTTTTCAGTGTCCATGTTAAAAGCTGGGATTAACCCATCCTTAGACATATCTTGCATTCTTTTATAGTGTACATGGCCAAGTCTAGCATGCCAAAGGGTAGAGTCAGTCAGGTCAATGGTGGTCACAAAGGCTGAATTAACACTATCAGTGGCAATATTAAGCCTGAACATTTGATTACATAAATAACCAAAACCAATAAACACACCATTCTTAGAAATAACAAATTTATCAGACTCAATAACTTGTTTATATCCATGATTATTCAAAATACTACTTGAAACCAAGTTCTTCCTGATATCAGGAACATGAATAACATTAAACAAAGTTACAATCTTTCCAGAACTAAATTTAAGATCTACACAACCACGACCATGCACCAAGGCTGTTGACTCATTTCCCATGTGAAGAATAGAACCATCATTCAGTGACTCATAAGTCTTGAACCAGCTTCTATATTTACACACATGAATTGTTGCACCAGAGTCAACCCACCACGCAACATCATCATCCTGCACATAATTAGATTCAGATACATATGTAACATAATAAATCTGAAAAGACTTATTAAACATATTCTGACCTTTCAGTGAGTTGGTTGAACCACCACTCCCTGAACCATTAGTGCTTGATCCATTGTCTTTACCACCAACCTTAACACCTTTGCAGTCCCTTTTAATGTGACTAGTTTTGCCACATTTCCAACAAGTAGGTGTTGCCTTCTTGTTAGGATCTGCCCTTGTGTTGTCATGATATTTGCGTTTGCCTTTGTTGTCATTGTACCTGGTGGAGTTGTTATGCTCCACCATATTGACAACAGATGCACCAGTAGCATTGCTACTCTTTGGCTTGTCATTATCCTGCACCTTGAGAGATTCCTCAATGCGCAAATGACTGCCCAACTCAACCAGAGTTAATTCCTCCTTCTTATGTTTCAAGGTATGCTTGAAATCTTTCCAAAAAGGAGGGAGTTTGTCAATGACACAAGAGACTGAAATAGCCTCATCCATGTGCATATTGTGTTGTGTAAACCTTCCAAGTATTCCAAGAAGTTCATTGTATTGTTCCATAACTGGTCTTGAATCAGTCATTTTGTAATTTGTGAAATTACTTACAAGGAACTTCTTACTTGATGCATCCTCAGCCATATATTTGGCATCCAAGGAATCCCATAGTACTTTGGAAGATTCAAAGTTCTGATAAATATCAAACAGAGAATCAGACATACCATTGAGGATTAGACCTCTGCAAATGTAGTCATCATTCTCCCATTTTCTCCTCCTCCTGATCTGCTCCATTGTAGCATCATCCCCATCATCAGGAATAGGAGTGGTTAGCACATAAACCACACTCATGCTTGACAGCAAGAAGTGCATCTTCTTCTGCCATCTCCTGAAGTCCACCCCTTCAAACTTATCAAGCTTGGCAAAGTTTGAAGCCATGTATTTCATTGCAGCAGCAGCCATTGATTATCACAAATAGTTTACTTTGGTTGTTGGTGTGTATTAGCCTAGAACAGGGTAAGATAATCAATAGCAACTACAAATACCACTTAGTGGCTACCGGATATCACTTGGAATCGTGTGATCACTTTCCAAAGTAAACTATTCGACCCTAATGCCTGGGTTACACGAATATCTACTTGGGATAAGACCAAATGTAGTTATAGAATTAGGCACAATTCAATAACCCTTTTGCTTAGAAGTGTTAATCGTTTTCTGTGTATCTTTCATGCATGATCAGATCTCTTATATATAGGAGATTACTCTTAGCTAGTCAAATGGAATTATGAGAATTAATCGCCCCATTAATCGCCTCATAATTATCCCCATTATAGCTGTTAGTGGTTACATGACCAATTAAACGTGGTCATTATGCAGTTGTAACTGCCACTTAGCAGTACTTTCATAATACTAGCATTACTTTCCACTAGCAGTACTTTCATACTAGCAGTACTTTTCACTAGCAGTACTTTCATAGCACTAGCAGTGGTAACACTGCCTATCTGCACTAACTTAGCACTAGCAGTGGAAACACTACCTATCAGTGCTAACTTAGTACTAGCAGTGGAAACACTACCTGTACAAACCACTATTAGAGTCAGGGTGTTCAGGGACCTTATGGGTGTACACTCCGTACCTCCTGACCCATTACCAGGTGTGAACTAATCCCACAAGTGCACTAAATTTTCCAACAGAATAGAGGAGGTTTCTGTAGCTATGATGGGACAATATATGACATAGATGGCTTAGTTTACAACAGGAGCTTCACTTGCGGTTACAATGGAGATCACTCTTTAGTGTTAAAAGCAAATCTTCTCTGAGTGTTATATTAGGTTACTTGTTTCACTTTGTTTTTTTTTGGTTTTTCTTATATAATATCGACATGAATCCTTAACATTTATACCTTTAGGTTACTTTAGTTACTAAAATTTCACTTTGTAATATCCTTCATTCAGGTGTTAGCATAAGCATGTGCGTTCTTTTTCTTGTGGCAATAAGTTATGCATTGTACAAATTTCTCAAAAGAACAAAAGAAAGGAGACAAAGAAATAGGTTTTTTAAACGTTATGGTGGTTTACTTCGAAAACAACAAGAAAATGTGGACCCGTCATTCGTTGATAAAACCATACTTTTCACATCACGTGAATTGGAGAAGGCGACTGACAACTTCAATGACAACAGAATTCTTCGTCGAGGAGGCCCAGGTACAGTTTATAAAGGTATGTTAGTTGATGGAAGGATTGTCGCAGTCAAGAAATCAAAAACAGTTGATGAAAGCCAATTAGAACAGTTCATTAATGAAGTGGTTATTCTTTCACAAGCTAATCATTGGAATGTGGTCAAACTTTTAGAATGTTGCTTAGAGACGGAAGTTCATCTACTTGTTTCTGAGTTCATTCCAAATGGCACCTTGTATGATTGTCTTCACAAAGAGACTAACGAGTTCCCAATCTCTATGGACATGAGATTACAACTAGCTACAGAGATTTCAGGAGCACTAGCCTTCCATTCCAATATACCACGGAGACATCAAAACCATTAATGTACTATTGGATGATAAATACCGAGCCAAGGTTTCCGACTTTGGAACTTCAAGGTTTGTATCGATTGATCAAACTCACCTGACTACCG
Organism: Chrysanthemum seticuspe; assembly: GCA_019973895.1. Lineage (NCBI taxonomy): Eukaryota > Viridiplantae > Streptophyta > Magnoliopsida > Asterales > Asteraceae > Chrysanthemum > Chrysanthemum seticuspe. Next base: position 96,694,021 of record BPTQ01000002.1, on the reverse strand, counting down.
TAGTCAAAGGTACCTTTGGTTATCTTGATCCCGAGTACTTCCGATCTAGCCAATTCACTGAAAAGAGTAACGTTTATAGTTTTGGAGTCGTTTTGGTTGAGCTATTAACTGGAGAAAAAGCCTATTTTGTCAACTGGATCTGAGGAACACAGGAGTTTGGCTATGCACTTTTTGTTGGCTATGGAAGAAGGGCATGTTATGTCTCTATTTGATTCTATCTTGATTCACGAGGGTAATACGGATGGGCTTATGGTAGTAGCTAACCTTGCAATGCGATGCTTCAATCTTAACGGACGGTATAGGCCAACAATGAAAGAGGTAGCAACAGAGTTAGAAACCATACGAACGTCACACATTCCCTCCAATGCTTAACCAATATGAGACCCATGATTTACGAGGATGCATTATCCATGCTAACCTCTGGCCATTCAAGTTTAACATTCATGAGTTCCGATGATAACATTACTCGATGATACAAATAGGTCAGTGGTTCGTTGTTTAGCAAGTAAACTTCTGTTTTCGTTCAGTTAGAGAGTATGTATTAGACCTTTGTGTAATCATGCATAAATCCATCAATAGTACTAAGTTATGATGGATAAAGGGTTATAAAAATTTCATGTTTATGGTTTTATATATGATCACATTTCTCTTTAATTTGTCAAGGTTGATCAAAAGAAAGCCTTTCTTCGTTTGAAAATATTGTGAGTTTCATAATGGTCACAAATTAAGTCATTTTATGTGATTCTGATCAGTTTATGTACCAAGTTTCTTGAACAAAAGCTTAGATCAGACCTAGCTATATAGGTAACTTGCTTATACAACTGTCATTCATACATATGTTTCGAGACTTCATGAGGTTGCTTGAATAGTATAGTGATTCTAAAGCATTTCCTATCTATGGGTTAATGATGGCAACTGCAATGAACTGTATCCATGTTGTTTGTACCCATCACATGGAAATCTGCAAAATCGTCTTCAATGATCAGATAATTATAGTAGTTTGTGACAGGCAAGTAACTTTGTATGCTTCTGGGCTACTTGTTCATCACTTTTAGGTAGTATGACTGATTAGAATGTATACATCTAACATCTTTTTTATTTTCGTTTTCCAATTTGTTAGTTTCTTTTTATTGGAAATGATTACAGTGTTTTCTTTTCATATTCTCATGACCATGAAGGTAGTAACATGTTTGGTGGTAACTTGTACAATGTGACTGATGAAATATAGCATAAATTAAAATTAACTAAAATGGTACTATTGATTTTACTAAAAATGGTAAACAAGTTAATGATATTATTAAGCTTAGTTATTGGATTTGATATTTTTTTTTATTGGGCTAGTTATTTAATGCTAAAAATCGAAGTCAAAGACTCGAGGGATTTTTTAACACTTACATTACATCAATGATCAATCTAACGTTTAACTTGCCGTATTTGACCACAATGACTCTTTGGAATGGGAGGTTCGTACAAAAACATGTATGGCCCAACTGCTTCTTGTCGGACCCGTATGGATAAGGAGCAAGTTATCCCCTGATCACCATAACTGGTATATCCTACAGTTTTGCTGGAATGCCCCCAACATCGCCAACAAACATAGCCGGCTTGTTATAGAAATGATCTTTTAACTACTTATTAGTGTTTAAGTGCAGAAAACATTGGTTGATCGAAGAAGTACGATGATATCCTTTTAGCCACACTAAATGCAGGAACGACCTTGATGGGGTACTAATTCCTCTTTGTTTTGCAAAAGGAATGTGCTAGTTTGAATTGGTGGTGGGCAAACCACGAGTCATATCAACACGCTTGTTTTTCAGCAAAGAACAATAGTACCCTCATGAAGGTTGTTCCTGCATCAAACAGAAAGAATAGGATTCAGCTGTACTTCTGCTTCTGCCACCATAGTTTCACGTATTTCAACACAAAGTAGTTAAATATCATCACTCTAACAAGCCAATTATGTTTGTCGGAATTTTTGGGGGACTTCAAGCAAAATCATGGGATATAACATGTATGCTAGTCAAGGGAATCTATTTATTTTCCGGAAAAAAATTGCTTATTACAAAGAGCATTGATTGGCATGCCTAATTCATGTGCCTAATTATATGACTAATTTTATGTGGCATCATTCTATTGGTGACAGTAGATGGGTCCGCTATATCACAAACCAATAAAACACTTCCACATCCTTTTAGGCCTAAAATTAGGCACACATTTAGGCATTCAAATCATTTTCCTATTACAAAATGGGTACTAGCAAATACTCTGTGTTTAAGGGAATCTTTCCTTATCATGGTGGATGCCTGGAGTATAGAAAACTTAGGTGGCTATCGTCTCCAAAAGGTGAAGATCGAGGGATCACCCTGGTCCCATGCATCCTATGGATGCCAACCGGACCCTCCCCCAAGGACTCGTCCCAAGCAATGATTACCTGTCCCAGTGACTATACTTATCAGGATGTGGGCTTTGAACCCTGGCCATTTTCTACAGTATGCCCATCGTTGACCAGTCAATCTGAGCATTTGCGGTGGGGGATGGTACCAAATGATCTTTAGTGCCATAAAAGAGGTTTGAACCCGGGTCTATTGACCCAAGCCCAAGAGCTCTTACCAATGGACTAAAGCATCATTGGTACTTATGTGGCTATTGTGATGAAGTCCATCAATATCACATAAGTTTTCAATATTGTTAGACACTCACCATGATATTGCAAGCTTGATACCGCAAGATTCACTGTCCCAGAAGCTAAGCTTTGATGCTGCGTCAAGGTTGCTACATAGAAAAATCTTCACAGGATTAATTTTACCTGGTAATTAGTGTGCTCCCAGTCACCTTATAAGATGAAAGTGGGTTCTAACAAATGAAAAAAAATTGTTGTATCACAAGTAACAATCTGTATATAATCCAAGTCGGCCCTCGTAATGTAGCTTGTGGCCGCAATTGGGGATGCTGTAAGGCGGCATTATTTGTCAAATACAGGGACCACTTACAACTTGTATATTCGATAATCCAGTTTTAGCAAGTTGATTAACGTGCTTTTAACACTTCAAAATTTTATATTTACCTAAATTATGTTTTAAAAGCATTATACAAAAATGCCTTCAATGGTTGTATTTAAGGTATATATGAAATTAATGATTAAAAGAGGAGGAGATATGAAATTCTCTTTAAAAGTAACACCTATTAATAACTTTCAAAATTATTGAAGCAAGTTTTTCCACCATCATAAAATTCCAAGCCATCTTAAGGGCTGTTTGATAAAGTAAAATGATTTAGCCCTGAATGATTTAGAAGCTCTGTAGGTTTTGATTTCGACTGTTTGATAGCTAGTTCTGAATGACTAGAAACACGATTTTAATATTTATCATGCCAATTAATTTCATAGTTTTATTCGGGTACAATAGCATTTTTTCTTTCACTTTAACAATACAAGAAATAAAATATTCAAGGAAAAAATATATACAGGAACCAACATATTCGAGTAAAACGGTATATACAAATCTAAATAATTAGATCATGACCAATTTTGTCATCTTATGTTAGCCACTTATGTAATATATATTATATTTTAAAAATGGAACATGACATTATAATAAAAGATGTCGTTATCAAAATAGACTGAAAGTGGAACGAAAGTCTTTTTAAAAATTAGACCAAAAGTGAAATACCAAGCAAACTACAAGGACCAAAAATGTAGTTAACTGTTATTTTCTTTTTTGGGGGAATTGCATATATATCTCTCAAAAGCTTCATAATTGCATATATATCTTTCCAAAATCATAAAATTGTCAAATATATCTAAATGATTATTTTAAATATATTTAACAGAAAAATGTCTAATAATTATAATTAATATTTAAAATGACGATTATACTCTTACTTTTATTATTATTTTTTTACAATTACAAAATATCTTCACCATTTTTTAAGAAAAGAAAGATCAACCATGTTCGGCGATCAAACCGTGTTCGGTATCGACGAATCTTGAATAATAATATCAACAACACCATCCATCGTTCCATATAAACGTAAACTCCTATATAGATCAAACGACATAATTCAAACAAATAGAAGGATATTTTGTAATTATAAAAAAAATTAATAAGAATAGGGGTATAATCGTCATTTGGTATATAATTATAATTATTGGATATTTTTTTGCCATTAAATATATTTAAAATTATCATTTAAATATATATGTCAATTTTAAAGCTTTGGAATAATACATATATATATATATATATATATATATATATATATATATATATATATATATATATATATATATATATATAGTGTAAGGTTATTTTCAGAACCAGAAAAAGGTCGAGAACTGCGAGAACCGATCCTAGCCATTGGATTATGTCATCAATGGTTGAGATTGCACATGGCATTTTTGTAAATAAATATGTTAATTTTCCAGCATTTATTGGAGAGTGGAGGGCAAAATTGACATTTTAACATTCAAGTTTTTTTGGTAACTGATATCACTTGCGTCATTTTAGAACTATTATTGGGGAGGTTAAAATCATCAAACCAATTTTCTCTGCAACCCTAACTTATTCTCACAGCCGTCATTGTTTATCTCTCTCTCAAACAAACCACTGCCATCATCTCCTCACACAAACCACCACAAATCACGACCCCTACCAACCGATCCCTACATCTCTCTATCCCTTCATCAAGATCTGGGTATGCAATCGTATTTGTTTTATTGAAGATCTGGGTACGCAATCATTAATATCCCTTCATCAAGATCTGGGTACGCAATCGTATTTGTTTTATATGATTCGTTTTTTATATGAATCTATAAAAAAGGGTAGCAATCATATTTGTTTTATGGAAAAAAGGGTAGCAATCGTTTTTTATATGAATCTATAAAAAAGTTGTACGCAAATCATTTTATTGATAGGTTTCATCAATAAAAAAGGGTAGCAATCGTTGGTTTGTTTGTTCTTCTTCTTGTTCGAACCAGGAGAAACACCAAAGGGTGTGTTGGTTTGTTTGTTTCGGACAACGCAACAGCCCCAAAAGGGTGTTGTTTGTGCGTAACAGCAGCCCCAAAGGGGTGTGTTGTTGCTCTCGGTTTACAGCCACACCACAAGATGGTGTTTGGCTTCGGTTGAGTCACCACAACAGCAACACCAAGGGTGTTTACATGTTACTACTGTCGAGTCTATGAGCCACCACAAGGGTGTTTATTTGATCCTGGTTCTCGACTGGAAACACACCCAAAAGGGTGTTTGTTTTGTGCCGCTCGAACCACCACAGGAACCCACTTGGGGTTGGTTAGTATATTTTTGGTTTTCAATTCTTTCTATCTTATTATTAAGCTTATAGCTTATTTGTTTTGGCTTTGGGTTCGACTTGAAACCACGACCCTTAAGGGTGTTTGTTTGTCTGCTATCGCACTCCACCCCAAAGGGGTGTTTGTTTTGCATGTCTCAGCCCAAGCTAAGGTGTTGTTATTGTTTATTTGTTGTTATGACATACCCAGATAGGGTGCTTGTTTGTTCGTTTATTTCAGTCGCAAGGGAGTCATTATTTATGCTTTCCAGATTGAGTAGAAAACCACTAAGGTGCGTTAGTTGTTTTGGTACGGTACGACCACACCTTCATAGGGTGTTCGTTTAGTTTGATTTAACAAGACACCAAAGGGTGTCGAGATGATGTTATTCTTCGAGCTTATTTGTCCACCAATACAAGGGTGTGTTTATTTTTGATCCTCGGCTACTAAGAAAGTTGTACACAAGCTTTAATCAACTTTAATTTTATTTAGGTTATTTCCAGATTAGGTTTGGTTTGATGGCTGTTGTGCACATGTGTTTTTTGAGTGTGCATATGTGTTTTTATAGTTTCGATTATAATGAGCAATGTCAAGTATAATGCGCACATGTGTTTTTTTGAGTGTGCATATGTGTTTTTACAGTTTCGTAGACACTCGTGCACATGTACACAAGCTTTAACTATTATTTGTTTGTGTGTGTTTTTTTGAATGTGCATATGTGTTTTTTTGAGTGTGCATATGGATTAGGATAAATATATGTTAGCCTAGATGGATTAGGATAAATATATGTTAGCCTAATTTTTTATAAGTTTTTTACATTTGGTATAGATAAAAAAAATTAGATGGATTAGGATAAAAAATTATCAGTTTTTTATAAGTTTTTTACATTTGATATTTGCAGCAAATTAGCCTAGTGCTTTGTTGGCCACACTTGTATTTGTATATCTTGTTCTGGTTGATGCCTTTGATATTTTTACAAGGAACCTCTACAATACCATGTGAATTTTACTTACAGTCAGGTTCATGTCAAATTGCTAACCCTTGTTTTTGTAAATTCTGAAACAGCATGGCTGAGATTCTCACCCGCTACCAAAGCTATAAGAAGATGGAGAAGTTAATACGCGTACAGGAGGTGTGTAAGTACAGCTCAGCAACCAATTTCTATACATCCCTGTTTATGTGAATGCTGCTATAAATTTAAAGCTGTAGCTTTTTACTGTTAGTATCCATTCCAATAAAATCTTTGCATCTCTTATCCTAACAGGCTAACATGTACACTAGTGCTCAAGCTGATACTTAATGTTTAACAGTATATAGAGGATTAGTTAGTTACCTTGCAGACATTTATCATACATGTAGACACTATCAGATGTCTGGTTAACTATTAAAATGTGATGTCTGATTCATTTTGCTTATTATCTGTTTAGATACTATCAGATGTCTGGTTAACTAAAGTGTGCATATGTTTTTGAAGGTACACACAAAATTAATGAAATGGGTTTGCACATGTGTTTAGATTTTTCATATATGTTTGCTAGTTGTTTATGATATAAATAACAAATTTTTATGTTTTCAGGTATTGAATATGTTTGATAAAGATGAGGATAATGACCAGTATAGGAAGTGCACACGTGTCTTCAGCAAACATATACCTTCTAAAGATAATTTGATTGTGATAAAGATGTAAAGACACATGTGCACATTGACGAATGCGAATACATGTACATACAAAGATCACGAGTCTCTTATTGCGTTAATTATTATTAGTGCACACATGTATAATCGATATATTGTACTCGCATTTTTTTAGACATATGTATAATGTTTATGTTATTGAATTTCAGTTTTTGAATATTAAAGAATTGTACGCTAAAACATATGTGCAATTATCTTCTTAAGTGAAACACATACGCACCATACTTTTAAAAAACATAAATGTTAAAAAAAACTATTCAAAAATTTAAGTGGTTTAAGCAATTGAACACTACATTACGAAGAAAAACACATATTTAAAAAAACACATGTGCACATTGACTTATATGAGAAAAACACATATGCATATTACTTTTTGAAATCATGAAGAAAAAAAAATATTTTTCCAAAAAAAAAAAAAAAAAAAATCCTAAAATTTAGGAACAAAAAAAACGTTTTTTATTAAAAAAAATCAAAAAGAAAATAAAAAATGTACTTTTACTATTATGCCCTTTTGAATTAAATAATAAAATTAAATATCCAAAAAAATCTGATTGGTTGATGCTGGTTCTCGCAGTTCTCGACCTTTTCTTGGTTCTGAAAAGAACCCTTCCCTATATATATATATACATTATATATAAGAGGAGGCATGCCACATAAAATGCCACTTGGCATCCCATAATGCCATGTCATATTTCCATGTCATCACAATTTGTCCAAGTAAGCATAGATTAAATGTATAAAAATTCGGATGATTAAAAACGACATTAGTGAGAATCGAACTTGGGGTGTTTGTAACATTTACACACATGATAACCACTAGACCAACACATTTTTTTGATTATATTTTGCAAGTCCAAATCTATAAACATATGCAACTAATTATTGGCCATTTTATTTTTAACCTAATTAATCTCTTTCTCGGTCTATGAACCACAAAACAGCCACTTTATTTTTCTTCTCCTCTTCCCCACTCTAAACTGAGAACCAGCAAAGATCGATGATGATGATGATTATGATTTTGATGATGATATAAACGTTTTCATCTTTGCCGCCCCCTCTCTACTTCATTGCTCGACCAAAAAAACAAAACATCAGGTTAGCTGCTGTATAACATCATAGTTGTTATGATGTTTTTTTATCAAGAATTTTTGATATCATAACGTTTCGTGTGTCCTTTTGGATATAATATGAATCTTTGTATCACGTTTTATGGTTTTTGTTTGATTGACTCAAAAATCTAATGATGAAACTTCATTGTTGTGTATATGCGTATGCTGGTTTCTTTGCAACTTTTTGCAGCTTAGATGTATTCTTTGAAGGTTAGTCATCTTCTTTTAACGCATGTTGCTGTGATGATTCTTAAAACAACATGCAAGTCTCTTTAGAGCTCATAATAATTTTGCAGGTACGTTGGATGCATGCTTTGTTTTGTTTATTTTGTGTATGTTATAATTTTGCAAGTAGACCTAATTTGCATCTATATATTCAGTGCCTCACATTTGATAATATATCACAAATCACATTTGTAACACAGATCTAAACTAGGTCAGATACATTCAGATTCAATGAAGGTATTGCTCAGTTAACATTAGATCATTACAACTTGATGTTTTTTTTGGCTATATAGAATGAATATATGTGCATGTTGTTTCAGTCTTTGATGCAGGAATATTCAGTTATTTGCCTATTGTTTGAGTCATTTATGTTGTATGTTCTACATGTGGTATTCTGTTTTATGAACCACCTGGACTGGAAAACACATTGTTGGCAAAGGCAGTTGTTGGTGAGTTGTTGGTGATTCATTTTCTTTTATATCTGTATGTGACCACTCAAATATGCTTATTCGGATTTGGGTTTGTTGACACCCCTAATTGTGGGATAGGAAATAATGGCACAACAAAAAGAGGCTGACATAGGTTTAGTAGCATACTAACATATTGTTAATTGTTTGATAGGACTTGTGAGCAAAATTATTGTTAAATAAATATTTGAATGATTTGAAAAAACGATACAAATATATTGAAAGTTACTGTGCTGAATGAACCAATGTCCAGTATTGTGCTTTTACTTGTCATCTAAAACAATAGCTTATAAAAAAGACACTAGAAAGTTAAGGTGTTTTATGTCTTCTAAAAGAGATTGTGGTTGTTTGTCTTTAAACTCTTTGTCCATTGACTCAATCTATTAAATATTTAGATTTGTTTCAAGATCTACCATTGGGTTATACAATAAAAGACACGTAAAAGGATCAAAATAAATGACTCATTAATTATCTTTGTAAGGTATGATTATCGTTTTGGATTAACCAAGTAAGTGGTTATTAAAAGATCTGTATGATTATCCCTGTTTGTGAAAATATACATTAGGGTTGCTTCATCACGTGTTAGAGCACCCTTTCAAGAAGCTAGAGATACTGTAAGAATTTCTTTTGGTTTCACTTGCACTTCAAGTTTGCACTTTTTCAAACTTATATCATATTTATGATGGATTCCCACAGGCTCCATCTGTTGTCTTTATCGATGACTTGGATGCGATTGGAAGGGAACATATTTTAATAAAGGGTTCTGGTGAGCAAGAACTTGATGCAACTTTAAATCAGACTACTTTTTTATTGTATTAGATATTGAAGCTATTATATCATTTTTCTACTTACCTACTATGACATCTTGGGACCACTACGTACAGCTCACTGCAAGTTGGATCCGTTTGTGACAAATTTCATGAAGGTCTTGCACAGTCAAGAGACATATAGGTATGCTTTGATGGTGATGGGACTCGGTGCACCTGATCATCACACCCTAAAACAAAGCAATCCAAACACTATCTTTTACAACTTATTTATCACATGATACTTTAAATTTTAATGCCAAACATCCCCTCTTAACTCCTCACCTGAATCTTATTTTTCTAACTAATGCAGTTGGAGAGCTTCAGGAAGACGCTCATCATGTCGTTTCAACATGAAGATGGAAGTTCTGTAAGTAAATTCTTTACACAATACTTAAATGACTGTCTTTTATCATTTGAATTTAATACTTAAATGACTGTCTTTTATCATTGTTTGTTTGGTATCCATGGAGGTTTTTCATTGTATTGACAGTTTGTTCAAACTTACTCATGTATGTTGCATATATCCTTGTATCATCATGATTAAGCTTATGCCACCATTGTGAGTTCAGTCAAATATGGTTCTTGAAGCATGTGGCAATGATTTTTTAACAATGATCAATTTCCGTTGTGGTTACTAAGACATTCAGGCAATTGTGAGTCTTCGAAACATTGCGTCATCTATTATATTTTTACCGTTGCATTTGGCATCACTGTCATTATTTAAGCAAATAGCTTTACTGTTTATGCAGTTACATCCCTATGTGCTGCTCTCGGATTCATTATATATGGTGAAGGTTTAAGTTCTGAACATCCGTTTCTTCATGCTACACAATCATATAGTTAACGTTGGATCAGAATTGTATGATTGTTTATAATTTCCTTTATTATTTGAGATGATTAACACATCCACCACTCCAAAACGAAAGTAAAGGTTACGTTGTCAGCAACTGTGTGCATGATAGAGGAAACTCCAGAGGATTTTTGTACGTGTTCCAAATTCTTACGCATTTTATATTATTCATACTGAACATATGGTAAAAATTAGGTTGTAATCACATCACTGTGTTCCCGTGATTCATGAATGGGATAATAGTAATTCGGCTTCAGCTTAAGGGTACTCGCACGTCTTCAAAAAGTGCGAGAGCAATAGTATTGCACAGGAGGGAAGTACGTGAGGATAACGAGCAATGGCTCTACTTTCTATGTCAAGGAGCTGATATTAAAAAGTAAATGGTCCGCATTTCTCATATTATACTTTTTGTTGGTATTTAGAAATAGCATAATGGGTGGTTTAGATAATGGTTGAGATAATTTGTTTTTTGTATGGGTACGGATATTAAATATTCAAGTGTTGAGATTGCTAAGATTTTTACGAACTGGAAGATGTCGTTGATCGAGCCAGAGCCAGCAACGTGGCCGAGTAATTTTTTAACGAACATGTAATGAGCAAAGCTGGACCAAATCAGAAATAACTGTAAGTATACGTTCATACTTCCATATTTAGCTATAATATAATTTCACCATGAATTAATCTATATGTTAAAGTCATTCTTTTTAATATATGATGATTTAACTTTTTGCAACTGCCTAATTTGGGCCAGTTAGTTGGAGCATGATAAGCATGATTGGAGTGTACGTTTGGATGTTGGGCGAGACAACAGGAAACATAACCAACTGAACTTGCAGTTTAGCATAACATATATCTCTCCCCAAGGGGTCAGTTCTTTACTAAAGATATGTATGAACATAAGCATTCTCAGTTAATTTATAGAACTCAAAAGCTCACCTTTCTGGGCATATGAGGTATGCTCTTAAATAAGCGATAAGCTCAGTTTTACAAGCTCAATTTTTTGGGTATTTGCGATTGAAGTAAGGTTTTTTGAATAAGACATTTCTTATTTCCAAGGTACTGAATAGTATTTAACTAAATTTAATATCTTTTTCTTGATAATTCGACCTTGAAAGTATAGGATTTAACAGTAACTTTTTATTGAATTATGTTCATGTTCATGGGACCTTTCCTGATGCTACAAAGTTAATTACCGTACATGACCCAATATCAGGGGAAAATGGAAATTTGGAGCTACCTTTACATGGGTCTTTTCATCCATGTAAGCAATATGCACTTTCATCATTAAAAGATTCATCTTATTTATCTTGCAACACATTTTTGTTTCTTAAATAATGGAATATGCTAGAGTATGTCAAAAGTCAAAGGACATTCGTGGAGATATGCATGGTTCAACCATTCGTAAAGTCAATGAGAGGCTGAAGTTGTGAAATGTATTGTTTGTGGAGGACTTCCGACTGACTGTACTTAAACAGAAGTATCACGCATCCTTAGTCTCTAAGAGACAATGAATCACCAGAAGAGCATTTGGAATGGTACATTCCTTTTTAGTTATGATGATAGACTCAACATGCCAAATTTACTTTTAACACGTTTGACTTGTATATATTTCAGGATACATATATATGAGGTGCATAAGTAGTTTTTATAAGCATCCCCAAACTGATTATTTGGCTTTAATCACCTTGAAAACACAATTTGTTATATGCGACTTGGTATATGCGATACAGTTAAAAAAAACGCAATACTAAACACCTTTAAAAACGAAGGTCTGTTGTTGCCTTTTGATAAACAGATTTAATTGTTATTTAAAATATGTATATCTGCAGATTGGCACATCTAGGAGGACCAATGAACACTAACAAACCTGCTGCATTAGCCAAGTTTCTGGAATGGAAGTCGCAGGAACCTAGCGGGTTGTCGTCTATTAATCCCAAACTTGTCGAATTAGCTGTGAAAAATGCCAAAGAGACTGTTAGAGCAAGTAATGATCTTCTTCCTTTCACCTTTATATTAACACACATACGCACACATTAAATTCGCTACCATTTTGAGGCCTTATGTTGAATTCTAAATGATAAAGGATAGGTGCTGAAAGCTAGGTCGTTTTGTTACCTTGCTCTGTGATTACCACATCAGATTTGCTTACCATAACGTTCTGTGGCGCAAAATTGATGATCTGTCTATCCACCTTGAAGTAGATTTTTCTCAAGGTAGTAATAAGTGACGTAGTGTTGTCTCTGATTAGTAGGGATGAACCTTAGGATAGGCCGATAGAATGGATTTCTGTGAATGTTTAAGTTAAAATAGAACTTTTTTTTTGAACAGAAGTTAAAATAGAACTTATATCAGGTGAATATATGTTATGAAGGGTACAATGTATGAACGCGACACCCTGAACATATAAGTATGCAGACGAAAACTTATAGAATATTGGTACATCTTACACTTTTTAGTTTCTCTTGCACCGGTAGATCATAAGTGGATACAAGTCAGCCCTTGAGACTAGGTCAATGAATCCATAGCACTGTTAAATCCTTTCTTGGTGAACGCATATACTCTAGATACTGTATTGAATCTGTATACAAGATACATTTTGTGGATCACGTCTTTAATACCACAAGATATAAAGAACAACATTTTCTGTCTAGCTTATGGGGATTCCGAGGTGCTTTGATAATCCAGCCTATTGATACTCTTTTTTATTGTCAAGTTCGATATTTAAAATAGTTATGAATGTGCCAGGGTCCAAGTGAAGAAGAAGAAGAAGAAGAAGAAGAAATTAAAGTGAAGCCAATCAAACATAAGAAAAAGAAGAACAAGAAAAACAAGAAAAATGAAAAGCAGAAGGTACAATCTTCTTTGGTAACCCAGTCATTTTTATCAGTTTGAATTTTGGCTAAGCTACATAAATTTCCGATTGTCAACAAGTGAACTAGATATAAGATGGGTTCTTCTTTTTGCAACAGTCTTCTACCATCCACTTCTAATATCATTATGGCTACTTATGAGGACCCACTTCTTGGCGATGTCATGGTTTACCCCGAGTAAGGTACTGTTGCCTTTTCGGCTAGGTTGCATGGTTGAGCTTTTACTTTGACCAATTTCGCAAAAATGTATGCTGGCAAGTTTGGTGTTGACGAGTCTAAGATGATGGAATGACTCTGGGGTGAGAACTTTTTTGACTCGAAAACAAAAAAGTGGACCAAACAAAACACCGGAGCTGCTACTTGTAAACGTGGGTTTTTTTAGTTTTGTTATGAACCAGTCAAGCAGATTATCAACACTTGCATGAATGACAATAAAGACAAATTATGGCCCATGTTGGCAAAGCTTGATGTGACTATGAATTCTGAAGAAAAAGAGTTGATGGGTAAAGCATTGATGAAGCGTGTCATGCAGAATTGGCTTCCTGCTGCTAGGGCTTTACTTGAAATTATGATCTTTCATCTGCCTTCGCCTCATACTGCTCAGAGATACCGTGTTGAGAACTTATATGAGGGTTCATTGGATGATGCTTACGCCAATGCTATCGGAAATTATGATCCCGATGGTCCCCTTATGCTATATGTGTCGAAAATGAATCCTGCTTCTGATAAAGGTAGATTCTTCGCTTTTGGTTGTGTTTGCTGGTAAGGTTTCAACTGGTATGAAGGTTAGGATAATGGGTCCCAACTATGTTCCTGGTGAAAAGAAAGATCTCTATTTGAATAGTTCAAAGAACTGTTATCTGGATGGGAAGAAGCAAGAGATTGTTGAGGATGTTCCTTTCAGGATCTGTTGTGATATATGTTAGAGGTGGTTCCATGGCAAGTGCGTGCAGATTACTCCTGCAAGGGCTGAACACATCAAACAGTACAAATGTCCTTCGGTTAGCAACAACAAGAGAGCACATCCATAACATGTATTTGTTCTTCCTTAACCATCTATATTCCTTCATGATTTTTTCTTATATTTTCTCAAGTGTATACCAAGCTCTTACAATAGAAATTGTAGTTTAATATCAATAATATTATTTAGTGACTAAACTTCTTGACTAATTGTTGTATTCGTTTCTGAATACCTTACTGCATACAGTTATTATTACTATATATAAAATTAGGCATTGAATTTGCTACAGCGCTTGCTACAGTACCCAGCCCGGCTGGGCTAATCAACGCGTGGGCCACCAGCCCAAGAATGCAGTGTTATCTCTGGCCACCCAACCCAATTCAAGAGGCGGGTTGATTTCTCCCGAAGCTTCTTTAGGTTCGAGATGTCTTTATCCATTCTTTTTATTAATCGCACCACTGCACAAACCACAAAAAGCATAAATGGGTAACACAAATTCTAGAGAAGATTTGGAGCATAAATTAAGTAGATGACGAGAAGCCTGAAGCCATTGGGATAACCATCCAAGAGGAAAATAAATCATATGCTTCAATTGTGGGTTTATGTCAGTTACATTATGGAATTCAACTTTGCTGTTTCTATGCCTTTTTCCTCTTAACTTGGTTTGTTTATTTAACAGGATTTACGGTTAATGGTGAACAAGATTCCTAGACAATCTTCTTCTAGAAATGTTCTTGAGCATCCAACTTAATTATATGAGAAAAAAACAATGTTCGATAAGTGGGTTGCAAATGTACTTATTTAGGGTCACATGGCTTTCCTTTTTAGTTTCATCTATTTTTTTGGATCACATGATAAATTACTAGACTTCTTGGTTCCTATGCAGGTGTATATGCTCATTATCTGGTGATTTCGAATGAAATTGTCAAAGGCTCTGTAAGATAAGCAAAACTTAAGTACACTAAAAGGCACCTATTCCTTTTAGGTTGCCTCTAAATACTGCGAATGAAAAAGTTCGAGATGCATCTAAAAAATATATATATATATATATATTTTTTGTTAGTTTGAGAGGTGTGTGATGACTAGAATCTTAGTAACTCCAGAAACTATAACAATGGGGCAAGTTAAGCTACTACCAAAAAAAATACATTAACTCATTAACTATGTTTTGCTTTTTAAAGGTAGAATACCTTTATATCATGTCACATTAGCAAAAATTAGCTTTTCTTAGTGTACGTCTGCCTCACTGAAGTAGATGTTCAACCAACGGCATCTACCTTTAAAACCCAAATTTTGATTTTTATTCATTCACTTATTTTTACCAAACCCAATCTCGATTTGCAAGTGATTTGAATTATAGGCAGCCGTGTTGGATCAAGTTCTGAGAAAAGTTCAACCTCATGGACATCCATCAATGAATGGAATGTGAACTTTACCAAAGCCTGTGTGATAATGCAACTATCTAAAAAATGTATAATACAACATTATCATTAGCTATCTCTTATTATTGTAAAAATCTTAATTTATCCTTTTGTAGTTTGTTTCTATTCTCTAATTTATGTGTAATGATCAGCAAAATGAAACAACGCCAAACACCCTTTTTGACAGCAACAACCAAGCACCCCTTATTCAGATTTGCCATTTATAGGTGAAAATTTCACAAACTTCTCTCGCACATCACCAACAGATTTGCCATTTATAGGTGCAAAGGT
Organism: Chrysanthemum seticuspe; assembly: GCA_019973895.1. Lineage (NCBI taxonomy): Eukaryota > Viridiplantae > Streptophyta > Magnoliopsida > Asterales > Asteraceae > Chrysanthemum > Chrysanthemum seticuspe. Next base: position 96,678,036 of record BPTQ01000002.1, on the reverse strand, counting down.
TCAAATTAGGACATAATTAACTTTATACATTCATTTGGAAATGACGGCTAATTAGATGCAAACTCAGATTAGGACACGATTAACTTTATAAATTTTGGTTCAGGTTTTATTGATGACTCACCAACAATGACAATCATATCATCTACCATCACATCAACCTTTCCTTTAAGATCACCAATAAGATTCATTACCTGGAAAACTTTCACCTGCAAGTCGAGATTTAATCAATTTAAATTTGTGTGGAGAGCATATTTTATGGGGTGTTTAGGGTTAGCTCATGTAGATGTGCTTATGCGTGTTAGCTTATAAGCTCGCCCCCTCTATAACCATATGTCACCATGTTTATGAAAAGTGCATTAAACTATTGAATGTCATCATCACTATAACCATATGTCATCAACGTCTGAACTTTAATTTGGATGTAGCCATTTTATATTACTAACACCATATTAGACTTGGTTAATCACTAAGTAGTAATCGCAACGATTTCTTCGCAAATGAAATTATAACAATATATTATTTTACCAAGTGATCCCATTTTATCCGAAACAAAAACTTTATTTATTATAATTTATGTTTTTTGAAAAAAAAAATATATTTAATTATTGCATAATTACAAAGATTTAATTTCTTTGAAATACATATTTCCCCACTAAATGTTGCGTGTTCAACCAAAAATCCCATTAAGGGTTTTGCTTTAATAACTCACCACTGCTAGGATTTAAAATTTTTATTAAAAAAAACATCGTAAGATTACGAGAATTCTAAAAATACATACCCGAGCAATCTTAATCGTGTATCTTGGTTTATAAATTTTCGTTTAAAAACTTATTGAAAATAAAACCTTATATAAATACTAACTACGTCATAAAAAAATAATTAAAACACGTAACACACTAGAATATAATTATAATGTAAACTAAGAAATTAATGATATCAAATTTAAACAATAAAATTTAGTAACTCTGAACAAAAACACTAACACTTCTCTAACTAAGCAAATGATAGTTGGAGTATTCTTAAAGAAGTTGCCGTTTTGAATACCGCCTATGTAAAGATTATATCATCATTATCAAAACCATATAACCACAAACTTTTACTCCAACAAAAAAACTCTACTTGTAACCTGACAATACATACATATTCTCATCACAACAAACATAAAACAAAACCATAAATCCATTCATAGATAATTCAAATTCGTCAACATCATCTAAATTTGGTAAAATAATAGCTGTAAGCACCTATATACAATAACTAAATTAACATAATTAACAAAAACAAAATAATAATAATAATAAATTTTAATAATGTAAAAGATATTCATGATTAATATTGTTTAGAACAAAATGTTAGAAAGTAGTTACCTACTTTAAGCTGTTTTATTAATTATGTTAACATCAATTATACTTCTTAACCGTTTAATTTAACTTTTAGTAACTTTAAACTATATATTTGTTATACTAAATCATAAAAATAAAAACTACAAATCAAAGTACTTACCTGCTTTTAGTCGTTTTATGGATTATGGTAACATAAATTATAGATCTTAACTCTTTCATTTAACTTTTAATTATTTTTTATTATATATTTGATCCACTAAATCATAAAAATAAAAACCACATGTCATACCCGTTCATCGGACGGGTTTTGACACTAGTATATATATATATATATATATATATATATATATATATATATATATATATATATATATATATATATATATATATATATATATATATATATATGGGAATATATTAGCTACAATTTTAGGCTAAAAAATGTAGGTTCTGATTCATTTTGTGGTTCCCTGATTTTTTTCTGTGAGTCCTGATTCATTGTATGTGTATTTATTGTGAGGAGTTGTAGCTAATTGGCTACAAAAATTGTAGCCAAGCTATCCACTATATATATAAATTAGTTCTCGCAGTTCTCGCATTTAAAGTAGGTTCTGAAAATAAAGTTTTATATATATATATATATATATATATATATATATATATATATATATATATATATATATATATAAAGAGGCACTTTATTTTCAGAACCTACTTTATCTGCGAGAACTGCGAGAACCAATTTAAACCAATCAAGTTTTTTTAAATATTAAATATTTTTATTTAATCAAAAGGGTATTATGGTAAAAGATATTTTTATTTTATTTTTGATTTTTTTTAAATAGATTTTCGTTCTCTAAACCTAGATTTTTGGATTTTTGGATTTTTTTTTTTTTTTTTTTTTTTTTTTTTTTTTTTTTTGGGTTTTTTCCAGCGTTTACGATTGCATACATGTTTTCAAGAATTAATCTTTTTATTTTTATTTTTGAATTAAATTTTTAAACATGCATGTTTTTCATATCGTAAGGTGCATATATGTTTTTTAGATAATGTAAATTTGTAACAAACTAATAACATACATGTTACACACAAAATTCGATATCGATTGAAATACAATTAAAATACAAATTTTTAAAAACCATACATACATGAATTTAATCGATCTATACATGTGTGAACTAATAATATTTAACACAACTAAACGTATGTGCACACTCATTGTTATCAGCATTTTTAAAAGTCGGACATATATGCACACTCGTAGCCGTCACCATTTGAGAAGTTCGACATATGTGCATCCACTTCTAAGTCTTCATTGATATCATCATCTTCATTAATCTGGTACAAACATACCAAAAAACAATTAAACCACAAACAAATAACAAATATGCACAATTTAAACATATATGTATCCATTTATCTTTAATTTTATATTAACTTTAAAACACATATGCACTATTCTTTAAAACACATATGCACGCCCCTTGAAACATATACAGACTATCATAACACATATGCACACTTATACAAACCACGCCTTCTTGTATTAGCATGTTTAATCTACAATGATCGACCAATATCTCAAATGGATAAACCGTAAGAATTTTCAAAAGACCACCAAACAGATATATCTAATACAAACAAGTCTAAGACACAAATTAAACAAACAAATATAAGAATTATCTGATTCTAAATAGATGAGCCATACACATATTAACTAATAAATATTTATTGAATAAACATGTGTGCACCTACCTAATAAAAATTTATTGAATAAACATGTCTGCACCTACCAACCATGTGATTACTCGACGGCATGAATGGAGTTATGGTGGCCGCAGAAAAACTTGACCAAACAACTTTTTAGCTGCTTGGAGTTGCAGACATGCTATCCATTACACTCTTAAGTTATATTTACAGCTTTATTCCGATATACATTTCAAACTGAAAGCTAGACCGTTTTCTAGAATGCGCGCACTATGCACAAGTATATATGTGATTTTCTATTACCAGTGCTTTAACAACAATGGATTTAAAATTGTTTTAGTGATATTAATTCATATCAATCATATTTCCATCAAATATGGTATCAACGACTTATTCATTATCGAACACAACAAATCCAAATCCATGAGAACGCTTTGTGGCATGATCTCTAATAATCTCATGCTCAACCATTTTCCCAAACTTTGAAAAAAAAAAGCCTTCAACACAATAAAAGAAATAAAAAATAAATCAAACCATTGAAATGATCATGAACAAGAATTATGTACATGAACAAATCTCCAAAGCTATTGAAATGATCATATTATCAATTTTTCGAAAGCTAACCTTAGTGACCGATGATGGGATCCCGCCAAAAAAAACCTTATTCGTTTTGAAATCCTTAGATTCGTCATAACCTTTTGGAATAGTCCTGTTGATCTCCACATGCCAATCATTAATTCGCAGTCAGTTAGTTGTGAGGGGCGGCGGCTATTAAGAATAGGGTTAGGTTTAACAAGTGAGGGTGGGAGAGGCCAAAGAATGAGATCTGAGTTAAGTGGTTTCAATTTTACTGATACCCCTTTTTGATAGGGACGGTTTTGAGACTATTAGGAAGTCCCCATAATACCCTTTCACCATTTACAGCATATTCTATAATCTTTTATTAATTACAACTTTGCCACTTTTAATCATGTCCATTGATTCATTTATCTAATGGTTAAAAATTAGTTCTCGCAGTTCTCGCATTTAAAGTAGGTTCTGAAAATAAAGTTTCAATATATATATATATATATATATATATATATATATATATATATATATATATATATATATATATATATATAGTGTAAGGTTATTGTCAGAACCAAAAAAATTGCGAGAACTGCGAGAACCAATCTAGACCTTTGATTTTTTGATCAATGGTTAATATGAGTAGTGGCATATTTGTAAATAAATAAAATTAATAGTCATATTTGATAAAGGAGAAAAGGGTATTATTGGCATTGCGCAAAAAGATATTACTCCGTAAAAAAAATCATTTATACTCCATTAAAACCGCACAATTTATTTCTTCACAGAAATTTTCTCTCTCTTCCATGGTCAAAAACCTAGCCGCCTCCTTTATCAGTCACAACCTCCAACCACAACTCTTTTTCATCTGTCATCATCATAGACGACGAAGGGTTGTTGCAAGTGATTTTGTATTCATCTATTATGTTTGGTACGTAAATTTAAAACATTAGATGAACAATTATAGGTATGTAAATTTTTAATGCATTCTTTAGATAATCTATATCTTGATCTGTTCTTTTGAATCGTTTTTTAAAGTAGTTTTTTTTTCGATCTCGAAAGTTTATGGTTTGTTGTAACATCATTGAAAGTGACTGTTGTTTTTAGAAGTGGTTTAAATTTGATTTTTTATTTTTATTTATATTTTCGTATTAATTATTGTTTAGGCTTTATTCGAATCTGATTTGAGTTTTGATCTTTAAAGATTTACAAGCAAATCGTCTTTGATTTTTAAAGATTTACAAGCAACTCGTCTTTGATCTTCAAAAAAATTAAGTTTAAAAACTGCTTTTTAAGGTTTAATACTGATTTTATTGTGAAAGTTGAATCTTGTGGTCAAACTGCTAAGCATAACTGTCAAACTGTTTGTTTAAGTAGATCAAAATAGCTTATTTTTTTGGTCAAAGTGGGATTATTTTGATAAAAGTGACTAAAAACTTATTTTGTGGTTACATATGTGTTTTGTTGGTTGTTATGATTAATAATACGTTTATTAATTGTTTGTGGTTACATGTACGAGTAATACTTGTGCGGGGATATTAGTTAACACTTACATTCGAAAGAGAGGGACTTGTCGAGACGGTTATGCACAAGTGCACATCTTCGAAGAATGGCTAATGCATATGTGTTGGGTATATTTAATTTCTTAATTTAATTTTTGTTTACTTATTTCACAAACATGTGCTAGGGTATATCCACGAATGGTTCATTACCATGTCTTCAATCATCTTGATATTTATAGTTTCCGAAGTTCAAAAGTAATGAAAGACAGTGCATATGTGCTTTTAAGTTTAATATATTTATAGTTTTAATATATTGACCGTCGATATGTCTTATACTGAATTTTAAACTCAGTAGAGTGCATGTGTTTTAAGTTTAAATGTATTCAAATTGCGTATAAGTTTTTACAGAGTTTGTAGTTTGAATGTATTTAGAGTGGATATGTGTTTTTACAGTTTTTGAAGTTTGAACTCAACTTAATGCAAAGATGCCTTGGTCAAAGCTAAAACTGGAACAGGGAAAAGTGTGTGCATATGTGTTTTTCAAGGTTAATTGTAATGATGTATATGTGTTTTTATTATTGGTAATTTTTTTTTGAAAGAGTGTTCATATGTGTTTTATGGTTGCAGGGTACATGACGTTGTGACTGTTGACACAAACTTGTATCAGTTAATACGAGCGAGACGATAAAAACACATGTGCACAAAGGCTAAAAACACATGGGCAATCGGGTTTGTTTGTGAATAAACGCTTCTTTGTTGGTACTTTAATACGTTCATTGGCAATCGGGTTTGTTTGTGAATAAACGCTTCTTTGTTACGCTTGAAGATGATTCCCTGAAAAGTGATCACTCCCTTCATTTTGGTTATAGTTGATATAGTAAAGACTCATGAAATAAAAGGATTGCAATGGTGGAATAGGCAACGGTGCACACGTGTTTTTGAGTTTGCATATGTGTTTTTATAGTTGTGAATTTAAAATCTTCTATGCATATGTGTTTTTACAGTTTCATGAACTTCTTTCTTTTGTTTAATTTCATCAGTTATGTTTTTTTGTTATGTTCATGTAGAATGAGATAATGATTTTAATACTTTAATGTTGAACTTATTTTAGCTTTTTGTGTGTGCTTGTTTCAGATTATTGAAGATGATAATATCATTGAAGACTAACAAGTGGATGCACACATAGATGCATGAAGATAATTTGCTGTATAACGTTTATCTTCTTTGTGAAGATGAGCGAGACGATAAAAACACATGTGTACAAGGATTAAATACACATATGTAGATTAAAAACACATGTGTAGATTAATGTAATATTTTTTGTATAAAATACAAAAAATATTTATGTTGTGTAGATTTATGTAATATTTTTTGTATAAAATACAAAAAATATTTATGTTGTATAGATTAAAAATATTTTTTGTATAGATTAAAAACACATTTGCACAAGGATTAAATACACATGTGTAGATTAAAAACACATGTGTAGATTTATGTTGTTTGTATAAAATTGTATCAATCTATTAATAAATGTTTGTTGTTTGTATATACTTATTTTATGTAATATTTTTTAAAGATACGTGTGCAAATACAAAACACCTATGCATAAACAAAAAATACATTTTTTACGTAATGCAAAACACATGTGCACATATTGATTTTTTAAACAGGTACCAAAAAAAAAAAAAAAAAAAAAAAAAAAAAAAAAAAAAAAAAACCTAGAATTTCGGAAGAAAAAAAAACGTCTTTTTTAAATAAAAAAATAAAAGATAAAATTAAAAAGTAATTTTACCAAAATACCCTTTTGAATTAAATATTAAAACTAAATATCCAAAAAAATCTGATTGGTTGATGTTGGTTCTCGCAGTTCTCGCAATTTATTTGGTTCTGAAAATAACCCTTCCCTATATATATATATATATATATATATATATATATATATGAAAACAGACGCAAACATCCATAAGATTTTCATGAACACCGAAAACCCTTATGTCCGCCTCGGGTATTGTCACACCCCAAAAATGACGCAGCAGAATAGCATTTACGGGGTATGACTTCATAGTAAGGAACACAAGGTGTCTGATAGAAAAGTATTGAATGTAATACATTAAAGATAATAGTCATGAAACTCCTACAACCGGGATAAGTACTAAGTCTGATAAACCAAACATAAGTCTTCAAAGCCAAACTACAACCTCCTAGTGGAACTTTATTATTAGCACCTGCAATGGTTACTCGAAAACATCAACATAAAGTTGGTAAGCTCGTAGGTTTAAGAGTTAAACCACAAAGCTGTGAATAATATAGCGTAGGATAATAGTGAAAATGATAACAATATACATGCACTTAGTCCCAAAACAAAACAATATCGCGTGAACTGAACCTATAGTGTCTGTATATCCAATACCATGTGGGGAGTCACCCCGATAGATCTATCATCAAGTGGGCCATCTGCAGAGAGTTAACAGTTACGCAGTCATGTACTCACAAGCAAAACAATTTTACAGCATATAATCGCATCATATCACATATATGTCCAAAATCAAGTAAAACTGTAAATCACAGCATGAAAACAGTTTAAAATATCATTTGAGTACCATTTCCCCCAAGGAAAAATATTTTAAAAGTGGGGCTACGAGAACACACCTCAAACAGAGTAATACGATGAAATCAATTGTGTGCACGAAAATCGAGGCGCGCTACTTTAACCGCAACCTAAAGTAATGATATGTCTTAGGTTTGGATGAAGTGTTGTGTATGAAATTTTACACTTTGGTATATCACCTATACATGCTTGTTGTGAAGTTTAGTGATTAAAAATGTAGTTACGTTAATGTGCTCGTTTATAAGTTCAAATACACTTTTTATAAGACTTATCTAGTTGTTTCCGTTATTATAGTATACTTGTCTCAACCATTTGTATTTTTGAAAAACTTCTAATGCGCCTAGTAATTATACATAACCTTCTAATATTTTTATTTGAGTTATTTTGGCTAAAACCGCACTTAAAATGTCCAAAATTCACTTTTAAAACTTCTAACAACTTTTCTATTAGAGTAAAAGCTGAAATAATTATCTTTCGTCAAAAACTTCATTAGGCCATAACTTTCTCGTTTTAGCTCCGATTCGTAAGTTTTATATATCCCCGGGTTCTTATTCAAGTATACTAACAAGTTTTTAGTGCCTCGGCTAGTCTAATCAACTTTTAATGTCCAGTTAACCTCGTGTAAAAATCTTTACAGCAATATAGTTTTCAGAAAATTAGTTTCATCGTCTTAACTTGGATCTAATGTATCTTCTTCGTTCTAAGTCCGTTTTAACCGGTTCAAGCGACCACGTTTGTTATTAAGTCTATTTCCTATTTCTTTAGTCAAATTTTACTAAAAAGCCACTGATTTTTCTGTATAAGGTCAATTAGGACAGCCACTATTCTAAAAGTGTAAAAACGCGTTTCCTAGCTTCTATTACCAAAAATCAACTTAACAACCACTTCAAATATAATCCTAACTCTTCCACCTTCTTGTCATGGTTAACAATTTATTAGTGTGTTCATGAAAATATGTTTAAGACTTAGTTATTAATTACAAGTTTATTATGGTTACAAAGTATCACAAACATGTACAAGGTGATATACATATGTGTATGCAAACTTGACTAAGCTTCTACAAATGAAATTAACAAAAAAGTAACTTGTGTAGAGATTATGAAAATAGGGTAGTGACTTACTTGAGATTAAAAGGCGTATATGATGAATTAACATGCTAATGTGCACAACCAAAAACCCTTGAACACTTAGTAACTCAACTATAAACTCAAGTGAGCTCAAATAAGCCCTTAAACTAGCAAAACCAAATATTTCTTTCTTGTTTCATCTCTTGGTCGAACCCTAAATGAATGAGTGAGTGAGTTTGAGTTTTTCTTGGTGCCAAATAATCACAAGTAACTTCCCTTTATATAGTAAACCAAAGCAAGACTTATTTATTTGTTTATTAAGCTATTACCAAGCTACATAATAAAAAAATGAGTTAATTGCATTTTTGGTCCCTGAGGTTTGGCCAAATTGCATGTTTGGTCCCCATCCTTTTGAAAGTGCAGTGGACGTCCCAAAAATGAAGTTTCAGTTGCACTTTTGGTCCCCGGGTCCAAACGCTGTTAATGCTCCTCCGTTAGTCACCCCATGTGCTATGCACACGAGGATTTTTTGGTCTTTTTCCACCCACTAAAATCCAAATAAACACCCAAACCCCACATAATCTCCTTATAAAAAATAGAACATCATAATTCACAACAAAATATCAACATCCCATTTTCTTTTAACGAGCAAAAAATAACAAGTAACAAGATGTGAACAAAAAAATCTACGCCAAAAGAACCACATACCACGAAATACAAACAATAAAAACTATGACTCCCATTTATTTATTCAAATAAACTGATTCGTTTAACACAAATTCTTGATTTTACATCATATCATTACAGTTGATACATCATTATACAAGAAAATAAATAGCGAGCAGGAAGTTATACCTACCTAACCCATCTTGGATCTATAAAAACTGATACAACAAGATATATCAACGACCCTCAAATGTTTTTTTTCCCCGCATTTTGTGGGTCTTTTATGGAATCCGAAGCATCACTGGTTAAGGGACGAAAGATGTATCAACGCCGTCGTCGGAAGCCAAAGACCAAGTGTCCGAATCATTGAATTTAGAGGAGTCAATCGCTATGCTTAGGTACTCACCATGATGTCTATTCCATCTAGGCTTCATAACTGAATGTATGCCGACGACAAAAATGGACGGCAGAAAAGGATGGTTGAAAGCCATTGTTGTTATTAGCATATCACTGTTAGGAAATAAAATCGTGGAGGTATTTTTATTTCTAGTTTCATGGTGGGATTTGGGATCTTAGTGGCCATCTACACATAAAAATCTTGGTGGGATTTGACCAAAATATAATAAGAAAGGGCGGCTGTGAGATTTAGGGTTATGGTTGGGGGAGAAAAAGAGATGGGAGGGTGAAGAGATCAGTGGGAGTGAGATATGGGAGGGAGCGGGGTTTGGGTGTTTATTTGGATTTTAGCGGGTGGAAAAAGACCAAAAAAACCCTCGTGTGCATAGCACATGAGGTGACTAACGGAGGAGCATTAACAGCGTTTGGACCCGGGGACCAAAAGTGCAACTGAAACTTCATTTTGGGGACGTCCACTGCACTTTCAAAAGAATGGGGACCAAACATGCAATTTGGCCAAACCTCAAGAACCAAAAATGCAATTAACTCTAAAAAAATCAAATGTGTTTACTTGTTCATGGGTGATCAGTCGACAAAAGCAAAGAAAAGGGTGTAGTCATTTCATGTTTCACAAATTTACTTATTAACTTATGGTTTATTAGCTTATTTTCTAGTAATCGAAGTCAACGGTCAAAATATTTAAAAGTTAAGCATGGGTTCACTAATAATTTAAGCATTAGCCAACTATTCTTAGGGGGTGGAGGGGGAGGGGGAGGGGGAGTACCTAATAGAGCATGTGTAAAATTTATAAAATGTATTTTGTGAGTGTATTGGGTATTAAAAATATGTATTGGGTAATAGTTTTTGCGGTTAAAGTTAAATACGTATAATAAGTGGGCTTAGTAAAAGAATTATAAGGGTGTAAGAAATTATTTTTTGGCACTTTTGTAGTAATTTAGCGAATGTGAGAATGTATTCAAAATAATCGTTGGGAGTGTCGGGTATGTTGGGTGTTTATTTAAATTGTGAAAATCTTTTATTAAATTAATTATCGTGAGTAACGAAAATGAAAATGCCCTAGCAATTAAATTATGAATTCGAGTAGTGGCAATATATTGTAATGTCATAGACTAAATATAATCTAAAGTCATAGTGCACAAAAATGGTGCTTCTTGTTTTACGTCATTTAATTAAATAGTATTAAGTAAAGGTAAATGTGTAAACTTCCAAAATAAATAAATTTTGAGTTTGAGGTTGAGGTTGAGTAATGACCTAGAAAAGTAGGGGGTGTTATATGTATTACTACCTCCATCCTAAAATTATAGTTCTCGTTTGACTTTTTCGGTCTTTCTTTTTTAACTTTGACCTTATATATTTTTGTTTATGTTATACAATAGTTAATGAAAATTATACCAAATGAAAATACATTTAAAACCCAATCAATTTATATATTTTGCATTAAGTATTATATCACAAAAAAAGAAAAAAAAAATACTTAAGGTCAAAGTTATTAAAGAAAGATCGAAACTATAATTTTGAGACGGTGAGAGTATAATGTTTAATAACGTATATGTCATTTACACTCTAACTATTTATCAGTATTCTTTTTCCTAACATTATCTTAGATTAACTCGAGTTTTTTGGTTAACCATTGTGTTTTCAATATAAATATAACAAAACAAGTACTTTGAAAAATATTTAAAGAAATATGATATGCTCCAAAATTCTCACAAAACCATGTTTATGAGAGCCACGTTTACAAATTGCTGAAACAAACATCTACATCAGTTTGCAAAGTTATGTAGGTTCTCCAAAACCATTTCATACACCATTAATATATAGGTTTCTTTGTTTTCTTTGATAGGTCCACTATTCTTAATCTCCTTGTTAATATAGTGGATCCTTTTTTGTAAAGGTTTTAGTTGGTTGATATAAATTGCTCTTCAAAAAAAAAATATATAGGAAACAAGAATTTGTAAAAAACTTTATAAGCTTCAACCAAAAGATGACAAAAGAGTTTATATAAATCAAAAGTAACTCGTGATGATTAAAAACCCCTATATGATGTTTAAAAAAAAGTTACAACCATTATTTCAATGTTTTAACTAGTCAATTTTAACGAAAAATTAAAAGCCGATGAGGTACTTCGTAGAATCCATTGAAAACATCATCTTTCAATATACATAAAACCCAATGATATTAGGGATAATTAATGTTTTAAAGTGAAATTGAAAATGGAAATGATTTGAGATTAAAAATATGGAGTGATTTTATCCTACATATAGAAAGATGAACCGTGATAGAGAGTCGATGATTGTTCGTCAATTGTCACGATAAAGGAGTGGGGAGGTAAGCGTTGGAGTTGGTGTACGAAGAAGATAATAATTTGGGTTTTTTTTTCCAACTTTTAAAAGTTTTATACAAAAACTAAATACTATAATAAATACTTTTAAATTAAAAGTACTCATCTTCTTAAATTAATTTTAGAAATACAGCAGTCATCCAAAAGACACGATTAACTCGCATCCAAACAAAATTTAATATTTACTTTTTAGAATATTTAACGTTTAGGAACAACGGTAATGGACCAAATATTGTAGTACCTTTTATTTATAATTATAAGACAATTCCTCAAATCCTATTAATTTATGAAGCTTTTCTTTATAATTTGAGAACAATTCCTATTAATTAAATCGTACATACAACAGTTGTTGATCGCAATAGCCACTATTGATAGAATCGGGTTATTTTCTTTTCTTTTTTAAATGTTCTTTACTCAAGAGTCAAGACCAATGACTAAAAATGAAATGATAAATGTTCTTACGATAATTCATTGAAATTGACCGCATGTTATTGTCTTATTCATGAAACGTACTTTATATTTTCTTCTTCCTTATTTTCCATCAATAATTATTTGTTCAAGCGGTGCCAAAAACATGGTATTATCATATTAATCCGAGTTAAACTTACTATTACATAAGAATATATGTCGCTCTAAAATGTATGTTAAAACTTCGTAGCAACACGCAAACATACATTACAGTACTCGTTGCAAAATGAAAACAGTTCTTTCTAGTTTGTGGTATAAATCTTATCATCCTTCTCTGTCGAAAAAGAATATATTTGAAACTTTGCCTACTTACCATCCTTTCATTAACGTAAACAGTAGCTCCGAAATACACCAAGCGAGGGTGCAAAGACACATGCGGAAACAACGTTACGATTCCATATCCTTTTGGAATTGGTGCAAAGTGTTCAGTCAACGAATGGTACACGGTTGATTGCAACTACTCGAAGCCATACCTGTCTGCACTTAACCACCTTGAAGTCTTGGGTATTGACTTGGAAAATCAGACAGTCAGTGTAAATATGCAGAAGTTATCTGATTGCAGTCAGGTGATCAATAGTGTGGATCTGGGTAGCAGCCCCTTCCTGTATTCCAAATCACACAATAAATTTGTTTATGAAGGGTACTGTGGTCCTGCTTTCATGATGGATAATCATGGTAGTGTGCTCACCGGTTGTTCCACTACTTGTAACAATGACACTAATACTGCTGTCATCATGGATACAAACAAATGTTTTGGCATCAACTGTTGCCAAACAACAATTCCTCGTTATTTAAAGTCGTACAAAGTGAATCTCATGGGTTTACAAAGTCAGCTGGGTGGAGATGGAGGTTGTGGGTCGGCTTTTTTGGTGGCTCAGGATTTATATGATGAAGATAACTTTTCTCGCAAATCATTTGCTGAAGAGGGCAGCAACTCTTATGTTTCAACAGCACTACTGTGGACCCTTTCAGACCGTGATAAAGACCAATTAACTTGCTGTGATGGATATACCGAAGGAGCTGAGGGTTTACGCCATCTAGTCTCAAAGTAGATCTGGGTAATGGCACGTCAATGGATACATGGAGATGTTTCACCCATGGTAACGTAGGAAATAACCCTTATTTGGTTGACGGATGCGCTGGTATGTATTTCTCTAAAAAAGTACTCTATCCCTAAATAAATGAAGTCAATCTTATTCAAACTTTTTTTTTTTTTTTTTCCTCATAATATTTTGATGCTAAATATATAAATAGATTGATATTTAAATATATTTTCATTGTTATAATTTTAATCAAAGTTTTTATAACACAGACAAAAGTATTTAACGTCAAGGATAAAAAAAACTTAAAAAATTAAAAATGAACACTTATTTAGGGACGGTGGTAGTATTTGTTTGTTTGCTATCATAGATATTGCTTGTTTTCCAATTTTATTTATTAAATTTATTTGTTTGTTTGTTTTCTAATACTAAATGCAAGAATAGTGAGGGGGGCTACACAGCTTGACCCTGTAACTGTAACCGAAGAGTGTGCAAGGTGCGAGAAAAGAGGGGGATACTGTGATCATGACACAATATATGACGTTGATGGCTTAGTTTACAAAAGTAACTTCATTTGCTATGGAGCAAGCAAAATATCCTTGGGTGTTATTCTAGGTAATGTCTTTTCTCTGTTCTTATAAGAGAAATGAGGCCTAAAACCAAGTGGCATCATCTTGATGGTTGTAAAATAAGTGAGTCTCTGTTTACAGGCATCAAAATGATGCCACTTGGTTTTAAGCCTAAAATTAGACCTAAGTTTAGGTCCCTTTATCATTTCTCTTCTTATAAATTATCTTATATGTACGTACCCTGCTACTCCGTATTATATTCTGGGCAAGTTCTTTCTATTTGTAGAATGAATCCCACTGCAACCATACCTAGCTTAAGGAGCTTCCAAAAAGTCTAATATTTTATATATTTATTTATTATTTTTTATTATTTTTTTTAACGAGATTTTACAAGGAAGTTGAAATAGCATTATAAGGGTTACTAGACCAAACAAACTAATTAGGGGAAAAGCTCTTATTTCCGTTCCGGATTCAATTTTTGGATAACTCATAACCACATGTTTCGTTGTCATTGAAGACAAGGTTTTATTTTTCGGGTGTTTCTTAGCAATAAAATGTCAATCACCCAATATAAACCTGCGAAAGAAGCCATAAGGGATAACTGGAGTATGGTTTTTAGTTGTTCTTTTGTCAATTACATTTTTGGGCTACGACCTTATAGAAAGAAAAATGAAGAAGGCGCTAACATGTGTCCTTTGATGAACACAAAAGAAAATAAAATTGTTCAAAACAATTTAAGTATTTTAACTACAGATGAGAGACAAAATCATTAAGGCTCACTAAACTAAAAGTCTAAAACTAAAAGAAATTTGATCCAAAAGAATGCCCAAACTTTTTTGTTCGTCAAAAATTTTTATGTCACTTTGTCTTCATAATTTTTTGTTCATAGAAAGGCATAATTTTTTCTATAAAAAAAATAAATATATATTCAGCGGTTTTGTATTCACTAAGCTCCCCTTTGTTATCAACTTTTTTTGCAATGTTTCAGTCAATTTTTACTAAACAGATTATGTTTACTAATTTGGTTCGTATTATAGAATCCTTACTCTTTTATTTAATTGTAGGCTCCATATGCCTCAATTGCAATTATTAATGCTAAATCAAAATACAATACTAGTTTATCAGACGGAAATGGCTATTTGATTCGACATTCTCTAAAAGTTACACTAGTTACATCTTTTGACGATGGAAATATATCATTCTTTGTGTATAGCAAGAAGATGGAAAACTTGAGAATTTTCAGAGTTTATATCTTTGGGACAATTTCTGCCTTCAAAAATAAATAACGAAGTAAAAACGGCAGGAGATATAGTGTGATTATAACAATTGTAGTTTAAGGAAGTATACAGATTTTATCTGTCTTTGTCATCAAGTAGCTTCCATTATCAGAAAAAGTACATATGAAAACCTTCAAACAATAACTAATCTGGAATTCCAGATACTTTGGACACGAATCGTTGACTTTTGAATCAAGTTATGGCTACTTACTTTTTGTTGTGTATTGGCCTTGGTTCAGGTGTTAGCATAAGCATGGGTCTACTTTTTCTAGTCGCCATCGCATATATATTATACAAGGTGATCAAGAAAACAAAAGAAAGGAGACGAAGAAAGAGGTTTTTCAAACGCAATGGTGGTTTACTTCTAAAACAGCAAGAAGAAGCCGACCCATCTTTGGTTGATCAAACCATACTTTTCACATCACGTCAATTGGAGAAGGCCACTGACAACTTCAATGAGAACAGAATTCTTGGTCGAGGAGGCCAAGGTACAGTCTACAAAGGTATGTTGGTTGATGGAAGGATTGTAGCAGTTAAAAAATCAAAAATTGTTGATGAAAGCCAATTAGAGCAGTTCATCAATGAGGTGGTGATTCTTTCACAAGTCAATCATAGGAATGTGGTCAAATTATTGGGATGTTGCTTAGAGACCAATGTTCCTCTGCTAGTTTCAGAGTTCATCCCAAATGGAACATTGTATGATCGCATTCACTGCGAGACTGATGAGGACCCAATGTCTTTGAACATGAGACTGCAAATTGCTACAGAGGTTGCAGGAGCACTTGCTTACTTACATTCAGCCACATCCATTCCAGTATACCATAGGGACATCAAGACGGCTAATATACTTTTAGATGATAAATACAGAGCAAAAGTTTCTGACTTTGGAACTTCGAAGTTCGTATCAGTAGATCAAACTCACTTAACTACCTTAGTCAAAGGTACATTTGGCTACCTAGACCCCGAGTATTTTCAATCTAGCCAATTCACCGAAAAGAGTGACGTTTATAGTTTTGGAGTTGTTTTGGCTGAGCTTTTAACAGGAGAAAGGCCAATCTCATTAACTAGATTTGGTGAAAATAGAAGTTTGGCTGCGCACTTTATGTTGGCTGTGGAAGAAGGACGGGTTATGTCTATATTTGATGCAATGGTTATTAAAGAAGGCACTAGAGATGAGCTATTGGCAGTAGCAAACCTCGCAATGCGATGTCTGAATTTCAATGGAAAGAATAGGCCAACAATGAAAGAAGTAGCTGTTGAGTTAGAAACCATAAGAGCGTCTCATATTCCATCTGCGGTTCAGACTAATACCAAGTCAGTGACATATGGGCATGAATTATCGATGCTATCGTATGGGGAATCAACATCAACATTCTTAAGTTCCGGTGAGAACTGGCCAACAATGAAAGAAGTAGCTGTAGAGTTAGAAACCATAAGAACGTCACATATTCCATCTGCGGTTCAGACTAATACCAAGTCAGTGACGTATGGGCATGAACTATCGATGCTATCATATGGGGAATCAACATCAACATTCTTAAGTGCCGATGAGAACTTTACTCAGTGATGCAAACTGGACGGTTTTTTGTTTTATAAGTTGTCATACAATATATCATTACTTGCACTTAATTATATATATATATATTTTTGAAGGGCTGGTTGTACTTAATATTGATATTGTTGTTGTTCCATACGAAAGGCATGTACATCAACTGTATTACAGTTTTATATGCAATGTTGCTAAGCATCATTTGTATAAGTTATAACAGTCTATGGGGTGTCTCCATGTAATGTGATATGATATTTTACTTGTACAGGGTGATTGGGAAAGAGTCTTGTAGGGAATTATCTTGTTTTTCAAAGATGTAAACATTTACAAGGCTTTTATTATTATTATTATTATTATTATTATTTTTTTTTTGTCTTACAGCTATGGTCATAATGAGCAAGCTCAGATAATCTAGGGAGCATTCCGTTTCATGTAGTTTGTGCTAGCCCGAACAAGTCAATCCCAAAACACTTTTTGTGCAAATTTTAGTTTTTATCATATATGCGAAGAATCAAGAATTTTTGATTGGGGAATTGCTACAAGTTAGTGGGAAAAACCAAGGTAAACATCAAAATTCTCAATTCTCATTTTGTGATGTTAATTATTTGAGTGGTACTTTGTATATTGGGAGTGATTTAGAATCTTCAGTGGTTAATAATAATGATAATGATGTGATCTTGGGGAAAAACAATGGAAGATACGGTAGAAATAGTGGTGGTGAAAATGATGTATACACGGAGTTCGATGAAATGTCAAGTATCAAATTTATCAAACAAGATAGGTCGGTTCGAGATTATTATGATGCCTTTGTTCCTTTAGCTAGTGAAGTGGGTTGGAGTGAATTATGTGCCGTTAGTGTATTCATTTGGGGGTTACAGCCGGATATTGAAGAATGTGTTAGAATGATCAAACCCAAAACGCTTTATGATGCATATTTATTAGCTAAGACACATGAAACGACTAATGAGATCTTGAAGAATAATCATTCAAAGAGAGTTGAAAAAGAGAACAGTGAGTTAGAGGGGTATCATGAGTGTTATAAGGAAAATGCAAATGGTGAAGAAACTGAATGTCTGTGGAGTTGATTGTTCTTGATGAACTTGAAGAAGAAGATTGTACATTGAGGAAATGGAATCAAATGGTACAAATGGAGTAACTGATATAACAAGTGGTTTGATTGGTGGTGGTGACTTTTGTAATGGAAAAGATAACAAAATAGAATCAAGTGGTGTGATCATTAACAATCTTGGGTTGAAGGTTCTTGGTGAAATTTGTAAAGAAGATGTTGAAGTTAAAGAAAATCAATCAAAGAATTCAAAAGAAGATGATGACAACAAGAAATGCTTGGCGATTTCCAATCACATTGTTTGAAGAGAGGCCCGATGGTTGGCTTGAGAGCCAAATAGCAGCACCTAAAGCAATTGGTTACAGTTTAGATAAGTTGAAGATGGATAGTGGGTATGTTATGTGTAGAAACAGGGGAATATTGAAAGTTGCATCGAAACCGTTGGTAAAAATGCGGATGAATGGGAGTATTATCAGTGGATGAAATATTGTAAAAAAGGAAGTGAAGGCTTAATGCATGTGGTCAGTTAGGTTAGGAGTCAATCATCAGTTTCAGTAAGAAAAGATATAAGCAACATTGAAATTCTTACACATGGTATAGAGTTTAAAATAAGAATGGTGATTTTGATGAAAAACCTTTGTTTGTGCATATAAAAAATGCTTTTAAGAATGGAGCTAGTCCTGGTCATTGGAAGTTAGATATATGGAAATGGCCGAAAAGGAAGAAGAAACGTGTGATGTTTGACATATGGAAATGGCCCAAAAGGAAAAAGAAATTTGTAGGTTGTTTAAGTAGGTAGAAGAAAGAATGTCATGTAGGGTCATCTAGTATGTCATCATTTGGAGGTTCATTCATTTCGTCTAGTGGTCAATATATGGTTAATGGTATGAATCTTCTTTGCGGTGTAGCACTTCTTTCCACTCCTTATACAGTGAAAACAATAGGATGGGTTGGGCTGTCTATAACTCTATATTGTTTGTATTTTGTGCTCTTTCATTCTACACTGGTATACTTCTTCGTTCCTGCTGGGATAGCCAGCCTGGTCTTAAGACTTACCCAGATATTGGTGAGGCAGTGTTTGGTATAGTAGGACGTCTAATCATCTCTATAGTTTTGTACGTTCTGATCACTCTTGATGTGTTTCCTACTGTTTGGATTCGCGACTCAAGTGTTCTCAGTTACATATCTGCTGGTGGAGTTTTTCTAACAAATTATTTTGGTAATCTGCTGGTGGAGTTTTTCTAACAAATTATTTTGCTTGTTCTGGGATGGTTTGGTGGATAACATGGGCTTTCAGACTGGAAGTACAAAGATATTGTTCTTCCTAACATCTACGTGTAAATGGAAAAAACGAAGTCAATATCCTCTAGTCCTCTTAGCCAGCAAATTTGGAATAGGGATATCGGGCTACCTGATGTTTGGGAACTCATTAGAATCACAGTTTACTCTCAACCTGCCTGCAAATTTAGCCTCCAAAATAAACCAAGCTGATGAACCGAGTTAATGATAAAAGTGCTACATCGAGCTTAACGTGTTGTGAGCTGATAAAGTTGCTGAAATAAACAAATGCTATAAGTTGCTGATAGAAGTCTTACATTCAGCTTAAGGTTTCATTGCTAACCCCGATTCTTGAGGTCAAGAATCTTTTAAGGGGATGGTTTGTCACGAGACAAAATATGAGGTCAAAAGTCAACAAAAAGTCAAACACACATAGTTCGGAATAGTAGTCAGACCATGAGCATTGATCTTGGTAGCAGCCCCTTCCTTTCTTCCAAATCACGCAATAAACTCGCCATTGAGGGTTGTGGTAATGCTGTTATCTTAGAGCATTGGAGTATGCTCACAGTGTGTTCCACTGCTTGTCGCAATGACACTAGTGATAAAAACTACTGACTTGGCTTCAGTTGTTGCCAAACAAAAATTACTCGTTATCTAAAGTCATACACCGTGAATATCACGGGTTTAGAAAGGCGGTGGAGATAGAGCTTGTGTGTCCGCCTTCTTGGTGGATCAGGATACATACGTTAAAGGAAGCTTTTCTTCCCGATATATTCCATTATCACTTGTGTGGATCATATCAGATCATGTCCTCCGTCAAATAAATTGTTGTGTGTGGTCTAGCTTCGAAGTGGATATGAGTAATGGTACTTCAGTGTCGTCTTTGATATGTAGAACTCCGGGGCCAATAAAAGGAAACATATTTACCATCCGTATGCAATGGTATATATGTGTTGTATGTTCAATTTCAACATGCTAGATCTTGCTCAAACTTTTGTGACATATAATATTTTGTTAGAAGGGCCTGCAATATTCACAACCTATCATGTTGAAGCTGAACATGAGATGATCCTAATTCATGTATTTATTATTTGGGCAAATGACAAAAAAATGCATCGAACTTGACACTTTATGTGATTGTGTGTAGCCAACTATTTTTTTTCTTATTGTATGTATTGAACTTTCAAATTTCGATCATTATGTGTATTTTGTGACAATTCTGCCATGTAAAATGACCATTTTACCCTTCGAAATTTGAAAAAATTAAGGGTAAAATGGTCACAAAATACACACAATAATCGAATTTTGAAAGTTCAGTACACACAATAAGAAAAAAAATAGTTGGCTACACACAATCATAAAAAGTGTCAAGTTCGATGCATTTTTTTGTCATTTGCCCTTATTATTTTGCTTGCTTCCATTGTACTTTTGTATGTGCGTTTTCTAACATGGCACTTTTACTCTGTAACAACATGGTTAATTTTAGTTATTGAAGAATGTCGAAGGTGTAGGGATAATGGACGTTACTGTCTCTACAATGTGCAATATGATAGTAACGGCTTCAATGACATATGTTGTTCAATTGTACTTGTTAGCCGTAACATTTTTATTAGAAGTGATGGTCATTCACGTTTAGGAACTTTGTAACGTGTGTTAGATATAATGCTAGAATAGTCGACGGGCTCATGGATTGGGCTAAGCTAAATGGCTAAAATTTATGTTAAGCTAGCCTTGTATAAGTTGTCATCCAATCCAAGTCCAATCCAAGCCCATCCCAAAGCCCATTAGGGCATATGTACTTGTAGTATAAAGACACCTCAAATGATCATTTGAGGTGTGTGCTTGAGTGTGTGTGTGTGTGTCTTCCTTTGAAATAAACATCTTATTGTTTTCATCTTTCTCTCTACACATACACGGTTTTATAACATCAAGTCACCATCTTTCCTTTCTTTTCTTCATCTCTACGCATAGCTTAGAGTTTGTGTTTAACGTGTTCATCTTGTGTTAACGTGGGTATACGTGTAAGGTTGATGTAAAAACGAGGTCCTACATTGGTATCAATCGCCTAACAATGGTTTATGAAGTGTTAGTGTTCGTTTTTATTAAAGCTTTACAAAGAAAGTTGCGTTTTTTCCTATAAACGTGGGTTTTTTTGCTTAAAGTTTTGATTTTTACGTGGTTTTAAGGTTAAAGTTGTAGACTTTATTGATCTTTAAGTGTTTTGAAAGAAGTTTGTGCAAAAGAAATCATTTGGAAATGTGTTTTTGGGTGAAAAATCGTGGTTTTGCATTTCTGGGCATTTTTTACGCGTAAGCAACTTTTGGTCAAAACCCTCTTTTTACGCGTAATAAAAAGTCAAAACCCTAGTTTCCTACGCGTAAGGTCTACGCGTAAGAATTGAGTTTTTACGCATAAGCCTTTGGTGCAGATTTTTCGTGCTACAACGGTTACTCAGTGCTTCCCTCACTTGGATAAGTTTGTGGAGCACTTCGACTTGTGGATATCTTTCACGCTTGGACGAGTGTGAAGGATTTTGGTCTTAAACCTAATCTTACGCCTAAGCAGAAAGCTTACGAGTAAGCACTCTACGCATAAGTTAAATCTTACGCGTAAGGTACTCTACTTCTAAGTATAAAGTTTACGCACAAGCTTACGTTTAACCTTAAGTTTACGCGTAAGTATGGGTCTACGCATAAGCATCATCTTACGCCTAAGGAGAGTTACGCATAAGCAATCCTACGCATAAGCACTAATTTCTACGCTTAAGAACAAGTTTACGAGTAAGATTTTGAGCAAAACTTCAAACGGCTATAACTTTTGAACCGGAACTCCGTTTTCAGCGTTCTACCTATCAAAACGACCGTGAGAACGAGGAGATTAGCACGCCGAATGAACTATATGGGTCAACTTTCAAGTCCTAAAAATGCTCCGAAAAGAAGTTATTGAGGTTTTTAAGTTTTCAGGCCCAATTTCACTACAACAACCGAGCTTAATCTTCATCAAACACAACTCCTTTATCGTTGAATCGATCCTACATCAACTTTATCAGTAATACCTTCATCAATGGCAACTCAACAAGACATTCATGCAGCCGGTGCCGAAAACCGTCCTCCTATGTTGGATAAAGGTGGTTATCTTCAATGGACAAGTCGTATGCTCCGCTACATCAAGACCAAACCTAATGGAAAACTAATGATTCAATCCATTACGAATGGACCCTTCAAGCCTCGATAAGTCCAAGACCCTGGAAATGCTGATGCAACACCTCCCGTCCCACCATCCTTTCGTACTCAATATGAATCAGAATACACTGAAGAGGATAAGAAGCAAGTCGAAGCAGATGACATGGCAATTCATATTGTCCAACTGGGTTTACCAAGAGACATCTTTGCTGCTGTAGACAGTTGTGAAACTACTTTCGATATGTGGGAACGTGTTAGACGGCTTTGTCATGGACCAGAAAATTGTCAACAAGATACGGAGAACAAGCTGCTAACTGCATGGGAGAAGTTTACATCTACTCCAGGAGAACCCATTGAATCCTACTATGGAAGGTTTTGCACTTTAATGAATGAGCTTATCAGAAACAAGTTGGAACCCAGAACTATCGTGAGTAACATCAAATTCCTGAACAATCTTCCAGAAGAATGGGGACGATATGTCACTATTGTCAACCAAACAAAAGACTTACATCAGGTGAACTTTGATCAACTCAACGATTTTTTGAAACAAAACCAAACTGAAGTGAATGAAGTCAGGAAAGAAAGATTGGCAAAGAATCATGATCCATTGGCACTAATTGCAAAGACTCAAACTACAGTGAATACACAACAACAAGCTTCATCATCTTCCACTAACAACAACTTGCAGCAATACATTCCACAACCACCAGCTATTTTCCCTCAACAACAATTCTATCCACCAGAACAACAAGTCATTCAATAACAACAATATCCACAATACCAGGAACAAGGAATCACTGATCCTGAAACTGAACAAGAAGAGGCTTTGTCACATGCATTTGCATTCTTGGGTAAAGCATTCAGAAGTCACTATTCCACACCAACTAACAACAACCAAAGGATTTCATCAAACACTCGCAACAGGCAAATTGCACAGCCGGGTTTGAATATGGGTCATCAAGGACAAATGGTTGGAGTTATTAGGAATCAGCATGGATATGCTACTGGATTTATCATAGGCAATCAGGCGGTTCCGTATCAGGGTAATCAGTTGGGTCAGAATGTTGGAAATCAGATGGGACAGAATGTTGGGAATAGAGCAGTGGGTAATCAGAATGGGAATGTTGCAGCTCCAGTCGTTGGGAATTATGGAAATGTGAATCAGGGTAATCAGGTTAAGTGTTAAAACTGTCAAGGAGTGGGTCACATGGCAAGGAATTGTCCTACTAAGCCGAAAAAGAAGGATCTTGCGTATCTTCAAAAAGCTATCATGTTGGTACAAAAGGAACAAGCAGGACTTCAGTTGAGTGTTGAGGAACATGACTTTATGGCCATTATGGATGATTTGGAAGACCTAGAGGAAATCAATGCGAACTCCATCTTCATGGCAAATCTTCAGGAGACTAAGTACGACACTAATTCTGACGCACCTCCTGTTTATGACGCCAATGCAGTATCTGAGGTACCAATCATTGATCCATGCTATATCAATGTCATATTTGATGTGTTTACTCATGACGAACAGCATTATGTGACATCCGCACCTACTTATGATACATACCTTGACAATCCGAGTTGTAGCAATACTAACTCTGAAACTCCAGATGTGGATCCTAGTGGAGGCTGTGCGGCACAAAATACTGAGACTGATGAGGAAACACGTGCTTATTTTGAAACATTAATCAATAACTGTGGCATTGAAATCGATAAAGTTAAAACGGTCAATCGCGAAGTTAAGGCCGCGAATGCTAAATTGACCGCTGAGCTTGAGAGTTACAAGGAGAACGCAAAAGCTTTTGAATTTCACAAAAACAAAGAGTCAGAATTAGAAACTAGTTATCGAAATTCCGTTTTAAAAGAACAACAATTGCAAATCAAGTATAACACACTTGATGTGAATTTGAACTTGAAAATAAAATCTTTAAACAAGGAAATTTCTGATCTAAATGACCAACTTTCTAAACAAAAAGCAATATTTTCTGATCTTGAAAATGAGAAGAAACAGTTGATTACTGATTTTTCAAAACGAGAAGATTCTCTCATTGATGAAATTCTTGATAAAGATGAAAAAATCAAAAAATTGGAAAATTTGCTTGTTACAACGGGTCATTCAGCTAAATCAACCAATAGCTGATTAATCAAACAAATCCGTATTTTCATACAACACAAAAAATGGCCCTTGGTAACAAACCTCCTTATTTCCTCAAGAAAGCTCAGAAAGAACAGAATGTTTTGAACAATGGAAAAGTTGTGCATGAACCCATAACTGTTCATGATTCTCTTGAAACTTAGAACTATCTGATGAGAGTAGATCAAAAATGAAACAAAAGAATTCAGAAATAAAACCAATTGATTATAACAAATGGAACAAAATTAATGGAATTACTTTTGTGTCACGAAAAGAAAAGTCAAAGTTTTCCATCACACCAAGTGTTTCAAAGAAAGTGGCAACACCAGTTTCAAAATCAGTTTCAAAACCAGTTGTTGTCACAAAATCTCTTTCGAACATTGAACAAATGTCTTCAAACAATCCTTTTAACACAAGTGATGCTAGAAGTATTTTAGACAATGTGAAAACTAGAATTGCGGGACTTCAAGAGACTCTTAAAACTAATACCCATATTACAACTAACATCTGGTTTTCTAGTTTTGATAATGAAAATAATTTTTTTTTTGAAACTGAAATTGCCCCTCAGCTGAATAACATCAACTCAAGGGTAATTCATTTTGAACAAGCATTTTTGAAAGAAACAACTGACTTTGTCAAGGACCATAAATCCCTGGTAAAGCAAGCTAATGAAAGTGTTGAACACATCAAAGTTTTGGAAAATTTAAATGATTCTCTCTTCGAAGATGTTCTGACTACTGATATTATGTCCATTATTTTACAAACATATTCTGTTGAAGATCATGAAAGACTCCAGTTTGAGACCTCCAAAATTGTTTCAAAATATGAAAAAGCTCTAGAAAAACTTGAAAAAGAAAATGTCTCATATTTTAAACAACTTGATCGAAAAACTGAGGAATGCAAGTATGACAAACTGTCGTATGAGCGTGCCTACAAGAAAATGCAAGATCAAAATGATCTTTTGAGGGATCAGCTGGACAGTCTAAAAGGAAAGGCAGTGGATACTAAGATTGTAAAACCATTGACTGAGGAGAAGGAAAATGTTCCAAAACAGGTTTTCAAACCAAAAATGTCTGTTTCTCTGCCTCCTCCAAAAGTCAATGAGAAAAATGATTTATCAAAACCAGTCACTCCACCTTCCTTGCCTAAACAATATGTTGAAAAAGGAAAAGCGGTTATCGAGACACCAAAAGTTTTAGCACCTGGCCTTTTTAAGATGAGTACCACTAATGCGTCTGCCTCCTCATCTAACACATATGGAACAAACGACATAAGTTTAGAAAAGCACTCTAAAGAGACTAGGAAAGTTGAAACCACTTCTCTAGATAAAAATGTGAATCCTAAAGCGTGTGCCTTACCTTCTACAGGACTAGAAAGCACCTCTAGGAGCAGAAGACTAAAGCCTAAGAGCAATACAAGGAACAATAGAGTCTCGCATGCCTCTAAGAGTAGTAGCTTGAATAAAGAGAAGAAAGTAGAAGAACACCCTAGGAATTTACCGCTTTATAATAAGAAAGACATTTCATCTGAATGTAATGAACCTATGAAACTTGCTAAGTCTAATGAATGTGTTGAATCTCTTTGTTTAACTTGCAAGAAATCTTTAATTAATGTTCAAGATGATTGTGTTTCTAAGAATGTGAATGATAAGCCTGTTAAGAAGAACGTTCCAAAAAGAACTTATGCTAAACGAATAGGAAAACTAGTTGCAAGACTTAGGCTTTACACTACTGATAGGGAGCATAATGTTTACTTTAGGGATGACATTTGGAAACCCACGGGTAGAATTTTCACACTCCAGAATGGTACAATGTGTGACCAACCAGAATACCCAGTAGAAAACTTCTTTGAGTGTGATCAGGATTTTACCTCTAACCCAAAGGAACCAAAATCAAAACGGTTTCCAAAATCTTCTTCTTCTGTTATTGGCAGGTTACCGAAATATGTCTTTGGATCGCCGACTCGGGTTGCTCCAAGCACATGACCGGGAATCTGAAGTTGCTGATCAATTTCGTCTGGAAATTCATGGGAACTGTACGTTTTGGAAATGATCATGTAGCAGCTATCATGGGTTATGGAGATCTACCTTTTGGAAATTATTTGATCACTCGGGTTTACTATGTTGAAGGGTTGGGACACAATTTGTTTTCAGTCGGGTAGTTCTGTGATGCAGATTTAGAGGTTGCTTTTAGGAAAAATGCTTGCTTCATTAGAAACTTGGATGGCACTGATCTCTTAACAGGGAATCGTGATACAAACTTGTATGCTATCGACATAAACCAAATGGCCTCTTCATCACCAATATGTCTTATGACACGAGCATCTGGAACAAAGTCCTGGTTGTGGCACAGATGATTATCCCATCTCAATTTCGACACCATCAACAACCTTGCCAAAGACAACATCGTCAAAGGACTTCCAAAGTTCAAATACACCAAGGATCACTTATGTCCATCATGCGAATAAGGAAAAATCAAAAGAGCATCATATAAACCCAAATCCGTACCTAGTTCGGAAGCAAAGTTGCATATGTTGCACATGGACTTATGTGGCCCAATGAGAGTTGAAAGCATTAATGGGAAAAAGTATATTCTTGTTATCGTCGATGATTATTCAAGATATACATGGGTTAGGTTTCTGAGATCAAAAGACGAAGCACCAGGGATCATCATCACCTTTCTGAAACGTATTCAAGTACTTCTTCAAACTCCAGTAAGGGTTGTAAGAACAGACAACAGCACTGAATTCATAAATCAGGAGTTAAGAGCTTATTTTGAAGATGTTGGAATTACTCATCAGACATCAGTTGTTAGAACTCCACAACAGAATGGGGTAGTTGAAAGAAGAAATCGTACTCTTGTGGAAGCTGCTCGCACAATGCTAATCTATTCTAGTGCACCGTTATTTCTATGGGCTGATGCTGTTGCCACTGCTTGTTTCACTCAGAACCGATCCCTCATCCATCCAAGATTCAATAAAACCCCATATGAACTAGTGAACAACAGAAAACCTGATATCTCTTACTTTCACGTGTTTGGCGCTTTGTGCTATCCGACAAACGATAGAGAAGATCTAGGAAAACTGAAAGCTAAAGGTGATATTGGAATCTTCATTGGATACTCAGAAAACTCGAGGGCATTCAGGGTGTATAACAGACAAAACTAGGAAGATAATAGAGACGATGAATGTGAAGTTTGATGGCTTCTAAGAGACTCGCTCTAGAACCCGCGCTAAATCCGATGGCTTCTAATCAAAATAGATTAGAACCCGCACCAAACCCGCAGACTTCTAGACACATCAGTTCAGGACTCGTACAACAAAGAGCTCCATCAAATTTTGCTGACACACCTCATGAACAAGAATGGGAGAATTTCTTTGAGTTAATGTTCGATGAATACTATGGTGGAACCTCGACAAATGCATCAAACCATCATTCCGCTGCACCCGCTCAACATCATTTACCACCACAAACAGAGGATGCATCTACAACGGTCGAAACCAATGCACCAACTCCATCAACATCATCTACATCTACTCCAGCAACTCCAATTCTTCAAACAATTTTACTAGCAGTTGATGAGCAAAACCAAAACATATCATTTCAAGAAGAACCTATTCAAAACCAGAACGATGCAACGTTAGATGAAGACTTATTTGGAAACCCTTTTGCTACGGAATCAGCTGAATCATCTTCAAGCTTACGAGAACCATCTAACTCGCATACGTATAACATACGGTATCCTTCTACTCTGAAGTGGACAAAAAACCACCCAATTGAACAAGTTATTGGTGAACCTTCAAAGCCAATTCAGACGAGACGCCAACTTGCCACCGATTGAGACTTATGCATTTACCTTTGCTCAATTAGCAATATCGAGACAAAGAACATTCACGAGGCAATGGCAGAACCCGTATGGATAGAAGCAATGCAGGAGGAACTTCTCCAATACCGTTTACATGACTCTTGGGATATAGTTCCAAGACCAATTGACATTCGAGTCATTGATCTCAAATGGTTATGGAAGAACAAAAGGGATGAAGAGATGACTGTAATTCGCAATAAAGCTCGTCTTGTGGCCAAAGGATACAGACAGGAAGAAGGAATAGACTTTGAAGAGTCATTCGCGCCGGTAGCTAGACTTGAGGCAGTCAGGATTTTCTTAGCCTATGCAGCTCACAAAAACATCACGGTTTATCAGATGGACATTAAGACCGCGTTCTTGAATGGAACTCTGAAAGAAGAAGTGTACGTGAGTCAACCAGAAGGCTTCATAGACATGGAACATCCAACCTACGTCTACAAACTCAAAAAGGCAATCTATGGTTTGAAACAAGCTCCGCGAGCGTGGTATGACGAACTGTCCTCTTTCCTTATCCTAAACAATTTCACCAAAGGAACGGTCCATCCTACCTTGTTTACACAAATGCAAAAATGACATTTTGATTGTTCAGATTTACGTGGACGACATCATTTTTGGGTCCACTAATCCGAATCTTTCAAAACATTTTGAAAATCTCATGAAAAGCAAATTTGAAATGTCCATGATGGGGGAACTAAAATTTTTTCTTGGTTTACAAATTCATCAATCCCCACGTGGAATGTTTATTAATCAAGCAAAATACACAACTGAGATTTTGAAAAATCATGGTATGGACAATTGTGACTCTGTTGGCACACCAATGGTAACATCACCAAAAATTGGAGCCGATTTGTTTGGGAAACCTATCGATCCGAAGAAATATCGGAGCATGATTGGTTCTCTCATGTACCTTACTGCTAGTCGACCCGATATTCATTTTGCTGTTTGTTTATTAGCACGGTTTTAGGCAAAGCCTAACGAACTGCACCTCAAAGAGGTTAAAAGGATCTTTCGGTACCTAAAGACATCCATTCACAAGGGTCTTTGGTATCCGAAGAAATCCGGATTTGATCTAATTGCCTTTTCAGATGCGGACCACGCAGGTGATCAAGTTACAGCAAAAAGTACATCCGGAGGAGCACAATTTTTGGGTGAAAAGTTAGTCAGCTGGTCTTCAAAGAAACAAGATTGCACTGCACTTTCAACCGCTGAAGCTGAGTATGTGTCTCTATCTGCGTGTTGTGCTCAAGTTCTATGGATGAGAACACAACTCACAAATTATGGCTTTACTTTCAATAAAATACCTATGTATTGTGACTCGAAAAGTGCCATAGCCATATCATGCAATCCTGTTCATCACTCAAAGACTAAGCATATCAGAGTCCGCTATCACTTCATAAAAGAACATGTGGAAGAAGGTATTGTTGAATTATTTTTCGTGAAGACAGATTACCAACTCGCCGATCTATTTACTAAAGCCCTTCCAAAAGAAAGGTTTAACGATTTAGTTCGACGAATTGGAATGCGAAGCCTAACCCCTGAGGAGTTAGAATGTCTTCTCGAATCTTCTTGAAAATGATTTTCCAAAAAGCTTCGCTGTAAATATTTTTGAAAAACAAAATACAAAATTTGAAAAACCAACAAAAGCAAAATATAAAAATATAAAACTTTCAAAAAATACAAAAACAATCGAAAATCAAAAATCCAAAAATATTCTTCTCACGACTTGTCTCTCGTATAATCGATATTCTGTACGTTTTTTGAAATGTCATTCAACAATGATACGGACATATACAGATGCTTGAGCGAGAGTTCTTTAAATGTTTTCTAAAACATGTCGTTTCTCAAAAATTTCTTCAAAAATGGCTTTCGTATACACCAGTACGAAACCCGGACAAAAATGATGACTTTTGATTATTTCAAATCAAAACTCGTGTTTTTAAAGAAAAAATCAAGTGTACGCTTCAGTGCACTACATTTAAAATTGGTGAGAAATTATCATCATCTTGAGCACCTTTTTCAAGATTGTTCAAAATGATTTTTCAAAATCTTTCAAAATATTTTGTGCTCAAGATAACTCCCTCTAAAACCCTTTAATTGATTATGTTTTATTAAAGGGGGAGCATAAAACCAAAATGTTCCAAATTCATGCTTAAATCAAATCCGTTTGTCTCCCCAAAAGATTCTAAAAATGATGTTTAATCCGTTGATATCAAAAATATCACGAATATGCTATTTTTGAGAGGGAGAAGACGTGATTAAAATGTGATCAAAAAAGTTTAATGATCGTTGTTTGAATCTCAAATGAGCTCGACTCAGTTGAAACCATTGAATTGACGAGAAATCAAAGTCAGTAAACGTACCATTTCGAGAAACTTGTGATAGACATGCACTTTCATGGGTCTAACCTTCTTTTCAAGAAGAGTTTAAAACTTCAAGTTAGTTATTAGAGCTAGTTGTCACCTAAAAACTGACAATGGAACTCTTTAACTTAGCAACGTAACCGTGTCTCGTGGGGAATTGTCTATCATGAGCCGATCAATTCAAAAAGTGCGAACTCTACCCTCACTGTGCAGATTTCTGTCAAAACTTATAAGAACATGTGAAGGGGGAGTGTTTCTGAAAATATAAAAACTTTGAGAGATTTTCAAGAAAAATGGTTTTATGGCAACATGGGACAGTCATGGAGTTATAAGGTGACTAAGAATAGGTAAATCCGTCCTATGATCCGCCAGAGCCGAAGGGATCTACCCAAGGACATCACAAATAGTTAGTATTAGAAGTCCTTAGGAATGATTGAAAAAAGGAGTAATGTGAGAAAGGAGAAAGAAGGGGTTGAAGAATTAAAAAGAAAAGTAAAAGAAAGGGTGAAAATAAATAGCCCTCCATAATCAACCTTAGGGCAGAAACCGGGTTCAATACATATGCTACTGGTTGTCACTTAGATGACTCCGGTATTGAAGACAAAGACGTCATGGACCCAGTGACGCACTGCACTAAACCTTCTAGCCACTCAATTCCTCTTAAACGGATTTGTTTCATTCTCACTGGGAACCCTACATAATCTATCGACTTTCTCTTAGAGATCGTTGGTATTGAAGAAGGAGACCCTCTCCCTAGTCTCCGCTCAGGGAAACCAAAACGCACTAATTGAGTCTAGAGCCACGAGATTCATCAAAAGATCTCATAGGAACACTTGACATGACATCGCTTGTTGTTCATCAATAAGGACACAAGTGATATATTCTAGAGTTCTACGCAGATCTTAGCAATCTGCTAGAACATTTATGAGAAGTTTCACATCTGTGATCTTCAATGATTGAATGGAAACTCCTGCCAGGGTCAACATCAAGCAGCCCTGACAGTAGGTCACTTCGGTAACTCCCCGTGGATTACGCTTAGTGTGTCTCAAACGGTCTACAGTCGTGGGGTGATGCTTCGGTGTACCTCAGCGACTCATCTGAACTGTAGGTGTACTTCAGTACATCGCGTTATCTCACTTGTGGGACTCCAGTTCAGGAACGGCCTTTGTGAGAATTAGAGATGTGTTTTCACACTATGCTGTTAACACACTCGAAATTCAAACTTGTAAGCGCTGGATTATTTCTAACCCATGTTTTATGTTTTCTTCTTATGGATGCTCGCGGGAGGAAGAGATCGCGCAGATTCTCCACATGCTCATACTAACAACACATGAAAGTTCTCATCAAAATCAAAGGCAACACAAAGTTAAAGATGATTCTTCGTCAATGTCAAAGAATCTACAAAGTATAAAGACTCGAGAACTACATCATTGGCAATTAAAAGTCAAATAGAAGTGTGAGCATGGTGGAGAAAGACGTGGAGACACCTAACCAACGAAGTTGACAACGGCAGACAATCATATTAATTGATCACAAAGCATGAAGGAACAAAGAATCAAGACTATTCTATATCGATCTACACGCAAAGTTCAAGCTCAAGGAAAGTAAAGACCTAATCAAGTGGAGCATCTTTTGAATGACCACCCCTTAGGGGGAGATTGTTAGCCGTAACATTTTTATTAGAAGTGATGGTCATTCACGTTTAGGAACTTTGTAACGTGTGTTAGATATCGTGCTAGAATAGTCGACGAGCTCATGGATTGGGCTAAGCTAAATGGCTAAAAGTTATGTTAAGCTAGCCTTGTATAAGTTGTCATCCAATCTAAGTCCAATTCAAGCCCATCCCAAAGCCCATTAGGGCATATGTACTTGTAGTATAAATACACCTCAAATGAGTCATTTGAGGTGTGTGCTTGAGTGTGTGTGTGTGTGTTTTCCTTTGAAATAAACATCTTATTGTTTTCATCTTTCTCTCTACACATACACGGTTTTATAACATCAAGTCACCATCTTTCCTTTCTTTTCTTCATCTCTACGCATATCTTATAGTTTGTGTTTAACGTGTTCATCTTGTGTTAACGTGGGTATACGCGTAAGGTTGATGTAAAAACGAGGTCCTACAATACTTATACCAATACATATGTTAGCAGCGGTGAGTCCAGGAAAATAGTTAGCGGAGGTGTTATTCTAGGTAACACCTATTTACCCTCAACGCATCAGTTTACACCATATATTTATATTTGCAACTCATTCAATTTCTTATTAGTCGCATCTTTTGATGTTGTACCTTTTTTTTTGATAAAAACTACATTTGGGGAGTGGGAAAACAAAGAATTTGGAATAAAAAAGAAAGGAAAGGATAGTACAGCATAAAAAAGATGTATACAGATTTTATCTTCAGTCTAAGTAGTTTTTTTTATAAAAAGCCTATTCTTAGAAGAAGATGGAACCCCTGAGCTACTTTCGTATAGTTACTTATTATAAGAAGAGTATATCCTTTATAATATCTAAGTATGAATCATCGACCTCTCTTTTAAGGTTGCTCTACATACTTACTTCCATTTTGTATTGGCTTTGGTTGATGTTAGCATAAGCCTTGGTGTCCTTTTTCTTGTTGCAATCACCTACATATTGTGCAAAGTGAGCAAGAAAACAAAGGAAAGGAGACGAAGAAAGAGGTTTTTTAACGCAATGGTGGTTTACTTCTAAAACAACAAGAAGCAGCTGACCCGTCTTTAGTTGATAACACCATTATTTTCACATCATGTGAGTTGGAAAAGGGCACAGACAAGTTTGATGAAAACAGGATTCTCGGTCGAGGTGGCCAAGGTACACTCTATAAAGGTATGTTAGCTGATGGAAGGATTGTTGCAGTCAAGAAATCAAAACGAGTTGACGAAAGCCAATTACAACAGTTCATCTATGAGGTGGTCATTCTTTCACAAGTCATATCATAGGAATGTAGTCAAACTATTGGGATGTTGCTTAGAGACCTACGTTCCACTCCTAGTGTCTGAATTCATTTCAAATGGTACCTTTTATGATCATATACACAATGGGACTAATGAGTTTCCAATTTCTTTGAACAAGAGATTACAATTAGCTACAGAGGTTGCGGGGTGCTAGCTCACTTGCATTCAGCTACAACCCTTCAGTTGTTGTCAAACCACGATTCCTCGATATCTCAAATTATACAGTATGAATTTCACGGGTTTGGTTAGTCAGATGTATGGAGATAGAGCTTGTGGGTTTGCCTTCTTGGTGGACAAGGACTTATATAGTTATATGAGCCATTTGCTGTCGGAGGTGCTGTCTCTGCTATTCCGACATCGCTTCTGTGGACTCTAACAGGCATTGACAAAAATCAAGTAAATTGTTGTGTAACTAGAAATGCCAATCTGGTGGTGGATATGGGCAATGGTAGTGCGATAGATACATGGAGCTGTTCCTTTAGGGAGGTTTTCCAAGAAAATCCTTATTTGGCAAATGGTTGCATTGTATGAAGTTCTCTCATTCTTACTCGTACTTTATTTGTTTATTTTGCTTGTTTTAGAGCTTAGTTGTGTATACCGTATCTAACATGGATGGATCAACTTTCATTTTTCCTGATATGTACGGAAGAGTGTACAAGGTGCAGGAATAGAGGGGGTTTTTGTAGCTATGATGGGACAATATATGACATCGATGGCTTAGTTTACAATAGGAGCTTCACTTGTGGTTACAATGGAGTCATGGAGATCACTTTGTTTTTTGGTTTTTCTTATATAATATCGACATGAATCCTCCACATTTTTTACACCTTTAGGCTACTTACTAAAATTTCATTTTGTAATATCCTTCATTCAGGTGTTAGCATAAGCATGTGCGTTTTTTTTTTTATGTGGCAATCAGTTATGCATTGTACAATATTAATTAAAATACAAAAGAAAGGAGACAAAGAAAGATGTTTTTTAAACGTAATGGTGGTTACTTCTGAAACAACAGGAAAATGCGGACTAAATATAACCGGGTGCACAAAAAAAATGAACACTAATACTAGAAACATATGTCGATGGACCGGGTGCATTTAAGACAACTTTAAGAAAAATCGATGTTTTTATTAAAAATTAACACTGCATTGAAAACATCCATGGGGTGCCCGTACACCCGCGGGAACCCCTGGCTCCAACCCTGATAACATGTATGTTAGTCAAGAGAATCTATTTATTTTCCGGAAAAAATTGCTTATTACAAAATGGGTACTAGCAAATACTCTGTGTTTAAGAGAATTTTTCCATATCATGGTAGATGCCTAGGAGGCTAGGAGTATAGAAAACTTAGGTGGCTATTGTGATGAAGTCCATCAATATCACATAAGTTTTTAATATTGTTAGACACCGACCATGATATCGCAAGCTTGATACCGCAAGATTCACCGTCCCATAAGCTAAGGTTTGATGTTGCGTCAAGGTTGCTACATAGAAAAAGCTTCATATGATTTATTTTACCTGGTAATTAGTGTGCTCGCAGTCACCTTATAAGATGAAAGTAGGTTCTAACAAGTGAAAAGAAATTTGTTGTATCACAAATAGCAATCTATATATAATCCAAGTCGGCCCTCGTAATGTAGCTTGTGGCCGCAATTGGGGATGCCGTAAGGCGGCATTGTTTGTCTAATACGGGGACCACTTACAACTTGTATATTCGATAATCTTGTTTTGGCAAGTTGTTTAACGTATTTTCTAAAAGGGGCAATTTTATCTCCCTAACAAAAACTTCAAAAATTCATATTTACTCAAATCATTCTTTAAAAGCATTGTCAAAATGCTATTAATGATGAAAAGAGGGGGAGATACTTAACAAATACTTTTCAAATACTTTCTAGAAATAACAGCTATCTTAAAAGAATTGTGCAACTTTTGTGGAATGAGATACTTAGCAAATACTTTTCAAATTCTTTCTAGAAATAACAGCTATCTTAAGAGAATTGTGCAACTTTTGTGGAATGAGATACTTAACAAATACTTTTCAAAATTATCGAAGCAAGTTTTTCCACCACCATAAAATTCCAAACCATCGTAATCTTAAAGTTAGAAAATATCCCAGATATTAATTCCAAAGTTTGAGATTATCATGCATGGCGTAGACTATTGGGTCTCTTTCTCAGTACACACATTTGGACCTCTACCCACCATATTTTTGTTCTTTAATCGAGTAGTTTATTGGAATTAACATTTTACTGATTAAGAGAGCATTTAGTTACCTTTCAAAAAAAAAAAGAGAGCATTTAGTTATATCAATGTTTCCAAGTATGTCATTTCACTTTGGGTATGTAAATAGATGGGTTGGATAATTGGTAAAATGGTAATTTTAGACCGGATGGCAAGGGCAAGGTGAAGGCAAGGTGAAGGCAAGGTGAGTGGTGTGAGTTCCATGCCATCCCAAACCATGCTCACCTTACTCACTCAAATCAATGCACATTAAGGTGAACGACTCACCTCGTTGGTTTGCGTAAAAAGACTGGCCCACTTAATTATTTATTTAGTTTGTGAGTATATGTGGGATATTTAGTGGGGTATATTTTAATATTGGTATTTTAATGAAAGGTGAGGGTAATGTTACCTTGTCCACATTAAGGTGAGTGAGAGTGAGTGGAAGAGAGAGGTGAGAGAAAGCTGATGTGGCGCTGATGTGTAAGGTGACTGAGGCATTGCCTTGCCTTCCAGCCTTAAGTTAGCCAAGTTGGGTCGGTATCTATACTACTATATAAAGCATTTAAGTTGTGGGCTCCACAAAAAATTAAGATAAGGAGCTCCAATCATTGAGTGACATGTGTCACTTCTCTAACTAAAAAATAACAAAAAGGGAAGAGCTCTAACAAACTAAAATAAGGAGCTTCAATAATGGGGTGACACATGTCATTTCTTAACTAATTAATCACTTTTATTTTTAAATTTAAATATCTTTTAATTCGTTTAATTTTTTTATGATCTAACTTCACCTTATCTTTTAAAATTTTGTGCTCTTTAATTCAACATCCATTTTGATATATTTTTATGAGTTTTTAGTTTTTACATTTTTAGTAGGTTTATTTTATTTTAATTCAAATTTTTATAACTTTAACCTTTATTTCAATCAATACAAACTTTATTTATCAAAATCATTTACTTTTGGGGAAG
This sequence comes from Chrysanthemum seticuspe, assembly GCA_019973895.1. NCBI lineage: Eukaryota > Viridiplantae > Streptophyta > Magnoliopsida > Asterales > Asteraceae > Chrysanthemum > Chrysanthemum seticuspe. The sequence goes on along the minus strand of BPTQ01000002.1, from coordinate 96,640,877 downwards.
TGTTTGACGGATAAGAGATTGTGAAGGTCTTTTTATATGCGGGAATAATGATGTCACGGGAAAGATACGGAAAACCCAAACAAACACATACAACTAACACATATACATTTGGAGTGTTTTGAAATGAATTCACTAAGCGGATATGGAATTGCGAGGAGATTTGGGTTAGCAATTCATTTACAATATTTATTATATAACTATATTTATCGCCGCCGCTGTGCGCGGATATCCAACTAGTTAATTAAAATTCATTTTGTTCAAATGGTAATTTCATGCTGGCCATAAGCTGCTTATTGTACCCCCTTATTTGTTATACTTCAATAATCCACTTTGCTCCCAATTAAGAAACAAATAGTTAAAGGCATGTGCTTTTTCCATACAAACTCATGATCAAGACTACTTCAAACATTTGAGTATGCATTTAGAGTTTTCTGCCCAATGAATGTCACAAAGATTGCTAAAAGTTATTAATATATGGACATCTATATTACATGTAGAAATGATAGTTACTCATAATTTTTTATATGTTGAAGCAAGTGGTTCCAAAACCATAAAGTTTCAAACCATCGAAGTCTTTGATTAGAAAAAATCCCAGATATTAATTCCAAAGCTTCAGATTGTCATTCATGGCGTAGACTCTTGGGTCTCTGGATAATTTCGCAGTAGGTTCCTCCTATTAATCATACCTACACTTATATATAAACACAAGCAATTCCTTACATTTTCTGTTACGAATAATCATACCATTTTATTAACAAAACAATGAAGTTATTTCAAAGTTACCATTTTATACTACTAACTATAGTTACCCTCCTTTCATTAACAACAATATCGGTAGCAGTTCCAAAATACGCCAATGCAGGCTGCGAAGATATGTGCGGGGACGTGAGGATCCCGTTCCCTTTTGGAATCGGAGCAAACTGTTCTCTCAACAAATGGTACAATGTGGTTTGCAACTCTTCAACGCCATATGTATCTTCACTCAACCAGCTCGGAGTCTTGCGTGTTGACTTAGAAAATCGAAGAGTCACTGTTAAAATGCAGAAGTTCTCTGATTGCAGCCAGACGACAGAGAGTGTGGATCTTGGTAGCAGCCCCTTCCTGTATTCCAAATCACAAAATACATTTGTTTATGAGGGGTATTGTGGTGTTGCTGTCATGATGGACAATCATGGTAGTGTGCTTACTGGGTGTTCCACCACATGTAGGAATGACGCTACCACTACTGGTATCATCGATACAAGCAACTGTTTTGGCATCAATTGTTGCCAAACAAAAATTCCTCAATATTTGAAGTCCTACAACATGAATCTTACAGGTATTGAGACGCAGACGGGTGGAGATGGAGCTTGCGGGTCTGCGTACTTGTTGGATAATTCATACACTGAAGGAAGCAACTTATCTCACCAATCGTATGTTCCAACATCACTACAATGGATCCTATCAGACCATGACCACGAACAAGTAAGTTGTTCTGGTCAGTGGGATTCACAAGTAATGGATCTGGGTAATGGTACTGAGATGAATTATTGGTATTGTCACTCTTATTACGAAGCGAACCCTTATTTAACAGATGGTAGATATGGTACGTAACTCTATATTTAGCATTTATCTGTTTATTTTGATCAAAATATTCATTTCCAGCATCGTCTGTGTGTTTGTTTTCTTAAAAAATAGACCTAATAAAATAAGCTTAACTATCATATATTTACCAATTTACTATTACTATTCGTTATAAATATATAGGGCCCAAATATATATAAATACTTTTTTTTTTCTCTTTTTTTTAGAAAGGCATCAAATATATATAAATACTTGATGAGTAATTGCGCATAAGGCGGCCGTGTATAGTTTTTGACAAAATCAAACTTGCGTCGATATTGTGTATGTGTGTTTTATAGGTCACTAGCTAAAAAACTTGTGAAAGGTTTTTGGAAGAGAGATCACAAAATAGATGATGACTTGTGCATTTCGTAATTATCCATTTGAAAACAATACATAATTACACGAAATTGTAAAGTTTGTACAAATGAACCGATGTGTAAGCTGTATGCTGTAAGCTGTAAACTGTAAGCTGTAAACTGTAAGCTGTAAGCTGTAAACTGTAAGTTGTAAGCTGTAAACTGCAAAACTGTTAACATGAGCTACAAGCTGAATTTTTTTTTAATAAAAGTGTTTGGTAAATTAGTTGTTAAAATTATAAGATGTAAAATGACATAAAAGGACAAATCTATAATTGTAAACAAATGTTTGGAGGGTATATTAGTAATTTAAAGTTTTAACAGCTCATAAATATTTAAAAAACTTCATGAATTAGCTTTTCATTTTGGAGCTATTTGTTTAAAATAAAAGCTTGTAAGTAATGCATCCAAACGAATCTACTTAGTTTATTGGATTTTATTTTGTAACAAAAAACTAATAACTCCTCCAAAAAAAACTCTTGCCAAACAGGCTCATAATGCATCAAGATCGTGTTATGTTGACATTAGCATAATATGTAGGTTACTTTGTTAATTTCTGTCATGAAAGGAAACGTTGATAGTAAAATACTCAAAACTAAAAGTAAATTGTAAAATTCTTCGTTGTGGTTCGTCCACTTTAGCAAAACCATATCTAGTAAAATACTCAAAACTAAAAGTAAATAGTAAAATACAAAATCATTTGTATGATCCATTCTTACGAAGAGAGTATTTTTGCATCACTTTTCACCTGACGTTTTGCTATAATTAGCTTTGTTCGGGTGATATGCATTTCATAGGTAGCTTTAAATGTTTAGCGTGAATTGCGTAAAATACATGTGAAATGTCAAACATTCCAAAATAAGAATTTATTTTACACACTCTTATTTTTGATATTTACCAAAGAACAAATCCTAATTATCGATTTAGTTTGATCTAATGAGATTAACTTAAGTCCATGTATTTTTCTTACATTTTTCTTGTCTTTTTGTCTTTCTTATTTATTAATTTTTTTTTAATTCACATTTTTTTTTAATTCACGTTTTTTAATGCACGTTTTTTTTCTCGCTTTCATACGTTTTCGTCTGTTTTCATACGTTTTCATTTGTTTTTCGTCCGTTTTCATACGTTTTTGTCCGTTTTCGCCCGTTCTCATACGTTTTCGTCCGTTTTCTTACGTTTTCGTCCATTTTTCATACGTTTTTGTCCATTTTCGTCCGTTTTCATACGTTTTTTTACACTATACGTTTTCGTCCATTTTCTTACGTTTTCATACATTTTCGTCCGTTTTTAAATGTTTTCGGCGTTTTCTGACACTTACATACGTTTCTAAATATCACAAGTGATTTTCAACTAATGTTTTGTAACATGAAAATCACAAGTGTTATTCAGAATATCACAAGTGATATCAAGAATATCACAAGTGATATTATAAATATCACAAGTGATATTATGAATATCACAGAATATCACTTGTGATATTAAGAATATCACTTGTAGAAACGTATGAAAACGTAAGAAAACAGACAAAAACGTAAGAAAACGGGCGAATACGTATGAAAACGTATGAAAAATGGAAGAAAACGAAACAAAACGGACGAAAACGAAAGAAAATGAACGAAAACGTATGAAAACAAACGAAATGTAAGAAAACGAACGAAAGTGTATGAAAACGTAAGAAAACAGAGGAAAACGTATGAAAATGGACGAAAATGTATTAAAACGGACGAAAACATATAAAAATGTCTAAAAACAGTCGAAAACGTATGAAAGTAGAAAAAAACGCGAAATTAAAAAATAGATAAAATAATTGAACTAAAAAAAAAGAAAAAAATGTGAATAAATAAGAAGGACAAGAAAATTGCAAGAAAAAGACATGGACTTAGGGATGGCAAAAGCACCCGAAACCAACGGGGAAAATCGAAAGAACCGGTTGGGTCGGGTTAGGGTGCGGGTTGGCGGGTTTGGATGCAGGTTTGGGTATTGTTAATAAAAATTAGTCGGGTACGGGTTCTAGTAATACCCGCCCGATTACCCGTACCCGTATCCATTTACCCGAATCTATACCCGCTTTATTGATATTATAATTAACTAGAATAAATATACATTATATATAATTTCTTCCATTATATTTTTTTATATAAGTATCTCTATTATACAACACATTTTAATTTGTACATGAATAATTCAAAAGTGTTAAATCATTTGATACGATATTCATTTTCTATAAAAAGAATTGAATATATTAGAGTGTTCTCTTTTGTTTTGTCGGTTGATTTTACTATGACTTAATTTTAATACCGCCATTTTGCCCATATAGTATTTAATTGGGGATAACCGATACCCACGGGAAAACCTGAAAAACCGATAGACAATATTAATCGGCTATCCGACGAGTAATGGGGTGGGTCCGGGTACACTAGAACCCTACCTGAACCCAACCCGAACCCAACCCGTTGCCAGCCCTACATGGACTTAGGTTGACATATGAAATATTAGTTTAATCTCCACCATTAAATCAAACTAGATGAATGGTAAGGATTTGTTTATTGGTAAGCACCAAAATAAGAGTAAGCAAAAGAAAATTTATCTTTATATAAATTTGTTTTCCGATCTTTTTCAAAAAAAAATAAAATAATAAATAAATAAATAAATAATAATAAATAAAAATGTTTCCGATCTTTGATATGAGGAAACACAGAAGTTACATTTAGGTAACACCTTCTTTTCATCAATCATGTTCTATGCAATGCCGTCTCTAAGTTTGCTAATTTAATATTGTTAGAAAATGAGGCCTAATAACAAAAGTTAAATAATATTTTAAGCGATAAAATGAAAATAATCATTATAAATTCACTCCCGCTAGGATTTTCTAGATGCAACATCTTAAATCAAACATTTATAGTCACTTTCTAAAACACGTGTGAATATATATATATATATATATATATATATATATATATATATATATATATATATATATATATATAGAATTGTGTTCAAATTGTGTACACTTTAGAGTAAGTTATAATAGGAACCAATAGTGTTGAGACATGTGGAAATTAGGCAATTAAATAAATCAAAAATTACTAATAACTAAAAAGGGTATTATCGACATTTATACCAAATCATCCACAATAGCGAAAAAATAATTTTCCTCAGCACTCAACTGCATCCCTGCTTCTTGTTTCTGTGCTAACAGCATAGCTTTCCGAAGAAACTCAGCATTCTTCTTGTGTGGCTTAGTGGGACAGTTTCGTGCCATGTGACCCACTCCTTGACAGTTATAACACTTAACCTGATTACCCTGATTCACATTTCCATAATTCCCAACGACTGGAGTTGCAACATTCCCATTCTGATTACCCACTGCTCTATTCCCAACATTCTGACCCAACTGATTACCCTGATTCGGAACCGCCTGATTACCCATGCGAAATCCAGTAGCATATCCCAGCTGATTCCCAATAACTCCAACCGTTTGTCCTTGATTACCCATATTCACACCCGGCTGTGCAATTTGCCTGTTGCGAGTGTTTGATGAAATCCTTTGGTTGTTGTTAGATGGTGTGGAATAGCGACTTCTGAATGCTTTACCCAATAAAGAAAATACCTGTAGCAAGGCTTCTTCTTGTTCAGTTTCAGGATCAGTGATTCCTTGTTCCTGGTATTGTGGATACTGTTGTTGTTGAAGTACTTGTTGTTCGGGTGGATAGAATTGTTGTTGAGGGATAACAGCTTGTGGTTGTGGAATGTATTGCTGCAAGTTGTTGTTGTTAGAAGATGATGAAGCTTGTTGTTGTGTATTCACTGAAGGTTGAGTCTTTGCAATAAGAGCCAATGGATCATGATTTTTTGCCAATCTTTCTTTCCTGACTTCATTCACTTCAGCTTAGTTTTGTTTCAGAAAATCGTTTAGTTGATCAAAGTTCACCTGATGTAAGTCTTTTGTTTGGTTGACAATAGTGACATATCGTCCCCATTCTTCTGGTAGATTGTTCAGGAACTTGATGTTTTGCACGATAGTCCTTGGTGCTAACTTGTTTCTGATAAGCTCATTCATCAAAGTGCAAAACCTTTCATAGTAAGATTCAATGGATTCTCCTGGAGTTGAAGTGAACTTTTCCCATTCAGTTAGCTGCTTGTTCTCCATGTCTTGTTGACCAATTTCTGTTCCATGACAAAGCCGTCTAACATGTTCCCACATATCGAAAGCAGTTTCACAGCTGTCTACTGCAGCAAAGATGTCTCTTGGTAAACCCAGTTGGACAATATGAATTGCCATGTCATCTGCATCGACTTGTTTCTGATCCTCTTCAGTGTATTCTGATTCGTTTTGAACACGAGAAGATGGTGGGATGGGAGGTGTTGCATCAGCATTTCCAGGGATTTGGACTTGTCGAGGCTTGAAGGGTCCATTCTGAATGGATTGAATCATCAGTTTTCCATTAGGTTTGGTCTTGATGTAACGAAACATACGACTTGTCCATTGAAGATAACCACCTTTTTCCAACATAGGAGGACGGTTTTCTGCACCGACTGCATCAATATCTTGTTGAGTTGCCATTGATGAAGGTATGATCTGATAAAGCTGATGTATGATCGATTCAACGATAAAGGAGTTGTGTTTAAAAGGATATTGTCGTTTGAAGTTTTTCTGAAAGACGTACTCGTGAACTTGGTTCTTAGGCGTAAAAATTTTTCTCCCAAAATTTGAAATTCACTATAAAAATCACTTCTAAGATTGTATGAAAATTTTGAGTTATGACAATTTTGACGCCAAATTTGACCGAAAATTTTTGAATTTGGGTCCAAAAATTTGAATTTTTGACCAAAATTTTCCAAGTTATACCAAAATTTGAATTTCGCGTAAAAATTTAACGTTTAGTCTCCTCAAAAATTTAAATTTTACTCAAGTTTTCCCGCCAATTTTATTTATTTTTTATTTTTTTTTTTATTTTATTTTTTATTTTTTTTTAAATGAAGAGCTTAGGCGAAGACACAAGAAGTTACGAGTAGACTATGGTGCTTAGGCGTAGGCAATAGACTTAAGCGTAGGATCTTTATGCGTAGGAAGCTTAGGCGTAGAGATTGTGCTTAGGCGTAGAGAGAACTTACGCGTAATACCCAAGTTACGCGTAACAATAGAGTTATGCGTAGACTAAAAACTTAAACGTAGAATTCTTATGCGTAGGATTTACTTATGCGTAAGACAAGCTTAGGCGTAAGAAAATACTTATGCGTAAGAAATTATACGCGTAAGATTTAGCTTATGCGTAAATCTAGGGTTTTGCCCAAAAATCCTTTACACTATCACAGTGTAAAAGATATCCAAAAGTCGAAGTGTTCCACAAACTTATCCAAGTGAGGGAAGCACTGAGTCACCGTTATAGCTCGAAGAAATTGCACAAAACTCTTATGCGTAGAACCTTATGCGTAGAAAAAGGGTTTTGACTTTCTTATGCGTAAAAATAGGGTTTTGACTTACGCATAAAAAATTTCCAGTGATTCAACCGATTTCTGATGCACAAACAGCTTCCAAAACACTCAAATAACACAAAAGTATTGACCTTAATCACCCAAAGTGCCTTTTCTGCTTATGCGTAGAAATGAACAACGAACCAAACACGAGTTTAAAAATGAAGAAAAACACGTAAAGCTTCGAACTTTTTTCAAAAAACTGAAACTTTAGCACCAAATAAACCTTAAACCACAAGAATCTTGAATTTTTAGGTGCAAAAATTAAAGTTTTAAGCGTGTCAAAGATGTATAACGAGAGCTTTATGCGTACAGTACCAAACTTCAAAACAAACACAAACACTCCTAAACCATTGTTAGGCGATTGATACCAATTGTAGGACCTTAATTCTATCAACCTTATCACAAACCCACTTAACGAACACAAGTATCACCACGTGAAACCACGCTACGCGTAGAACACGTTCAACACAAACACAAACGTTAAGCTTAGAAGAAAGAAATAAAGATGAGAAAGATGGTGACTTAAGATGTAAACCGTGTATGTATGAATAGAAAGATGAAAGCAATAAGTTGTATATTCCAAAGAAAACACACACACACTCAAGCACACCCCTCAAATGAGACTTTGAGGGGTATTTATAGTTCCTTACAATAATACCCTAATGGGCTTGGCAAGGGCCACGACTTGGACTTGGATTGGGCTTGGGATACAAAGCTTATAAACGGCTAGCATATCTTAACTTTTAACCAATTAGCTTATCCCAATCCACGAGCCCGTTGACTATTCTATCACGATATCTAACACACGTTACAAAGTTCCTAAACGTGAATGACCATCACTTCTAATAAAAACTATTAAGGCTAACAAGAATTAATCTACACAGATCACTTGAAAATATAGAAAACGCGTTTAGTTTGATATTTCTATTTTCTGTTTTGAAGAAAGGGAGGGAGAGTTGAGGGTTACAAAGGAAAACAAGGAAAACAACTAAAATTTATTTTGTAATTTTCCTTGTTAAGTTAGGAAATAGGGGATTTGTGTTTTGCAAAACATTTTGTTGGAAAACGTTGATTTGAACGCGATCTCTGTTTTTCTAACAAAACATTTTGTGGAAAATAAATGTGCTTTCTCTCAACTAAACGCAACCTTATATTTTTATGACTTTACAATCTAACTGTTTATCAATATTTGTTTAAAACGTATATGTCATTTACACTCTAACTCTTTTATCAATATTTTTTTCCCTAATATTATCTTAGATTAACTCGCATCCAAGCAAAATTAATACTCCCTCCGTCCCAAAATATAAGTCCACATTTGACTTTTGAAAGTCTTTTTCTTCTGACTTTGACTGTAATTATATTTTTTCGTGTTATATAATACTTGATGAAAAGTATACCAATGAACATACATTTGAAGCACAAATTCATTTATATATTTTCCATCAAGTATTATATAACACAAGAAAAAATAATTACGGTCAAAGTCTGAAGAAAAAGACTTTGAAAAATCAAACATGGACTTATATTTTGGGACAAAGGAAGTATTTACTTTTTAGAATGTTTAACGTTTAGGTACAACGGTCAAAGTGGACCAAATATTATAATGCCGTTTAATTCTAATTAGGGTGAAGACTAAATATACGTAATAAATTTTTTCAAATTAACCAATATACGTAACATATTTATTTTATTCTCAACATACATAATATATTTTCAAATACGGCAATTGCATATATACCTAATAAAACTTGCATATTTGCATATATACCCAAAAATGCTTAAGTTGCATTATACATCATGCATTAAAAACTTGTATTATGGAGAAATATACATATTTTTGAGTTTTATGAGTATATATGCAATCCCTCCTATACGTAATATTGGCAAGTTACCAACTTTTAAAGTTATATTAATGGTCCCTGTCGTTTGCGTTAATTTTCATCGTTGGTCTTTCGACATTTTTTCACTTAAAAAAGTTACAGTAATGGTCCATGCGGTTTGCTTTGACTTTCACCGTTAGTCCTTTGACTTTCATATTTTTTATATACGTTTTTATATATGGTTTTATACACATTTTTATATACGTTTTTATGCACATTTTATACACGTTTTACGCACATTTTTATATACGTTTTTTTACACGTTTTTATATCATTTTTAACATATTTTTATACACTTTTTTACACGTTTTTATACACGTTTTAATATACGTTTATTTACACAATTTATGCACGATTTTATATACGTTCTTTATACATTTTTACACGTTTTTATACACGTTTTTATGCACGCTTTTATACACATTTTTATACACGTTTAATAAATGTTTTAAAAAACGTGTAAAAAACCGTATATAAAACCGTGTTTAAAAACGTGTAAAAAACGTATATAAAACCGTGTATTAAAACATGCATAAAATTGTGCAAAAAATGTATATAAAAACGTGTGTAAAAAACGTATATATAAGTGTGTAAAAACGTATACAAAAACATGTAAAAACGTACATAAAATCATATATAAAGACGTGTAAAAAACGTACATAAAACCATATATAAAGACGTGTAAAAACGTGTCTAAAAACGTGTGTAAAAACGTGGAAAAAACGTATATAAAAACGTGTGTAACAAACATGTATAAAAACGTGTAGAAACATATGTAAAACGTGTGTAAAAAACATGTAAAAACGTGTAAAAACATGTATAAAAACATGTAAAAAACGTATATAAAATAAGTTAAAAGTCAAAGAACTAATGGTGAAAGTCAAAGCAAACCACATGGACCATTATTGCAATTTTTCTAAGCGAAAAGATGTCAAAAGACTAACGGTGAAAATTAACGCAAACGACATGGACCATTACTGTAGCTTTAAAAAATGGTAGCCTCTTGATATTGCGTATATTGATAAGTATTTAAAACTATATTACGTGTGTCGAGAATAAAATAAGTATGAAAGTTTGTTACGAATATTCATCTTTTAACTTTCTAATTATAAGATAATTCGTCAAATCCTGTTAGTTTACGAAACTTTTCTTTATCCTTTTGAGAACAACTTGTACATGCATTGCAAAAGCATCGTCATAACAGTATCACACTACGAGGTATTAATTTTTTACGGTTGTGTCTCAACAATAAATACATCTCTATAGCCACTATTAATAACATCGGGTTATTATTATTTTATTTTTGGGTTGTGTTATACAGACCCTCCTTACTATGAAAGATTTGTATTTTTATTTCTTTTGTCTCTTATCTTTTATATAATAAAACAAAACCCTTATTGGGAATTTTTCATTTCAAAAAATTCAAACCATACCTTATTTAGTAATAATTTTTTTAATTTGAATTTTTAAAAATGTTTTTAACTATTAAAAAGCCTTAAATATTTCTATATTTGTCAAATAATTGTTAAAAAATCGTTTTTATGCTTAGACATTAAAATTGGGTAAAAATACACATGGGTTTCATTGTTATTGTTAGATACTTACAAGCCTAAAATGTAAATATTTTTTCCAAACCGGAATACCCACTGGAACACACCCACATATCCATTCTCACAATGAAACCTACATATCCAATCTCACTAGAAACCGGAGTTCCCACATACATTAACTAATAATCTAATAACCTAATAACCTTTATCAATCCTTTTCTTTAATTCAATCCTTGATTGATCCACCTAATAACCTAATAATCTTATTAACTAATAACAACAACAACCCGTTGAGAGAGAACTCGGGAACAGTGAAGAGGAAAGGAAACTGCTTAATGAAGGGTTAAAATTGTTCCCTTTGTTTTTCAAGTTATGGTTGATGCTTGGTCAGCTTGAGGAAAGGTTGGGGCGTTTCCCGCAAGCAAGAGAGGCGTACGAGTTGGGTTTGAAACAGTGCCCGAATTCAACTCCGCTTTGGCTCTCACTTGCAAATCTTGAGGAGAGAATGAGCGGGCTGAGTAAGGTTCGAGCGATTTGAAGGTAAAAAGTGTTTACATATAAAATCTCTAATTACCCCTTTTTTATAGCAGCTTTTCAATCTTTATGGTTTTATACTTTATGATCATTCAATGGTTTTTATAACTTAATTTTAGCTTAATTTGGTTTTGGGTTTATTGTCATTAGGTTTTAAGGTTTAGGGAATTGATTTTTGTGAATTTGGTGGTGTTAATGATTGTTTTGTTGAGGTGATTGATACACGGAAGCTGAAATGTGATTTGCGTTGGAATGGTGTTTGGTGATTGCTGAAAATTTGTGTTTGTTTTTTAAGAGTTTTAGGTTGGATGTTGTTGTGTAGGTTTAGAAATAGTTGAATAAAGATTAAGTCTTTTCGGTACCTTATTCATTTTGGTGACCCATTGGGCCATCTACTTTTCATTATGCTGATTTATATTAACAGAGATTAGTGTCGATACACAAAGTGAAAGTGACCGCAACAATCTCAACCTATATAAAAAGCTTTGTATGTGGTAATGAACATAAACCCGTGTGAAAAGCCTATAAACGTTTTATTCCTTTCCAAGAGGCCTAGATATATTCCCAGTGGATGTAAAAATATTGAGTTAGACCCATTTTTTTTGTTTAATGATTATGCCTGTCGTTACCAATACTTTATAATCGAATTTAAAATAGATGTTTTCAGTAGAGTCTAGGGTATTTGGATGAAGTTATGGTTGTGCTATTCATACCATGGCTGTACTATACTCAGATTCCTTACTTTGTTATTATGCTACTACCCATGTTAATATATTGAGTATATGACTTATGTTGAAACATAATTATCTTTGTTTGCATTTCTACTATCTGGCAGGTTCTGCTGATAAAACCGTTAACTTCTGGGACCTTGAGACTTTGGAACTCATAGGTTCTGCTGGTCCAGAGGTAGTATATCTGGGGCTCTATTTGTCTAGACCATTTCCTCATTTAATTTAACTTATTTTTTTTCATTTTGTAGATCCCATTCCAACTCTAAATGAATGTATATATGGGACCTAAATAGTGGAGATGACAAATAGTCTTACTTTTTGTTGTTACAATGCAGAATAGTGGAGTACGTTGTATGACATTCAACCCCGATGGGAGAACCCTTCTATGTGATTTGCATGAGAGTCTTAAGGTAGGTTATTCTTATAGACATATAATGTTGCATATATCATATATGTTGAATATACCCGCCATATCTGTTTTAGGTGTACTCACGAGAACCGATCAGAACCCATGATGCAGTGGATGTAGGATGGTCAAAATTATCAGATCTTAACATGCATGAAGGGAAACTTCTTGGTTGTTCTTACAGTCAGAGCTGTGTTGGAGTTTGGGTTGTAGATATATCGGTAATAGTTACTTCGGCAAATTATCAGCTTGGCTATTGCATATTATATATCTTTTCTTATTTCATACTGATTTCATGCAGAGAATTGAACCGTACAATGTTCCCAAGTTAAATGGTCATAAAGAGCAAATATCTAACTCAAGTGAAAGTCTCTCAGTTTTGAATGAGAATACCACAAAAACCAGTTTGAACAGGATATCTGTTCCACAGAGTTCAGATCCAATCGTGAAGGAAAAAAAATCTTTCGGGAGGCTTTCAATTACTCAAAACTCGGAATTGAACAATAAAGATTCCAAGACAGTTTCATGTACGCGTTTTCTTATCTAGCTTGCTGTCTCTTATTTTATGTTCATTTTTTTTAAACTGGGTCCTTTGAGAAATCCACACATATAATCTCTGGTGTGGACATATAACATCAAAGGCAAGTGTTATGACATGAATTAATATTGTGTACTTAATGAAGCCACAGGAAATGTACCTGGTATCTCTCAAAAGACGTATCCAAATGACAAAGTTGATGTAGATGGTGGCAAGAGTAGAGTGGTACGTGTTTTCTTTGAGAATTTGTAGTCAAAAACAAACTTTCCAGCAATTTATTATGCATTTTTATTAATATGTTGGTTTGGTTGTAATTATAATGCAGGTTTCTGAGAAAAAGGCTAGGGCTTGGTGTGAAATCAGTAGAGTGAACACATGCACCAACAAAACATCCAATGCAATTCTGACTTCGGATACTGTCGTCATTGATTACGGATGCTTGAAGGTAATTTCTTAACACTAAATTAATTTTGGATTTGACTTTAATTTGTTTTGCATACTGTTTTTTATTTATTTAGATTTGCATTTTATTATAATAAGTTTCTGTACTTTAAAAGCTTTTTTAGAAATTAGTGGACTAAAATTTAATTTTAATAAGTTTCTGTACTTTAAAAACATTTTTAGAAATTAGTGGACTAAATTTTAATTTTAATAAGTTTCTGTACTTTAAAAACTTTTTTAGAAATTAGTGGACTAAACTGTAATTCATACTTCTTAATAAAGAACCAATTTTAATTGTATTACAATTGTAATTCTAATCTAATAAGGACTTAACTGAAGCATTATATAAACTCAATTGATTAACCAGGTTTTTCATTCCAGCGAATTTTTAATCAAACTTTTCTGCAGACTATTCAACAAAAACCAACAAATCAGCAGGTTTTTTCTTTTCATCTGTGGTAAAACATATAAAACGCTAAATCACATTTTGCTTATGTGTGTTAGTTTAAGTCATTCAAGTTTGTCAGTATGATATTTTTAGTATGCATCTTAGATACCGTGTTTCACCACAAATTTCAAGTAAGCTGGTTAATGGGGGTAAGATGAGACATTAGTATTATATTTTTTTCTATCTATGACATAACGAATGTCTGATTTCGTCTTTATTAGCAAAATGCAAAAACTTTTCGCTTAATAAGAGCATAGCTTACTGAAATTAAGAGTAACTTATTAAGAGTAGCTTACTGAAAAACAATTTCGTAACTGGCTATCAAGTAATCTACAGAATTTACACATAGGTTTATAATGCTCAATATTAAATAACAATAATCAAAATCTGTGAATAAAGAAATTTCAGACGTTGTATGCTTAAAAATTACACTTGACATAACTTTCAACCCATTTGACCCATTTCCATTTCAGCTAAACCTTTATAAGTAAATGGGTCACGTGTAACTCTACAAGAAAACATCACATCATAATTACAAATTATAGAGTTACTTAATGGAACACTATATGAAGCAAATGTTAAATGAAATACCTGAGCTTATTGGTGAAATCCTTATTGCTAGAAGTCTGAGATGTCACATTGTTGGTAGATAAACACCCGAACCGGTGAAATTAGATAAAACACACATGGTTAACGTCATGATCCATGTCATTGCAAATTTAAGCCCATAGCAGGACGACCGGTGAAATTAGATAAAACACACATGGTCAACGTCATGATCCATGTCACTGCAAATTTAAGCCCATAGCAGGACGTTTTTTATGACTATCAAGTAGGCAGTTGAACGTGATTTCCACATATATTTGCAAACATTCGTGCATAATTTGACTGATAAAAAAAGGATCAATAAATTGGTGTATTGTTCCTTCTTTGGTACAATGCCTTACTCATCCAGCTAAACTCTGATGCTCCTCATCCAGATTCAAATCGACATAATGCACCCTCTTGAATATCCATGTTTTGATGCTCTTTATTTATATAAGCACGTTAGATTGTTATTGTTTCATGGGTGTAGGAAGAAATATCGCATGGCTTATGTCAATGCTTTCTCTAAACCCTCGAATAATATTATGACCCACCTGATGTCATTTAAGGATCTTTTTGGTGCAATTTTCGTGCAGAAGTTGTTACTAAATGTGGGTTATGCACTTATGCCAGGATATCAAGAGATAGTGATTGGTCTATAGGAATTTCACATCATGTTATTGATTGGTATTTTTATTAATACATTTCTTAAATAGCGAGACATTTTTAATGCACAACAACAAGCTGTGCTATAACGTCGGAGATGAATCTACCAACAAAGGCTCCCCTAATGAGCTTGAGGTCATAAATGTGATTTTCAAGGTAATCAAGCTGTTCTTTTCTTTGACTTCCACCAATAAGCTCACGAATTTGACTTGAAGAGGTGAGACGGTTGCTTAAGTAATGGAAAGACCATATGATGAGCAACCTGGTATGGAAAAATTTGCGCTCACAGCCTCGTGCCTGGAATAATATGGTATGATAATAACTTTATAAGTAGTAATTTTAAACAAGCTCTCTGAAGTTGCTTATTGTAAACTATTTATTTAAAAAAATCAATAAGCAGATAAGCAGTTTTAGGTAGTAAACCCACACAACACCAACAAAAGTATTAAATTTGATAATTGATTTTTATGTATTTGTACCAAAAGCTATTGTCTTTGTTTTGAAGGCATATACAGTTGAAACTTTGAAGATCAAGGAATCTTTTTTAAGTTAATTTTTTAAAACATAGGATAGTTTATTGCATAAAACTGTCTATTCTTGATGCTTGACACTTATTGCATGTGGAGCCGTTGTGGTGCTTTCAAAAAAGGTATTGTAACTCTTAACAAACCAATTGGGCTTGATCCGTTGTCTTTTTAAGGTAGACCCATTTGCCTAATAATATTGCAATTTCATGACATTTATAATTTGCCTAGAACTTTCTTATTGCTATTGTATTTGAAATTGTAAGGTGCTAGGCTTTGTCACATGAAGTGCGATTACATTTGCATGATAAATCGCCGTGAGTAGTTAACATGTTCCAATATGGGCGAATCAGAGTATAGATCGAAACAGGTTAGATTGACCCACAAAGACTTTCATATACATATGAATATCGTAAGCGATACATCAGTGAATAGTAAGAGTTCTGGCTGGGTAAATTTGATACTGCAGAATCAACAACATTGGCACAAAATCAAGCATCCTATTCCATGAGGGCTTTCTTAATTTGCTCAAACTTTCATGTGGAAACTGTGAAGGAATATTTGGAAGAAATCATGCGGTAACTTTGATGCCCAGTTTCCTGCACTTGCTATAAAGATGATGCGTTAGCAAGAAATAGAAAAGCATGTTCATTTTGAAAGATCTAGGATTTGATTTGTTGGACCTAATGAGTTCGCGGTAATTACTTTATTTTTTATTTGAATGTTTGAATCTGTATAGAACCGTTTGTGTTTTAATCTTAATAATATATATGGATAATCATTGTTGATAAATGTTGATGACATAAAAATGATGTACGAAGCTGTTTTTTGAATGTGGTTATCTATCTAAAACTGATGTATAAAGGTGCTATTTTGAACCACGTGCTTGGACGCACCATTTAATTTATCAAATGGCTAAAAAGTAAATTAACAATATTATAATTCTCAAGTAATCTCAAGCTAGAGGATGCATATACTCTTGCTTGTGTGAAGATGTTAGAAATTTGATATGAAGGTTTTACTTTATAGGCATGCACTCATGTATCTCTAGACTCTTGACAATTATTTTTTAATCAAATCGTTTACGTTAAGCCAAAAAGAAAATCATATAAGTTGTCGCTAAAACTTACTCACTAACAAAGGGATATGTATCTTCTTTGACATGCCAATGATTAAATGATATGAGCAATACACACTCTTTTAGTTTCGTTTATCTTCTATTAAAATATGTTATGAGCTTTTCGAACCTAATCCGAAACAGAACCGTACCGGAATGGTACCGATTCTTGGAATACGGTACGGTACCGGGACTACGAAATAAGGTGAAAAAATGGGGACCATTAATTCGCTACGGGACTGGTACCAAATCGGGAAATTCCCCAAAAAAAGCGGGGAAAACCCGATTTCCCGGTACCGATACCGATATCTAAATCCCGTTCGGTACGGTACCGGTACTACTAATTTATGCTCGGAAAAAAATCGGTACCACTAATTCGGTACGGGACCGGTACCGTGCTCATCCCTATATCATACTATCTTTTGTACATGTTTATGTTAGTTATGCATGTTTGACTTTTAAGCAAGTTTCTATAACTTTAAAGGGCATAATTTGAGTTTCCAAAACACAGTTCCACACACCTCTTTGAGGCTTCAGCCAAAAAAATAACTCTTATCAACTATTGTATCTTAAACCATTTAGGCGTAAGGCTTTGACATATGAAGTACGAATACATTTTCATGATAAACAACCATCTTTAGCAACATAGGTCTCAATATGAGCGAATCCCGACTGGACATTGCGAGCCAACTAATCACGAGTCGACTACCCTTTTGGATAGCCTAGAGTTAGGCGCATGTGAACCTCCGTGGCCACAAAGGGATTAATTTTCTCCCCGTTGGATTCGAACCCTTGACCTCCTCTTTGACAGCATCCAACTCAATTATAATAAGAGAAAATTACCAAAAGGAGACTTTTTTCCAAGTGTGGTCCGTTTTTAAGACTTTTTTCTAGGCTCTTTCCCAAAAAAGCCACGCTCAACTGCTCAACTGCTCGACCCCATAAATTTTTCGACACGTGTCATTCCTTTCGACTGCTCAACTGCTCGACTTGACTGCTCAACCGCTCGACTTTGACTGCTCACCTGCTCGACTCCACCCAAATTTTGCCACGTGTCATTCTTTTTGTACTGTAGCAGTTGAGCAGGTGCCGGTTGAGCAGGCGCCGGTTGAGCGTGGCTCTTTTGGGAAAGAGCCTAGAAAAAAGTCTTGAAAACGGATCACCCTTGAAAAAAAGTCCTCTTTTGGGAATTTTCTCTTATAATAACCATGAAATTTTCTTTAAAATATGCGTTTACAGTACACATTGACTTTATAACTTTAACATCCTCTTTTTGAGAAGGTAACAAGTTTATTGATAGCTGTCACAAACCACCCGTAATAATAAACCATAACTTTAATAATCCGAATGAAAAACAAACGTTCAATTATCATCTATGTACTTTTGAAAAAAAGCATATAATCTATTTTAAAATCACAATACCAAAATTTTTACTTATATTAAACTTTATGTTTAAGCCCCGTGCGAACTTTAAAACTATATTTACGTGCTAAAACTTTTTAGGGCTAATTACACGTAAATATATCATAGTTGTCATGCTTTTTTTTATATGTATCGAACAAATTTTTATGTTATACTATGTACTAAACTTGCATTTTTTGTGTACTTTATGACCGTTTTGCCCTTCTCAGATTAATAAAATGAGAGGTAAAATTGTTATAAAATACAAAAAAAATACCAAAAATGCAAGTTTAAAACATAGAATAGCAAAAAAAATAAAAGATTGTTCAATACATATAATAGAAAATCATGACAGCTGTGATATATTTAGAAGGCTATTAACCCAATTTTTTATGTCAAAACCTCATGCGTGCATGTATATTATAACTGCACGATTAAAAAGATTAAAATTTTTAAATGATTATCTTTAATAATAAAAACCTATAATTAAAAACCATAAATAACAAAACAAAGATTAAATTATTTGTTTTTTAATATATAAAAATATAATATTTAAAAAATTAGAATAAGCCCCGCGCGTGCGCGGGTATTATAACTAGTTTTTCAGTACAACACAATTTTTTGTCAGTTTTTGTTTCATATTTCTGACAATTTTAAGCGTTTGGCTTATTCAATTTTATTATTTCTGTTTCGTACTTTTAGATTTATAGTTTTTTTATTTAAAAAAAAAAAAAAAAAAAAAAAAAAAAAAATCCCCTTTGTAAACATAAAAAGGGTCTCAATAACTTGTCCCTTTTTTTAAATGTTGTCCTTTACTCAATGACTAAAAAATAAAAAGAAAAAGATAAAACCAGTTACCACGTCGTTTGTATTACAACTGCATTGACTTTAATCATGTCTGAAGTAGAACACCATTCATTCGTCAATTCGTGTCCCATTCTTTCTTGAAATTAGGAAGATCATCGTTCATTTGGTCTTTTTCTCAAAACGTTTTAAAACCCGATTTTTTTATCGGCCTGATTTAATAGCCCGTTCACTGCGTTAATAGGTTGAAATGCAAGGTCAAAATGGTTTGATACATATATATACCATTTTTTTATATTCAATATGTAGTATTGCATTATCTCATGATTTATCCGATTTTATTTTTACATTTGATTGAAACCGATAAAAAATATTAAAATTAATAAGCTTTGTTTTTAAGTTCTATATCACTACAAAATTTGGGACATTTGCTCACTAAAGCAAGTGTGAGCAAAAGATAAGAAAAGAGTTGCTAAAAGCTGTTTTGTCAACTCCCACTAAAAAGAAAACAGTCACTACTGAAGCCATCACTAAAAGTCTATCCTTACACTATATTGCACTATATTTAGTAAGCAAAAGGGTCAAACTTTTAGTGACTATTCTCTTTTAGTAAGCAAAGGGT
The DNA here is from genome assembly GCA_019973895.1 of Chrysanthemum seticuspe. Lineage (NCBI taxonomy): Eukaryota > Viridiplantae > Streptophyta > Magnoliopsida > Asterales > Asteraceae > Chrysanthemum > Chrysanthemum seticuspe. The sequence continues at coordinate 96,621,188 of BPTQ01000002.1, read as the reverse complement.
GTCAACTTCTTTTACACCAAAGCCTATTTAAAATGTTTTAGCCACTTTTTTTAACAGCTAACAGTGAGCAAAGGTTCACTTTTAGTGACTAAAATGATTAGTGAGTAAAGCTATTCATAAATGATACACTTTTTGTATCCCCAGCATATAGATTGTTTACAAAACATTTTCCAGAAATAATTTCCAGAATTGGTTTTCCAGAAATAAAATAATCTCATTCCTCATCATATAGATCGTTTACAATAGATAAAAACATACGATAACACTTCTAAACTTCTTAAATCGTAATCGAATTTAAAATAGAAATACTACAATATCAACACACACAACAATCTCATATGTTTGAACAAACAAATCTGTTGCCTGGTTACGATTTACAGGAAATGAATATCTTTAGATTTGCACGTGACATGACTCATCTTGCAACTATCCTTGTCCTACTCCTCAATCTGTTACATCAGAAAGTAAAAACGGAAAGTATTAAGCAACTTAATATCGATTAAAACAAACAAATAGGACATAGAGAACAATTACAGGTTTATGTATGGAAATTATGACTTTAAAGATAAAGTTCCAGAATTTTATGTTTATCTTTTTCGGGTAAAGTTCTTATTTTGTAAATACAAGTTACGGGACAACTTTCATATCAGCGATAAAACCGACCAATTTAAACTGAACGCAGCCTTAAACCTAAACTGACCCATAGAACTAATAGCATGATATGGGTCACTTTTAGTAAAAACCTGTAACGGTTTATAAACTGACCCCGTACTAATTGTTTATGCTAAACTAACCCATTCAAACTAATTTGAACTAAACTCGCCCATTATAAAATAAAGCAACCCAATTTGTCTCTGGAGTGAAATAGTTACCTCTAGTCATCGTCTTTGACACGAGTTTGCATTCCCAGCAGGTTCTGCATTTTCAAAGCCCCCCTTAAACTGAATTCCAAATCTCCTAAGTAGTTGAACATCCTCTCTCTTGAGTCCCTTCAATGTCTGCACCAATCACACAATCACAAAAACAGTAAAACTCATATTAAAATCAAGGCTCGAGAGCCAAGTACAAGACATGGATGAAGAAGCAGACATTGAAACTGACCCGTACTAAACTGACCCATTAAAACTAATAGCATGCGCACTACATTTAAAGACAGAATAAGGTTATTGCGAGAAAAGGGACTGTTCAAGATATATAAATTACCAGAAAGGATATTTCCGTATAAACTGTGAAAAGGGGTTTAAAGTCCATCAAACTAAGGCAACTTATAGGGTAATGAGCAATTTTTATTTACCCTCAGACAATTACTTTTTGTGGAGCTGGTATGAAATGAAGTATCCAAAAGTTATTATTCTATGGTTATCAAACATTAGATACTGTCGGCTATAATCTCGAATCTGAAATACAAATCTATAGCACCCCTTTATAAATCATTTAAAGTTATAAGATGATTATGAATTTAAGTGTCACCAAAATATTCAAAATCATTGTATAACGAAAACGGAGAAACTTAATGGAAAATTATATCAAATTTATAAAATTCATACAGATTTACCTCCTCGCGCCGCATCTTGAGCTGCCTTTATCCATGACCGAGCATATTCCGCCACTGTCTCTGTCATATCCTTCAACTGTAGGCATCAAGAAGCACTGAAATTAAAACGTTTTATGTCATACCCTTCATCTTAAACCTAGATTACTGATATTATTGTGTTTAGAAAAGTTTATGAAATAGCAGGTAAAATTACAAATTTGAGGTCAGAAGTATAATTACTTCAGATCTCTCTTTTGTTCCTTCTGCTGGAGACAAATCCTGTATCCATTCAATCTCAGCAACACGGTACCTTTATAGATAAAAAAATCATGTGACCAACTTAAAACATCTCTTAACCTATAAACACAAATCAGACATGAAAAAATATCAACAAGAATGATGTTAATGATGCTGATGCTAACCCATCTTGATCCCAATTTCGTAGTATGCGACATCTTCGCCGACTTTCAACCTTTGAAAAATGAGAAAAACACAGGGATCAAATATATCTCGATTGTACACATTTATCTATAAATAATCAAATATTTCTACTTATAATGTAGACCATACCTCCAGGAAAACTGGAAGTGGTTCACAACTGCATTATTAGGAACAAATTAATAGTAACGACATATTGACTTGAGACACATTTCTGTGTGTAAGATTTAGCTTGTAACACGACAAATGACTGAAACATACTCTGTAATTTCCACCTCACATGCATATTCAGCAACAGATCCTGTTGTAGAGTTGGGAATAACCTACATTATGAGAATAATTAAAAACAGGCCTAAACTAATGAGTTAAGGTGTCTATGTCGGTACACCTTAGATAATAGGAACAAATAAAAGAACATAAGTATCTACCATTCCCATTCGTCGGTTTCCTTCCATGATTCGCCTCACCTGACATTTGAACACAAAGGTCAACCATAAGCACAGGAGTATGGAACTACAAGTGGCAAGATGGATCGGTCATGTTGGTTGGATAACAAGTCAAAACGGGTCATCTTAGTAAAGTGTGGCTTGGCTCATTGATATTTTCTAATTTACTTATCAGATTACTTAATGTGTAAACAGTAAAACCCGAATTTCAATTTGTCCCATTTAAGAGAAAGCACAACCTAAATCGTCCCACTTATGAGATCAAGAGAAACTAACCATAAGTCTGTAACGAGCTTCAAAGATATTAAGCTGGAATTTCTGGCAAGGTAGGACGACATCCATGACAAAAAGAGGTAATAAATCAGGACCCATATTTGTCAAACTGTCGTTCTCCAGTTTCCTTTCTGCATATGCCTCTGGGAAGTTCCTCTCTATTATATTTTTCAGTGTCACGCTGAGAAAAAAATATAAATAAATAAACAGAAAAACCAATGTGTATGTTACTTAAATCCAACTCCAAGTGATCATCACGTACCAGCAAATAAATACAGTTTACTAGTTTAGTGCCAATGAAACCATAACAATTATAATTATCAATTCAGTTGAATATTTCTCAGTCACTGGTGTTATTCATCCAACATAATAACTAAGCATCATAAATTAGATTAGGAATACGAAATCTTGACTAACAAAACACAAGTACTACTTTACAGCGACAACACAAAATGTGAAGATATTGAAATATGGTGAGAGTGTTGTATAAAAACGAGAATTTATGTATTTATGGTAAGAGCGTTGTATAAGATCTAGAATTACTATATTCATCTGCAATTAAGTGTAATCAGCTCACCTGATTGCACAAGTTCTAGGGCTGATAAACAGAACCGTTCAGCACAATGGGCATCTATTTCCTAGCAGATATTGAAGGATCCAAAAAGAAAATAAGTGAAACAAAATGTGAAAAGGAAATTACTGAGAGAGAAAAACAAAAGGTCAACTCACCCCGATCCATTGACTGGAAGAGGCATGAACGACAAAAAGAATGGCCACATGGAGTTGTAATTGGTTCATATAGTAATTTTAAGCAAACAGTGCAGTCAAAGTCATCAGTACGTGGTGTCTGACCATGGCTTCTCTTCCCGAACATATTTGATGTAAACCTTTCTAGCTTCATTAAAGCATCGCTACACGACACCAGAAACAGAAAAACATATTCTTAAGTATTTTACTACACAGTCAAGACAAAAAAGAGAATATGCAATGCATCTAATCATACATCCTATTTGGTAACAATATGTGTTAGAAAGAAACCTTTCAAATCGAAAAGAATAAACAAATAAAGCTACCTTTATATCTTGTAACAAACTAAGCTCCTAGAAGATTATTTCCATATAACATAAAGCACGTAAATGATTATGTACCTCTTCATAGCGGTCATCTCTGAATGCTTTGTTGCCCTTTTTCATTAGATCATAAAGATGACTCGACCGCCCTGCGTCTAGCGTATCTCCTTGATCTCCCTGTTTAAATTCCAATATTAAAACCTCAAAATCCAAATAAGAAGAAACCAAAATTTCGAACTTCCATTTAACACATCCCCTAATGACGGCAAAAAAATCACTACCACAATCTAACATCAACATTTGTATAACTAGCACGCACAAAAAGTATACTTAATTACTAGTACTTTTGAAGACTAAAAATCATATAAAACTATTGCTGCCACCAAATCCACGATAACTAAAAGGGTGTTTGGATTAGCTTATTTTAGGTTTAAATCTCGCCAGGGTAGGATTCATATTCAACAACTACTTTAGGTTTAAATCCTTAAAACAACAAAAAAATATCATCTTTTACATGCCAAATCTTACTATATCCATCAAATCAGTTTAGACACAAAATGCACTCATAGTCTTAACTTTTACACGAAAGGGTGTTCGGCATTGTGTTTTCAATGATATGAAAGAATCCGAGTCAGATAATTATGTGTAATCAGACAGGATTTGCTTATTAAAGCTACTTATGTTTTAATGTTTTATAGCAATGAGATAAGCAATTTGGAATAAGCAACTGCTGAACAATCACACACACAGTTAGGATAAGCAGCCCCAAAGACTCTCAAAACTACTAAACGGTTGTTTCATAGCACAGGAAGCATACAAGGAATTTTATTAAGCAATCCCAAAAAAACTGTTTCTGCTTATTGTGTGTAAAATAAGCAGTTTCCAGTAAGCACATTGGGATCTACTTCTTGTGTGTCCATGTCTAATTGCATTGTTTTTACAGCATAAGCAAATCAAACACTATTTCCTGAATTAAGCTACTTATCTCAAACACCCTGCAAACATATATCCGACCATACACAAATGGTACCTGCAAACATCAAGCCCGATGAGTCCTCAACAATAAATAAAGGTAAAGAAGCATAGCTTTAGTTGTCATTAGACTAAAGCAACCTAGCTTTTACATTCTACTAAAACAAATTACTCAATATCACAACGCTAATGAACTTTGTAATTCTCAAAAGTAAAGAAACCAAATGTGATTTAAGTCATATCAGTACAATTCTACTACATTAAAGTACTCGAGATCATAATGTACTAAAAAACAAACTACTCGATATCACAATTTAACTGAGCTATTAACCCAACACGAATAAACTAACAACAACCTGAGTATCACATTCTACAAAAACATACTACTCAATATCACAACTGAACTAACATATAAACCGAACGCGATTAAAGTAACAACAACCTGAGAATCACCAGGGGCAAACGCGAAACACCTCTTAACAACCGCGGAACTATAACCTTTACACAAACTCGCAAACTCCTCTATACCACATCATCTAAATGCAGCTAAACACTAACAGTTCCAAACTATTACTTTCCTTCTCTATCACAAACTACCTAAAATGCAGACTAATAAAACTCCGCCAAACCAGTTACGAGTTGAGATTCATTTCTACATGTATACCGCAATACCATTACAAAACATCAAATCAACACACGGCATACTAATACTTTTTCGCAAACCATACAACATTCGTTCCTAAACATCAAATCGACTCAGCACACCTTCTAAACATCAATCAGCTATCAACATAAACTAAACATCAACATGTATGAAGTGTTTTGATAGCTATCAACAAATCAGCACACCTTCTATCAAAACACTTCTAAATATAAACTAAACATAAATCAGCACTACAAATCAACACGAAGTCTCTGCTATCAAAACACTTCTAAACACAAAACATACATTGTATTATACCTGAGTTAGGGTTTCAATCGGCGATAGAGACAGAAGTGGTGACGACGGAGTTAGGGTTTCAGTGGTGGAGGATGACGACGGTGCCGAAGTTAATTGCAGTCTTCTGTTAAACAACGGTGGAGTTAATTGCAGTCTTCTGTTACGGTGGTGGAGGATGACGACGGTGGTGGAGCATTTTTCAGTGGTGGAGGATATTACGGTGGTGGTGGAGATGCGTTTTTGTTTGTTTTGGGGAAAAGGAGATCTGTTTTTATCACAATAATAAAAGAGATATGTTTCCGTAACTTTTATATATATATATATATTTTTTTTTTTACTTTTTTATGTTTTGGTGACTTTTAAGAATTATTTAGTGGGGAAAACTTTTAGTAAGTATATGTCAAATTTTTACTTTTATATTTTTTTTGTTTATGTTTTATTTTTGGTGACTTTTAAAAATTTTAGTGAGGAAAAGTTTTAGTGAGTACATGTCAAAAATTTTGTAGTGTATCTATAATAATATAATATTTGCAACTAACAATCTAATTATTTAAACCTTTGCCTACTTACCATCCTTTCATTAACATAAACAGCAGCTCTGAAATACGCCCTGTCAGGGTGCAAAGACACGTGCAGAAACAATGTGATTATTCCATATCCTTTCGGAATTGGTGCAAAATGTTCTGTCAATGAATGGTACACTGTTGATTGCAACTCCAAGAAGCCATACCTGTCTGCATTCAGTGACCTTGAAGTCTTGGGTATTGACTTGTATAATCAAATAGTCACTGTAAATATGCAAAAGATCTCTAATTGCAGTCATTTGATCAATAGTGTGGATCTTGGTGGCAGCCCCTTCCTATATTCCAAAACAGACAATAAATTTGTTTATAAAGGGTACTGTGGTAATGCTGTCATGATGGATGATGACGGTAGTGTTCTCACAGGGTGTTCCACTACTTGTAACAATGACACAAATACTAATGTCATCATCGATACAAACAAGTGTTTTGGCATCAACTGTTGCCAAACAACAATTCCTCGTTATCTAAAGTCGTACAGAATGAATCTCACGGGTTTAGAAAGTCAGCTGGGTGGAGATAGAGGTTGTGGGTCGGCCTATTTGGTGGATCAGGTCTACGATGAAGATAGCTTTTCTCGCCAATCATTTGCTGAAGAAAATAGTAGCTCTTATGTTTCAACATCACTACTGTGGACCCTTTCAGACCGTGATAAAGACCATTTAACTTGTTGTGATGGATATGGCGGAATGGGGCATAAGCCGTCTAGCCTTATAGTAGATATGGGCAATGGTTTTTCAGTGGATACTTGGAGATGTTCCAACGATGACGCAGGAAACCCATATTTGGTTGATGGATGCGCTGGTATGTATTTCTCTAAAAAAAAGTATTTGTTTGCTTGCTATAATTTATATTTGTTTGTTTTCCAAAGGTTTTGTTTTTTTTATTTATTTGTTTGTTTTCTTATACTGAATGCAAGAATAGTGAGGGAGTTTACCCAAGAGTGTGCAAGGTGCGAGAATAGGTGGGGTTACTGTGACCATTACACAGTATATGACGTTGATGGCTTAATGTTCAATAAGACCTTCGTTTGTAATAGAGGTTATCATGAAAGCAGAAAGATATCATTTGGTGTTACTCTAGGTAATGCCTTTTCTTTATGCTTATAATTTATCTTATACGTACCCTGCTACTCCGTATTATATTCTGGGCAAGTTCTTTCTATTAGACCGGAGGGAGTGGTAGCAACTCACTCAGCGCCACCTCAATTTTCTTTCTCCTTTTATTTCCACTCACTCACACTCACTATACAAAGGTAGTGATGACACCTACTCACCTTTATAAAAATATACCACATTACCCCAACACACTCACAATATAAATAAAAAACAATTACTTTTTCAATTTAGCCCCACAAAATTGTGTTTCTTTGCTTGGTCAGTTACTCACCATGCGACCTTTTTTTTTTGCCCACTCACGAGTGACTTTGACATGAGGAGTGATACTCACACTCAAAAACTACTCCACTCCCTCCTGCCTCAATTTGTAAAATGAATCATACTGCAATCATACCTAACTTAAAGAATTTCCAAAAAGTCCAATTACTTTTTTTTTTTTTTTTTTCGAATGAGAATTTACAAGGAAGTTGAAATAGCTTCACAAGGGTTACTAGACGAAACAAACTAATGACTTTGACTGAGGTTTTAGTGACACAAAAGAATATCAATAAATCTAATATTTTAATAACACTTTTTTAAAAAAATGTAGGTGAAAGTTTAAATTTTTTGAGATTTAATGACATTTTTTATGTACAGAATGTGTGTAAAGGCAAAAAATGTATCCTCACTTTTTTTTACGTCACTATAAATAGACTTTTACATGCCGGACTTTTACCTACACTTTTAAAGTGTACGAGGAGCATATAAAAAGTTTAGTGATACTTTTTTTATACTTCTGTTGACACATTTTTACTTTTAGTGAAGTTTTTTTTTTTAATTTTTGATGACACGTTTTTAAGTGTACGTCTTTAAAGGACTATATTTTTGTAGTATATGCTACTCCGTATTATCGTCATTGAAGACGAGCCTTTTTATCCCGGGCCCAATATAAATATGTTTTTTTGTCACTTTCATATTTTTATGTTCATAGAAAAGCATAAAAAAATATTCACCGGTTTTTTATTCACTAAGCTCCCCTTTGTTATCAATTTTTTTTGCAATGTGTCAGTCAATTTTTACGTACAGGTTCGTATTTAGAATCCTTACTCTTTTATTTGATTGTAGGCTCCATACGACTCAGTTGCAATTATTAATGCTAAATCAAATTACAATGCTAGTTTATCAAACGGAAATGATGATTTGATTCGACATTCTCCAGAAGTTACACTAGTTGCATCTTTTGACGATGGAAATTTATCATTCTTTGTGTATAGCAAGAAGGCGAAAAACTTAAGATTGCGTTACTTAGTTAGTGGAAAAATACTTGTTTTAAAATGTTTTGTACAAAACAAAGAAAATATAAATTGCGTTCAAATTACAAAACACAAAATGTGCATTTCTCAACTTAACAAAAGAAACTACAAAACAATTTTGTTTTTGTTTTCCTTTTAACCCCGTTATTTTATTAGGAATATAAAACAATATCACATGAACGCGTTTTATATGTTTTATAAAAAATTGATCTCCTTCCATTTCTTTACAAGTTTTTTTATAAAAAAAAATAATAAAATAAAAATCTCTAACTAAACGTACTTTAAGAATTTTCAGAGCTTCAAAAATTATAAGGAAGTATACAGATTTTCTCTGTCTTCGTCATCAAGTAGAAAAAGTACATATGAAAACCTTCAAACAATAACTAATTTGGAATTCCAGATACTTTGGACATTAATCGTTGACTTTTGAATCAAGTTATGGCTACTTACTTTTCGTTGTGTATTGGCCATGTTTCAGGTGTTAGCATAAGCATGGGTCTACTTTTTCTTGTAGCCATCACCTATATATTATACAAGGTGATCAAGAAAACAAAAGAAAGGAGACGAAGAAAGAGGTTTTTCAAACGCAATGGTGGTTTACTTCTAAAACAGCAAGAAGAAGCCGACCCATCTTTGGTTGATCAAACCATACTTTTCACATCACGTCAATTGGAGAAGGCCACTGACAACTTCAATGAGAACAGAATTCTTGGTCGAGGAGGCCAAGGTACAGTCTACAAAGGTATGTTGGTTGATGGAAGAATTGTAGCAGTTAAAAAATCAAAAATTGTTGATGAAAGCCAATTAGAGCAGTTCATCAATGAGGTGGTGATTCTTTCACAAGTCAATCATAGGAATGTGGTCAAATTATTGGGATGTTGCTTAGAGACCGATGTTCCTCTACTAGTTTCAGAGTTCATCCCAAATGGAACATTGTATGATCGCATTCACTGCGAGACTGATGAGGACCCAATGTCTTTGAACATGAGACTGCAAATTGCTACAGAGGTTGCAGGAGCACTTGCTTACTTACATTCAGCCACATCCATTCCAGTATACCATAGGGACATCAAGACGGCTAATATACTTTTAGATGATAAATACAGGGCAAAAGTTTCTGACTTTGGAACTTCAAGGTTCGTATCAATAGATCAAACTCACTTAACTACCTTAGTCAAAGGTACATTTGGCTACCTCGACCCCGAGTATTTTCAATCTAGCCAATTCACCGAAAAGAGTGACGTTTATAGTTTTGGAGTTGTTTTGGTTGAGCTTTTAACAGGAGAAATGCCAATCTCATTAACTAGATTTGGTGAAAATAGAAGTTTGGCTACGCACTTTATGTTGGCTATGGAAGAAGGACGGGTTATGTCTATATTTGACGCAATGGTTATTAAAGAAGGCACTAAAGATGAGCTATTGGCAGTAGCAAACCTCGCAATGCGATGTCTGAATTTCAATGGAAAGAATAGGCCAACAATGAAAGAAGTAGCTGTAGAGTTAGAAACCATAAGAGCGTCTCATATTCCATCTGCGGTTCAGACTAATACCAAGTCAGTGACGTATGGGCATGAATTATCGATGCTATCATATGGGGAATCAACATCAACATTCTTAAGTTCCGATGAGAACTGGCCAACAATGGAAGAAGTAGCTGTAGAGTTAGAAACCATAAGAACGTCACATATTCCATCTGCGGTTCAGACTAATACCAAGTCAGTGACGTATGGGCATGAACTATCGATGCTATCATATGGGGAATCAACATCAACATTCTTAAGTGCCGATGAGAACTTTACTCAGTGATGCAAACAGCACGGTTTTTTGTTTTATAAGTTGTCATACAATATATAATTACTTGCACTTAATTATATATATTTTTTTGGAAGGGCTGGTTGTACTTAATATTGATATTGTTGTTGTTCCATACGAAAGAATGTACATCAGCATTATTATATTTTTATATGCAATGTTGCTATGGGGTGTCTCCATGTAATATGATATGCTATTTTACTTTGTATATTGGGAGTGATTTAGAATCTTCAGTGGTTAATAATAATGATAATGATGTGATTTTGGGGAAAAACAATGGAAGATATGGTAGAAATAGTGATGGTGAAAATAATGTATACAAGGTGTTCGATGAAATGTCAAGTATCAAATTTATCAAACAAGATAGGTCAGTTCAAGAGTATCATGATGCCTTTGATCCTTTGGCTAGTGAAGTGGGTTGGAGTGAATTATGTGCCGTTAGTGTATTCATTTGGGGGTTACAGTCGGAAATTGAAGAATGGATAAGTTGGGTTTGTTATGTGTAGAAACAGGGGAATATTGAAAGCTGCATGGAAGCCGTTGGTAAAAATGCGGATGAATGGGAGTATTATCAGCAGATGAAATATTATAAAAAAGGAAGTGAAGGCTTAATGCATGTGGTCAGTTAGGTTAGGAGTCAATCATCAGTTTCAGTAAGAAAAGATACAAGCAACATTGAAATTCTCACACATGGTATGGAGTTTAAAATAAGAATGGTGATTTTGATGAAAAACCTTTGTTTGTGCATATAAAAATTGCTTTTAAGAATGGAGCTAGTCCTGGTCATTGGAAGGTAGATATATGGAAATGGCGGAAAAGGAAGAAGAAACGTGTGATGTTTGACATATGGAAATGGCCCAAAAGGAAAAAGAAATTTGGAGGTTCATTCATTTAGTCTAGTGGTCAATCTGTGGTTAATGGTATGAATCTTCTTTGCAGTGTATCACTTCTTTCCACTCCTTATACAGTGAAAAAAATAGGATGGGTTGGGCTGTCTATATTGTTTGTATTTTGTGTTCTTTCATTCTACAATGGTATACTTCTTCGTTCCTGCTGGGATAGTCAGCCTGGTCTTAAGACTTACCCATATATTGGTGAGGTGGTGTTTGGTATAGCAGGACGTCTAATCATCTATATAGTTTTGTACGTTCTGATCACTCTTGATGTGTTTCCTACTGTTTGGCTTCGCGACTCAAGTGTTCTCAGTTACATATCTGCGGGTGGAGTTTTTCTAACAAATTCTTGTGGTAATCTGCTTGTTCTGGGATGGTTTGGTGGATAACATGGGCTTTCAGACTGGAAGTACAAAGATATTGTTCTTCCTAACATCTATGTGTCAATGGAAAAAACGAAGTCAATATCCTCTAGTCCTCTTAGCCAGCAAATTTGGAATACGGATATTGGGCTACCTGATTTTTGGGAACTCGTTAGAATCACAGTTTACTCTCAACCTGCCTGCAAATTTATTGCCTCCAAAATAAACCAAGCTGATGAACCGAGTTAATGATAAAAGTGCTACATCGAGCTTAAAATGTTGTGAGCTGATAAAGTTGCTGAAATAAACAAATGCTATAAGTTGCTGATAGAAGTCTTACATTCAGCTTAAGGTTTCATATCTAACCCCGATTCTTGAGGTCAAGAATCTTTTAAGGGGATGGTTAGTCACGAGACAAAAGATGAGGTCAAAAGTCAACGAAAAGTCAAAAACTCATAGTTCGGAATAGTAGTCAGACCATGAGCATTGATCTTTGTAGCAGCCCCTTCCTTTTTTCCAAATCACGCAATAAACTCGTCATTGAGGGTTGTGGTAATGCTGTTATCTTAGAGCATTGGAGTTGCTCACAGTGTGTTCCTCTGCTTGTCGCAATGACACTTTAGTGATAAAAACTACTGGCTTGGCTCCACTTGTTGCCAAACAACAATTCCTCATTATCTAAAGTCATACACTGTGAATCTCACAGGTTTAAAAAGGCATGGTGGAGATAGAGCTTGTGGGTCCAACTTCTTGGTGGATCAGGATACTTACGTTAAAGGAAGCTTTTCTTCCCGATATATTCCATTATCACTTGTGTGGATCCTATCAGATCCTTCCGTCAAATAAATTGTAGTAGTATGTGGTCATTCTTTCACAAATCAATCATAGGAATATAGTCATACTATTGGGATGTTGCTTAGAGAACTACGTTCCACTGCTAGTGTCTGAATTCATTTCAAATGGTACCTAGCTTGTATGATCATATACACAATGGGACTAACGAGTTTCCAATTTCTTTGAACAAGTGATTACAGTTAGCTACAGAGGTTGCAGGGGCGCTAGCTTACTTGCATTCAGCTACTTCCACTCCACTAATATACTACTCGTCATAAATATCGTGCCAAGGTTTCTGACTTTGGAACTTCAACGTTTGTATTAGTTGATCAAACTCATCTGACTACCGTAGTCAAAGGTACATTCGGCTATCTAGATCCCGAGTACTTCCAATCTAGCAAATTCAGTGAAAAGAGTGACATTTATAGTTTTGGAGTTGTTTTGGTTGAACTATTAACCGGAGAAAAACCTATATTGTCAACTGGATATGGGGAAAACAGAAGTTTGGCTATGCACTTTCTGTTGGCTATGTTTATGTACATTCAGAAAGTCATACCCACCAACATAAACATATAGTACATAAACATCGCCTTCTACTTTCTGCTGTTAAGTTATACATTATCTAACATTATTTGTTTATTTTGCTTTATTTGTTTAGTTTGCTTTATTTGTGTAGTTTGCTTGTTTTCAAGCTTAGTTATACATTATCTAGCATGGATGGATCAACATTCATTTGTCTTTATATGTACGGAAGAGTGTATAAGGTGCAGGAATAGAGGAGGTTTCTGTAGATATGATGGGACAATATATGACATCGATGGCTTAGTTTACAATAGGAGCTTCTTGTGGTTACGATGGAGATCACCTTAATTATACAAGCAAATCCCTGAGTTTATTGGGTGATGTGTTTCACTTTGTTTTTTGGTTTTTCTTATATAATATCAACATGAATCCTCCAATAAAATTTGCACCTTTAGGCTACTTAGTTACTAAAATTTCATTTTGTAATATTCTTCATTCAGGTGTTAGCATAAGCATATATGTGCGTTCTTTTTCTTGTGGCAATCAGTTATGCATTGTACAATATTTATTAAAAAAACAAAAGAAAGGAGACAAAGAAAGAGGTTTTTTAAACATAATGGTGGTTTACATCTAAAACAAAAAGAAAATGCGGACCCGTCGTTAGTTGATAAAACCATACTTTTCACATCATGTGAACCGGAGAAGGCGACTGACAACTTCAATGGCAACAGAAATCTTGGTCGAGGAGGCCAATGTATAGTTTATAAAGGTATCTATCCTACTTATAATGTAGGAATCACTACCACATTTACCACTTTCCCCATCGCTGTTTTCCCCGGCGACAATTGTCGCTGGGGAATCCTCACTAAACGACAAAAATATATCCTACGTGGCACGAAGTCTCGTAGAAAAGTCAGCAAAATTATCGCTCACTTTTCCCCGGCGACATGTCGCCGGGGATTCAACGATAATATTTTGACCGAATATTTCATGGTAAAACGTGGCGGATGAAATGGAGTGATAAAATCGTATTCTTTTGAAGTCGTTAACAACATAAAGTAATTAAATTGAACGTCCAATGTGTAACCATAACATATCGACTCATCCGTTGAACGTCTAATGTGTAACCATAACATACCGACTCATTCGTTGAACGTCTAATGTGTAACCATAACATATCGACTCATCCGTTGAACGTCTAATGTGTAACCATAACATACCGACTCATTCGTTGAACGTCCAATGTGTAACCATAACATACCGACTCATCCGTTGAACGTCTAATGTGTAACCATAACATACCGACTCATCCGTTGAACGTCTAATGTGTAACCATAACATACCGACTCATCCGTTGAACGTGTAATGTGTAACCATAACATACCGACTCATCCGTTGAACGTCTAATGTGTAACCATAACATACCGACTCATCCGTTGAACGTCTAATGTGTAACCATAACATACCGACTCATTCGTTGAACGTCCAATGTGTAACCATAACATATCGACTCATCCGTTGAACGTCTAATGTGTAACCATAACATACCGACTCATCCGTTGAACGTCTAATGTGTAACCATAACATACCGACTCATTCGTTGAACGTCTAATGTGTAACCCTAACATACCGACTTATCCGTTGAACGTGTAATGTGTAACCATAACATACCGACTCATCCGTTGAACGTCTAATGTGTAACCATAACATACCGACTCACCCGTTGAACGTCTAATGTGTAACCATAACATACCGACTCATTCGTTGAACGTCCAATGTGTAACCATAACATACCGACTCATCCGTTGAACGTCTAATGTGTAACCATAACATACCGACTCATTCGTTGAACGTCTAATGTGTAACCATAACATATCGACTCATCCGTTGAACGTCTAATGTGTAACCATAACATACCGACTCATTCGTTGAACGTCTAATGTGTAAGCATAATATACCGACTCATCCGTTGAACGTCTAATGTGTAACCATAACATACCGACTCATCCGTTGAACGTCTAATGTGTAACCCTAACATACTGACTCATCGTTGAACGTCTAATGTGTAACCATAACATACCGACTCATCCGTTGAACGTCTAATGTGTAACCATAACATACCGACTCATCCGTTGAACGTGTAATGTGTAACCCTAACATACCGACTCATCCGTTGAACGTCTAATGTGTAACCATAACATACCGACTCATCCGTTGAACGTGTAATGTGTAACCATAACATACCGACTCATCCGTTGAACGTCTAATGTGTAACCATAACATACCGACTCATCCGTTGAACGTCTAATGTGTAACCATAACATACCGACTCATTCGTTGAACGTCTAATATGTAACCATAACATATCGACTCATCCGTTGAACGTCTAATGTGTAACCATAACATATCGACTCATCCATTGAACGTCTAATGTGTAACCATAACATACCGACTCATTCGTTGAACGTCTTATGTGTAAGCATAACATACCGACTCATCCGTTGAACATCTAATGTGTAACCATAACATACTGACTCATCCGTTGAACGTCTAATGTGTAACCCTAACATACGGACTCATCCGTTGAACGTCTAATGTGTAACCCTAACATACGGACTCATCCGTTGAACGTCTAATGTGTAATCATAACATACCGACTCATTCGTTGAACGTCTAATGTGTAACCATAACATACCGACTCATTCGTTGAACGTCTAATGTGTAACCATAATTATTCTTCGGTGAATCATAGATTTATAAAACACATTCAACTATGCATCGTTTGGCTTCTTGATCCAATTAAATATTGCATGCAAAATTTTGATGTAATATGTTCTTGTTCCTCTAGCCCGTTACTAGATTGTAAATCTAACTCTCATATAAGAATATAAAGATGCCGAATGGTAACTTTTTGTTCCCGAGTTTATATTAAAAGAAAGGGAAATATTTAGGATTATAATAAAAAAAAATAAAAAAATAAATCGTATTTTTGAGAGCTTTTAGGAGGGGATAATAAAATAAAGATAGTAAGCTACGCCAAAATTACTCTCCCAATATTTTTCTTAAATTGGGATGAAATGGAGTGATAAAATCGTATTATTTTGAAGGCGTTAACAACATAAAGTAATTAAATTTAAGGAAAAAAAAAAAAAAAAAAAAAAAAAACAGTTTTCCCCGGCGACATGTCGCTGGGGATTATTTAATTATAACGAAAAAAAATTAAATAGTTTTCCCCGACGACATGTCGCCGGGGATACCTACCCACCAAAATTTTTGTTATCGCGCCATTTACGCTAAACGACAAAAACTATATCTTTCCCCAGCGACATGTCGCCGGGGAAAAGTTTGATGATAAAGTAGATCTGGTCAATTTTATCACTTCACAAAACGAAATAAACATTATCTTCTTCCTGTGGCGATTTCCGCAACAAACACCATCACCAATTCATCAACAATCATCAACCATCACCACCACCGCATCCACCATCACCACCACCGCATCCACCATCACCACCACCACACGTTACACAGTTTGTTTTACAAATTTTAAATGTTATTCAACTAAATTAGTTAATTATATTATGATTTTTGCAGATTATTTTTGTTGTAAGTTGTTGTTAATTAAAAAAGTGAAGGTTTTTTTTTTTTTTTTTTTTTTTTTTTTTTTTGGCAGTAGCCGACGAGGACCGACGAGGAGCAAGAGCGAGGTATGTTATAATTTTTGCAGATTATTATTGTTGTAAGTTGTTAATTAGAAAAGTTAGGTTTTTTTTTTTTTTTTTTTTTTTTTTTTTGGCAGTAGGCGACGAGGAGCTAGCTAGATAAGGTATGTAATAATTTTTTTTTTCTCCTTTTGGTATCCCGGGTGACATGTCGCTGGGGAATGTTTATTGTTTAAATTTTGTTAGTTTATAGTTATTATTAGTTCAATTGCCTTGAAATGTGCTCGTTTATAATTATAATAATTAGTTGTTTAAATTTTGTTAGTTTATAGTTATTATTTGTTGAAAAAAGTGAAATGGTATGTATGTTAAAAAGTGAAATGGTATGTATGTTAAAACTCTTAGCAACATACATACCATTTCACTTTTTTCAACTCTTGAGCCGTTTATAATAATTTTGTTAGTTTATAGTTTATAGTTATTATTTGTTGACATGTGCTCGTTTATATTATTTTGTTAGTTTATAGTTATTATTTGTTGATATGAGCCGTTTATAGTTTATAATAATTAGTTGTTTTAGGATTTTAGTGATTAATTTTGGAAAATCCCCGTCTAAAATTAATCATCCTATAGAAAACCCGTCCGAAATTAATTTATTAGAAATTAATTTCGGAAAGTCCCCCGTTTGGGACTGCTTTTTGAATGTTTTGTCTCATTTAGGATATGAATGCGTATAATTGGTTTACTATTTGAGATGATTTCGACAGTGCTTCTCCTTTACTCCTATGAATATGTCTTTAAACACATATTTGGGGAGTTCCTGACGAAGACGATGATATTATTGCTGATGAAGACGCCCTTCCTCATGATTTAGCAGATTCTGATGTTGAAGCCCTCATCAATGTTGATGATGATGGTGTTGAGAAAGTTTATTCTAGTGAAGAAGAAGATTGATCTTGAGTTGTAACTTGCAAAATACACTTATATATTTGAATGAATTAATGAAATTGTTGTGGATTGTTTAAATGTGTATATTTATTTGGATGTGGATGTATTTGGATGTGTGCATGCTTATATTATTTTGTTCATGAATTTCTATATCTTATGCTAATTGTACTTGTACAGATGTCGACAGATGTTGCACGGTCCCACGGCGATGACGGTGGCGGGGAGGATCGTCCCCCTCCAGACCGCGTACCCACCGGTTGCTGGGCAAGCTTCATTAACAAAGGTAAGAATTTTCGGATTATTGTAATACAAGCATAAATTTGATACATATTTATGACTTTATCACTAACTTGATTTTGCAGGCAAAGGTAAACGAAAGCCCAATTTGGGCGGCAGGGGAGCGGGCAGGCTGAATACCCGCGACAAGACCCGGAACCTTTCGCTGAAGGCAATCGCAGAAGAAAAAGGTCCCGTCTCGATCACTTTTGAGGTGGGTGACAAACAAACTCTAAACCCTCTCGGCCCCCATGCGGCTCACTGGTCTAACTACATCGGGGAGGTCGTTAGGAAGGTGCCGTTTTACTACCCTTCTTGGGAGAAGGTCCCGAAGGAGCAGAAGGCGGCAATCATTTCAGATATTGGGGTCAGTTATCCTTTTAAGTTTATTTCATTACCGTGTTCATTTATTTAATTGTGTATATTTATCTAAATTCGCTTATTTATTTATATCATATAAATAAATTAACAAATTTAAATAAATATATAAATTATATCTCTAACTATGTTTTCGTTTTGTTGTATATGATTGCAGACCCTGTTTAACCTCAGGCCGCACATGGACTCCTCCCGCTGGCCCCAGATCTACGAAGGCATAAACTCGCACTTGCAAAAACCTACAATACTAACAAGGCTTCTTTCAAGGCCAAACATTGGAAGGTAGACCCCACCACCGGGGATTACGATGTGGAGGCGATTAAGCGGGCACGTCCCGAGGAAATTACAGCGGGTGATTGGGATGAGTACATTAAGTTTTGGAATGATCCCAAGAACATTGCTCGAGCCGCTACAAATCGGCTTAACCGGCAAAAGAGTAAGGTCATATCTCGACAGGGATCCCGGTCGCTGTCTCGCCTTCGAGATGATATGGTAATAAACATTATAATTATTTTACATGCATATATACATATATATATATATATACATATATATATATACATATATATATATATATATATATATATATATATATATATATATATATATATATATATATATATATATATATATATATATATATATCTGATTATACGCTTTGGTGTGTTGTGATTTGTCGTTTTTAAAATTATTCATCTTATATGCGTGTGTATGTACAGAGGCAGGCATCAGAGACTCAGGAGTACCCGTCACTCATCGACACTTTTTGGCGAACACATACTGTTGATGGGGTATTCCCTAACGATGAGGACCGCCGGATATATGTAAGTTTTGTTTCAAAACACACTTTAATGAATTATCGAGAAATAATGTAGCAACCCGACAAATATATTTACTATCTTGTGTTTTTGTCACTACATAGGACGAGATGAAAAAGCTTGAGGCTACGGGTCAGTACACAGAGGATCAAATCAATGCGTTGGCAAGAGGGGGTAAGCTTCGTGGGCATATTCCCGGTGTGGGTCGCGTATTGCCATCACGGGCCACATCCAGGCCAAGTATGCCCGCCCCCGGCGAGTCGGTCACCAAAGATGTAGGCTTTATCATGAGTCTCCTCAGAAGCGACGACAGATACGCGGATATGTTTAGGGAGTATGAGTCGGGTGGTGCTAGCGGGAGTGGTGGGTGTGGTGATGACGAGGAGAATGGCGGTGATGAGGATAACAACGGCGAGAGGTAGTTGTGTTATATATTATTAGTATGTTACATTGGTACTAGCTTTAGGTAGTTGTGTTATATATTATTAGTATGCTACATTAGTACTTTAGGTAGTTGTGTTATATATTATTAGGTTCATCTTGGCGCCATTTAAACACTTGTTTCCCTATCTATCAATGCACATATTGACTTTTGAGTCGTGTTTATGTAAAAGTTGTGATCTATTTGTATTGCGTTGATCCGTTATATGGTATTTGTGTTTTGGTACAAGTTGTGGCGAGTCTATACAGGTTTTGGTACAGGTTTATTTGGTAGATTTTTTCCGGAAAAATTCCGGAAAAAATCTGGAAATCGCCTGCAGTGCAGGCTGCATTAAAAAAAATCCAGACTTTTCCCCGGCGACAAGTCGCCGGGGATAACACACACTAAACGTTGACAAGTCAACGAGAAAACGAAGTTTCCCCAGCGACATGTCGCCGGGATAGTAGGCTAACTCGTTGACTTGTCAACAAGAAACCATAGTATCCCCAGCGACATGTCGCCGGGGATAGTTAATCTCGATAATTAAGCGTCTTAATCATTTTGCTTAATTCGACTATTCCCCAGCGACATGTCGCTGGGGATAATGTGCCACCGTGGCACTGCTTCTTTGACTGAAAATTGAGTGGGACCCACGTCGTCGCCGGGGATTGTCGCTGGGGATACAATCCCTTACGAGACTTCCCCAGCTAGGATTCCCCAGCGACATGTCGCTGGGGAAAGTCCCCATATGTCGCTGGGGTAGCCAGTGAATGTTGTAGTGAATAAATCTCTCTCCTCTTAGTCTTAATTTACAAGTTATAATACTCGATTACTCTCTCCGTCCCAAATTATAAGTCCATTTTTGATTTTTCAAAGTCTTTTTCTTCTGACTTTGACCTTAATTATTTTTTTTCGTGTTATATAATGCTTGATGAAAAGTATACAAATGAAAATGTATTTAAATCGCATATCCATTTATATATTTTACAACAAGTTTATATAATGCTAAAAGAAATAAGAGATGAGAAATGATTGGGGTGACTAAATGTATGCCTAATTTTGGGCCTAAAACTAGGTGGCAGCATCCTGTTGGTTGCAGATGAGGGACCCACGGTTTAACAAACCAATAAGTAAATGCCACACAATTTTAGGCATAAAATTAGGCATACATTTAGTCATCCCAATCATTTCTCAAGAAATAATTAAAGTCAAAGTTGGTATAAAATGAATTTGAAAAAGTCAAAATGGACTTATAATTTGAGATGGATGGAGTATTTATTATACAATACACAAAGCACAAATAAAACTAAAAAAATCACAATCATTTAATACAATTAATAAACTATTAAAATACTCTTTCACCAAAAATTACAACTATTCAACCACAATTTACAATCTAATAAAGCTATCTTCTATCTATATCTATCTACCTATCTATCTATACTATCTAATAAAACATATTTTTTTTTCAGCCATCTATTTAATTTTTTCTTAAAACAACTTTTAACCAGGTATTGCCACATGCATGGTCTTTTAAAAAGTCATACTTTGAAAACTACATACTGTGAACAAAAGAGATCAAGTTAAAAAACAAAAAGAGGTCATCGTTTCTTATAGCCTTAACAGCATTAAAAAGTGAGTCATTGACCAATTCTAATGCGTTCAGCTGTAACGAGTTTTGAGATTCGCTAGTTAACAAAGCTAGCTTGATTACATGAGGATTAGGAATTTAGGGAGTGGATGCATGGTGACTTAGTTAACATCCAGTATCGAGTGCAGAACTTGAAGTTGCATTGCTGTGAGTTAACTCCTTTTCTCTATTTTGTATTTTTCATCGCCAAGCTTTTAAACGTTCAAAATATGTACATTTGTGAGTATATTTCTGTTATAAAATGTCTCTACTTAAATCACGAAACTACTTATTCAACCTCATAAGGTTGGACTTAGAAATATTTTCTTTTAAAGGTAATCTCATACACTTACTGCATACAAATATTCTTCCATGTTTTAACCATGTGATTCTTAACCATCCATGCATGTTTTAACGAATCAACCTCTAGCTGTTTATTGAGATTCTTCAAATCTGTGCGGCTTCTATTTGTAGTTTCGAACGACTATGCTGTGTTAGAAAAATAAGCTATAGATTGTAGAAAAGCCAGATAGAAATAGGCAAAGCCACGTATGCTCTTCTGGTATAGTTAATATGTATGTATGTAATAAACTACAAAATTTGAACCAGTTTGTGGCTTAAAAATAGTATCTCCCTAGTTTAATTTGAAGACGTGGATAACATTGGTAGTTGGTAAGTCTTGTCTTATATCCATTTTAGATAACTAGACGAATACCCGTGCATAGCAACGGGATTTTATAACGACAGATCGTTTAGTGATAAAAAAAATTTATTGGTTATAAACGAAAAATAATAAAAGTTTGAGGATTTGAGGATTAAACATAATGTTTTGAAACCCGGTTCGACCCGGGTGGTTCAACCGGTTGAACAGTTCCGGTCGAAAAACGGGTCGATTTAAACCGAGTCAACCCGATGAATTGGGTCAAAAACGGGTCAAATTCAACTTCTCACTTTCTACTTTTTGGTTTTTCTTTTATATATAGTATAGCAGGGTACCAACACGTTTTAGCGGCGGGTATCCTGTGACGATTAACCGGATAAATAGATCTCGATGAGTCCTTATTCCACCAGTTTGTATCGGTTTCAATGGGTCCTCTCTGGTTTGTTTTCGGATGGTTTTTATTAGTTAGCCGAACCGGTTTTCAAAACTATATATAGTATAGATAGAAAGGTTTGACCATACACTCTTTATATATAGTATAGATAGAATGGCTACTAGTAATTAATTAACGAATGACAAATAATATTTGACGAATTTGACCTTATCCAATTTCCTTTTCTAGTACCAATAAATTGCCAACATGGCGCATGGGAATAGTTATTAGGCCGATGCTAATGGCAACCGCAAATATTGTGGTCACATCAGCGCCACATCTCTAAGACTACACCCAATCGTAACTTGCTAGTGGTGACCATAATTGCGACCGTAACATTTTTATTTTATTTTTTATTTTTTTAAAACTAAAATTTCATTCATAATTAAAAAACATTACAATAACAATTCAACTAAAAAATAAAAAAAGAAAAAAAAAACGACGATAACAAACTATCAAAAACACAAAGTAATTTTAGTTGTTGAAATAAACAAAGGCAAGGCCCAAACTTTGTGACCCCCTACTTTTTACCACTTTTTAAATACTAGTAATATTTTTTTTTGCTATTATTCAATCGAGATCACAGTAGTTTGACCACTTTATAAAGTTTTAACTTAAAAAAATCACCATCTTCTTCATAAGCTTCTGCAAAAATTATCCGGCTTACTTCCGGCAAAAAGTATCGCTTTTCCTTTTTCCGTCTCATTTCTTCCAAATAATGTAAGGTGTAGGTCTCAAATTATTTTATACATCGATTCTAAATAAATTCGGTGTCCAAGGTAGGCCTCTGCCTTAAAGCAACCCAACGTTCAAAAAATTCATGGGAGGTGTGCATATTTACTCGGTTGGCTGACAAACCGAGTAAATGAAAAAGTTGGGTGTTTGATCGGTCGTGTTCGGTTGGGCTAGCAATGACAACGCGGTCGACTACTCGGTTGGGGGGCAACCAACAGAGCAAGTAACCATCCATTAGCATCAGCCTTAACACCAACATTCATTCTTTCCAATGTTATAAAAATAGAGTTATGATTTGCATACTCTAACTATTGATTGACACATTCAAATATACAAGTGCAGTAAACATCCTGTCATATAAGTACAACTGTTTAAAGCTTGACATGGAGTGTGTCAATCAATTATTTGAGTGTGCAAATCATTACTCATAAAAATAGTATGCCATATGTACTCGCTAGTCAAAACTAACTTTTATTATTCAGCAAAACAACATAATATATACTCCGTATTACAAAAGTGAAATTAGTGAAGAAACATATATATAATTAAATAAATAAATAAATTGTTGGAATCACTCCTAAACAGTATTTCAAGTATTTATATTTCATATGTAATAGGTAGCTTTATTATGGCATTTATGTTTGTTTAAGGTCAAGCTTATGTAGAAGGCCCATAAGCTTGATCCAAGCCCAATAAGGAATAGGGAAGGAGAGGGAGTGTTGCCCTAGCTCCTTGCCTATATAAACTCTTGTAAACCCTCATTTGAGGGTTGGTTGTTCAAGTTTTCTTTTCACACATTCACCTACGCCTAACCGTGCCTCTCTTATTGTGTATGTGTGCTTGTTTACTTGTTCAATCGCCTTATCTCTTTCTCTATAAGCTTGTGTTGTAAAACTAATGACCTAAAAGTGGTATCAATCGCCAAATAGTTGGGTGTACTCGTTTGTTTTTGAAGTTTTGGTTTTGGATCTTACGCGTAGAGATAACGCATTCTTTGGTCATCTTAAAAACTCGTTTTTTACACTTTTTAATCCAAGATTCTTGTACTTTCAATGTTTTGAGGTGTTAAAATACTTGTTTTTGAAAAAAAGTTTCAAACTTTACGCGTGGATTTACTTTTTTAAGCTAGTTTTTGTTCGTGGGTGTCGTTCTACGCGTAACCTGTTTAGCAGTTTTGGTACATCAAAATTCACACTTTTGTGCTCTTTTGGTACTATTGAAGCTATTCCATAACAAAAAACTGGTTTAGAAACACATTTGGGCAGAATCAAAGTTACGAGTAATCCTACGCGTATCAAAATCCTAAATTTACGCGTAAGATTGTTCCTTGGTTTGATCTTCAATTTTCTGGTTTAATCCGTGTTTTCTTACTTGGATAAGTCTGAAAATACGTCGACTTTGGATATCTTTTGCACTGTGAAGTGTAAAAGATCATTTGGGCAAAAACCCTAAAATTACGCATAAGCATAAGCTTACGCGTAGAATTCCTACGCATAAGATTCACTTTACGCGTAAACTACGGTCTACGCATAAGGTAATCCTACGCCTACGTTTCTACGCCTAACTTTTGTCTACGCTTAACTTTAGTGTTTTCCCTACTTACGCGTAAGCTAAAACCTACGCGTAACTCCTCATTGTTACGCGTAACTTTTGGTGTTTTTACGCATAAGTGTTACTTGGTTCTTGTCTTTTCTACGCCTAAGGATACTTCATCAACAAAGGTTCATTCGACTACAAAGATCCATCTTTACCACACAAGTTTATCATCATGTCTCAACCACCATACTCTAACTATTTCCCTCACACTTATAATCATCAACAACAACAACAACAATTAACTCCACAACATCAACAATGGAATCAACAACAAGCTATTTATCAACAACAATTTAATCAGCAACATACTCCACAACTTGGTGCAATCCCACAACCACAAATGGTTCAACCACCACCAAGTCTTCAAACTCTACCCTACACAAACGATTTCAATCAACATCCATCACGAAGCACTATGAAGGAACCCACTTGGTTTGCTAAGATGTGTGAAGCTTTAAGCAGCCAACAATCAATTCATGAAGCTGGATCACTTGATAGACCTCCAATGCTCACTCCAGGAAACTACGATCAATGGGTGATAAGGTTCTTTAGGTTCTGTGATCTGAAGAAGCCACATGGAAAGTTCTTAAAGAAGGTTATCTTGGAAGGTCCATTTGATATGCCTACTGTCATTGTACCCGGAGATCCAACTGCTGTTCCACCAAGAGATGAACAAACCAACATTGCTACTGTTGCAGATTTAAATCATACAGAACTTCTACACTATGAAGCTGATGAACTTGCAATGGAATACATCCTCTTAGGATTACCAAACCCAATTCTTCGTAGTGTTGATGCTCAAAAGACTGCACAAAAAATGTGGGATCATATTCGTCTTCTTATGGAAGGATCTGTACTCAATCAGGAGGATTTGGAATCCAAAATTTACTTGGCTTATGAACACTTCATGATTGAACCTGGAGAGACACTAGAGTCCTATCATCATTGATTTTCAGATATCATCAATGATTTGGATAAACACAACATCATCATGCCAAGAATTGCAGTGAATACTAAGTTCCTGAGTAGTCTTGGTCCAGAATGGGAGAAGTATGTCATTTTTCTCCGTCAAGCGAAGAATATGCATCATTCTACTTATGGATTGTTGTACGATTACTTGAAGCCTCATGAAAAGGAAGTTGATCGGGAAAGGATTCTCCGTGCTCAAATTGCTAAACAGTCACAACCGGACAATCAACAACTTGCCTTGTATGCTCAACAGAATTATCCCTCTCAATCAGCAACTCAACCAACTGCATCAAACACACCTTCACAATCACAACCTCAACAAAATCAATTGGTTCCATACAGCAACAATGCTCAAGCATATGTCAGTGAAGCGACTGAGGAAACAGATCCGTTCGAAGCATTGCAACAAGGATTTGTGATGATTGCTAATGCTTTTGGCCGTTACACCAACAAATCCAACAATCGTATTCGTTCCTCATCTAACACACGGACTCAAGCTGTTGTGAACAATGGACGTGTTGAAGTTCAGAATCGTGATTATGGTCGTCAGATGGGCGGTGGTCAAGGGTTTAATGCTGTGGGTAGGAATAACAACAGAGCTCAAGTGGTGGAACAGGGAAATGCTCAGAATCGGTTAAATAGTCTTAGATGCTACAACTGTAATGAGAAGGGACACCTGGCTAATGCATGCCCAAAGCCAAGGACTAGGGGCAGTGCTTATTTCAAAAAGGCCTTACTTTTGGCTCTTAAGGATGAAGCTGGTGGATTTCTCACAGACAAAGAACAGAGCTTTATGGCAGATGCAGACTCAGATGATGATATGGAGGACTTGCAGGCTAATGCAGCTGTTATGTTGATGGCTAATATGCATGAGCTGCACATGAGTGATACAGGCCCAGTGTATGACACTGATGGCTTGTCTCAGGTACCCGAACAAACCATCATCATATCTGAACTAATATCTCCGCCAATATCTGAATCCGGCACGGATCAGACTGTTCAAAATGAGTCTTCTACATCTTCTTCTGATGATTTTCAAGTTAACCCTGTAGTTACATTTGACGATCAAGATGACCTTATGGTTTCCTTTGATAATCAAATTGACTCCGTGGTCGTACTTGAGGATCTAAAGAATGATCATGTTGAGACTCACGTTGAACAAGATGATCTGTTGCCTCATCCAGATTTTGCTCGGTTAATTCAAGACCATCAAATCAAAATGGAGGAATGTTATGCATTAAATCAGTCCTTAAAAAGTAAAAATGCACTGTTAACCAAGGATTTTGAATGTTTACAAATGCAACTCAACTTTTTCAAAACTCAAGAAAACCGTGAAAAAGGTTTTGAAGCCGCTTTTGCAAAATCTCATCAAAACGAAAAATATTTAGAGAGACAGATGCGTGATCTAGCCGCCTCGAAGAATGCTTTGTTGTCCGAATTAGAACAACTGAAACATGAACATAAAAAGCAAATTAACGCTCTCACCTTGGAAAATCAAAAAGCTAAGGCTGAGTTGTTAAATTGTCAAAAACAGTTCTCCGCATACAAAAAGCATTCAACGAATCGGGTAGATGATCTTCTTGCAGAAATTCTCGGTTTGCAAAACAAACTTAAAGAGTTTACAACTGTTGTTTACAAACATGGTGAATCAGTAACAGCTATTGAAAACTTTACCTTAAAACCCAATCCAAATGGATATGGAAAAAATCTAGCTGATTACAAACCTAAGCTTTCAATAAAAACATTCAAACCAACTCCTGAAGTTTCCAGTGCAGAATACAAAATTGATAATACTGTCATGAGTGTTGTTGAATATCATCGTCAAGAGGAATTAGATGCAGAAGACGAGAGTCGATCAAAATTAAAAAATGTTGTTTACAACAAACCTTTTAATTATAAAAACGCGGTCTCTTTCGTCACACCAACGGATTCTTCTAACAAACCAAGGGTTATCATCAAAACACCTGAGTCTTCTATTGTTAATCCCAAAACAGTCTTTGCACAAACTTATGGTCCTTTACCTTCCATTAGTGAAGTAAACTCACAACCTGAAAATCGAAAAATTCTTCAATATTTTGACATTTTCATGGCTGACCTCAAAATTTTACAACATGAGATAGAATATCGATCTGAAATCAAAGTTGAACATTTTCAATCGCCTCTGGCGCGAGAACAAAGAGACATTTTTCAGAAAAATCTTTTACCCAATGTTAAAAACTTGAAAAGTTGTACAATTGCCTGGGAAAAGGATTTTCATAAGGAACTTGGGGTAATGAAAAACGTTTTCGAGAAAACAGAAACATCTATTACTAACACAAAACGCAAAAAGAAACTGTTGAGAAAAGATGTTGATCGACTCTTGGAAGATGTTATCTGTGCTGATATCCATAATGTTGTGCTATTCTATTCGTTGCCATCTGCATCTGATCATATCTCTGCTGATATTGTTGAAACTGTTGTAACTGTTGAGAACACCGATAATGTGCTTCAGATCGAGTCTTTAAAAGCAGAAAATAAACGATTACACACGGAAATTTACAATGCAAAACGTCGTCTTCAATGGTGTGAAAAAGATATTCACAACCATCAACTTAGTTTTCAAAAGAAAATCGCTCAATTGAGTGCAAAATCTTCTGATCCTAAAATTGAGCAACTGGATGATCAAAACGTGTCTTTGAAAAGTCAAATCTCAAAATATGAACAAGAACTTTTAAAAGTTAAACAGGAATATGGTGTCATATTTGATTTACTCAAAAAGACTCGAGATGAAGCATCAAATGAACTTGATCACTATCTTGCTCACACTAGAGAAGTCATGAATTTTGCTGGTAATATTCGTTCTGAAAATCAAGATCTGATTCACACCATCTCTAAGTTACGGGAAATGTTAGGAAAGTATGAACAACTTCCGCCTACTGTGATTAAGAGATTAGCACCAGTCACACTTAGTAATCGTGAACCAAGAATTCCCACTGCCAAATCACAAGTTGCTAATGTGTTTCCCTCTACTGAAACAGGAATAGTTGCATCTTTTCCAAACGTCCGCACTTCACAGCCTAGGAGCACTCAATCGAAGAATAGGAAGTTGCGACCTAAGAAAAGATCAATAAGGAATGCTAAAGTAGAAGAACACCCTAGGACTCTGAATAAAAATCATGTTGCTTCCACTATAGATGTTACGTCTGGCAAATGTAATAGAAATAGTGATGTAACGAATGCTAAACCGTTAAGTACTTTTGATATTCAGTCTGATGCACCTTGTGTTATTTGTCGAAAGAGTGTGAATTCTGATTGTCATGACAAATGTGTTGCTAAAGCTATAATCTCTAGATTACGGAATCCTAAGAATCAGAATACCTCTAGGCCCACTAATCATTCTAAGTCTGTGCTTGGTAAACCACCTTCTTTAGATTCTAAGGCAACCATTGCTATCACAGTAGCTACCGCTTCACCTCTTAAGAATGTAGTACCACTTAGTGCTTTCACTAAGACTAAAGCAAAGAGTAGTTACAGATGGCAGAAATGGATATATAACACACTAGGATTTAAGTGGATGCCTAAAATTCTCAATGTGTGTATGTCTAAAATATCTGCTTCGGAACCCTCTAACATTTTGGGTTCCACATCTACTTCTATTCCATCTGTGTCGTCTGTGTGTAATGCAGGTGATACAGATCATTCTCTGGATTGTTGATAGCGGATGTTCCCGACACATGACAGACAACCTTAAACTGTTATCAAACTTTATTGCAAAGTTCATTGGCACTTTCAGATTCGGGAACGATCACTTCGCAGCCATCATGGGCTACGGAGATTATGTTAATGGGAACATCGAAATCAGCAGGGTTTACTATGTGGAAGGCCTCGGTCACAATCTGTTTTCAGTAGGTCAATTTTGTGATGGAGATTTGGAGGTTGCTTTCAGGGAGAAAACTTGTTTCATTCGTGATCTACAAGGAAACGATCTTATGTCTGGCTCGCGTAATTCTAGTCTCTACACTATCTCTATGCAAGACATGGTTGCTTCCTCTCCCATTTGCTTACTTTCAAAGGCAACATCTACAAAATCCTGGCTATGGCACCGTCGTCTCTCACATCTAAACTTTCAAACCATCACCAACCTTGCTCGACACAAACTAGTTGAAGGACTCCCACGATTCCGGTACTCAAAAGATCACCTTTGCTCAGCCTGTGAACAAGGGAAAAGCACACGTGCCCATTTTCCTTCAAAGGTGGAACACAGCTCTCAGCATGTGCTTCATCTTCTTCACATGGATTTGTGTGGCCCGATGCGAGTGCAAACGATCAAAGGCAAACGCTACATCTTAGTAATTGTTGATGACTACTCACGATGGACTTGGGTCTACTTTCTTCGTAGCAAAGACCAAGCTCCACAAATGATCATCACCTTTCTCACAAAGATACAGGTTCAGCTCCGCAACACCGTCAGGATTATTCGGACAGACAAAGGAACTGAATTTGTTAACAAAACCCTTCGTGAATTTTATGAGAAAGTGGGAATTCAGCATCAAACATCTATTGCACGGACACCTGAACAAAACGGAGTTGTTGAAAGACGAAACCGAACGTTAGTGGAAGCTGTAAGAACAATGTTAATCAATGCTAAACTTCCAGATTACTTATGGGCAGAAGCTGTATCTACTGCATGCTATACTCAAAACCGTTCTATGATCACAAAACGCCACAACAAAACACCTTTCGAGCTTGTCCACAACTATAAACCGAACCTCAAACACTTTCATGTATTTGGATCCCTTTGCTATCCGAATAATGATCGTGATGATTTTGGAAAGCTCAAAGCCAAAGCTGATATTGGAGTCTTTATTGGATACTGTGACAATTCTAAAGGTTTCCGAATCTGGAATCGTCGAACTAAGGAGGTAATGGAAACGATTCATGCTCATTTCGATGAACTCACGGATATGGCTTCTGAGTATAACAGCTTAGAACCAGGTCACAACCGTTTAAACTTCCCTCAACCCCCATCATCAGCTGAAGAAAGCCCTCAGCTAACTCGTCAACAAATGGAAAGGTTATTTGCTCCTCTGTTCTGTGACGATATTGATGAACGTGCTCCTGGTGTATCCGCTGTTTCCGCTGCACAACCTGATAATATTCCTATACCTGATACACCTGCTACAACAATTACTGTTGAAGATGCACCTACACCAATTGACTCCAACACAACAGTTGAACATACCGCCTCCAACAATGATGAACCAGCTGATGATATTCTGAATGAAGTACCCCCACCTGCAGACTTTGATCCAAATGCGTTCTTCAACCCGTTTGCTAATGAGACTGCTGCACCAGATGTCGCGGAATCTTCAACAAACCATTTGAATCCTCAGAATCTGCACAATGTATACCAACATCAACCCTCTACACATAGATGGACTAAAGACCATCCTCTGGCTAATATTATTGGCAACCCGAATCAACCAGTCGTTACGAGACAACGTCTTCACTCAGATGGTGAACACTGCATTTATGCACTCACTGTCTGCCAATCTGAACCTAAAAACATTAAAGACGCAATGACAAAAGACAACTGGATTGAATCCATGCAAGAAGAACTCAACCAATTCAAACGTCTTGAAGTATGGGAACTGGTTGAAAGACCAACAGGAGTCTACGTCATTGGTTTAAAATGGATTTGGAAAAACAAATTGGATGCTGAAGGGAATGTTATCCGAAACAAGTCACGGCTAGTTGCCAAGGGTTATCGTCAGGAAGAAGGAATAGACTTTGAAGAATCTTTTGCTCCGGTTGCTCGTCTTGAGGCTGTTCGGATATTTCTCGCGTTCGCTGCTCATATGAATATGACGGTCTATCAGATGGATGTCAAAACGGCGTTTCTCAATGGGCAACTTAAAGAAACGGTCTATGTCAGCCAACCAGATGGATTCGTTGATCCTGAGTTCCCGAACCATGTTTACAAACTGAACAAAGCTCTTTATGGTCTCAAACAAGCCCCTCGGGCATGGTACGATAAGCTATCATCCTTCCTCATTGCCAACAATTTCACCAAAGGCTCGGTTGACCCAACTCTTTTTATACAATATCACGGGGCACATATCTTAATTGTTCAAATTTACGTGGATGACATCATTTTTGGGTCTACACATAAAAAGTTTTCAATCGCTTTTGCAAAACTAATGAAGAAAAATTTTGAAATGTCCATGATGGGTGAACTCACGTTCTTTCTAGGACTGCAAGTTCATCAATCACCCCGTGGTATTTTTCTGAGTCAGTCAAAATATGCCCTTGAATTGTTAAACAAATTTGGAATGAAAACCTGTGATACTTATGCCACACCAATGACTCATACCAAGAAGTTAGACGCTGATTTACATGGGAAATTAGTGGACCCTACCAAATACCGAAGTATTATTGGGTCCCTCATGTATCTAACAGCTAGCAGACCTGATATTGTCTTTGCCGTTTATCTATGCTCCCGTTATCAGTCGCGACCAACTGAAACCCACCTCTCTGAGGCTAAAAGAATCCTCCGATACATCAAGGGAACCATTAACTTGGGGATCTGGTATCCGAAGGATTCTGGTTTTGAACTAATCGCTTTTTCAGACGCTGACCACGCAGGATGCTTAGACTCAAGGAAAAGTACTTCAGGAGCTCTACAATTTCTCGGTGATAAACTGGTGTCTTGGCAATCAAAGAAGCAGGATTGTACATCGCTGTCATCAACTGAAGCAGAATATGTAGCCATGTCCGCGTGTTGTGCTCAAGTCATTTGGATGAGAACACAACTCAAAGACTATGGTTACGTATTTGACAGAATCCCGATGTACTGCGACAATCGGAGTGCCATTGCAATCTCGTGCAACTCAGTTCAGCACTCGAAATCAAAGCACATCGATCTACGCTATCATTTCATCAAGGACCACGTGGAACAGGGTACCGTTGAACTATACTTTGTGGGTACTGAATACCAATTGGCAGATCTGCTCACCAAAGCCTTGCCTCCCGCTAGGTTTAATGAGTTGGTCCACCGAATTGGTATGAGGTGTTTGACTCAAGAGGAATTGGATGACCTCTTAAAACAGTCTTAAAAACCTGTCAAACACCAAAACATCTTTTGTAAATAAATTTTTCAAAAACAAAATACAAAAATATAAAATCCGATAAAACAACAAAAATATTCTCCTAATCTATCTTTCTTTCAACATGGCAAGTACATTTCTTCCGTCAACACTTTAATCTTTCAAAATTCAGTATTTTTCCGATCAAGTGTTGAGGGGGAGAAAATAATCTATTAACTGTTTCAAAACATCTGTGTACTTACATGTTATCACATCTCGGCTGATTCTGTTACTAATGGTGGTACATTTTCTGGTTCAAATACACTCCTCGGACTTTAATTAATAACCTTTCATTATTTTCTCAAGTCGAGGGGGAGTGTCGTCATGTTTCTTTCCTAAAATCTTCGTTTGGTAACCAAAATGGAAGTTAAATGGCTTGGCTTGAAAAAGGAAAAGGTGGAGGGACCAAAACTGTCAAAAGGTTAAAATCACTCTTAATAAAACACCCTCCCACCTTTGTTTATTCTTCACATCATTTGCATTCTTAACCTCAAAAAGATCCTACGCCTAATAATCACTCAACAAAACCGTGCTTTTGATCATCAATTTGTAAGTTGTTTCTTGAGTAAAACATGTTTCTAAGCATAGGTCTTTAATTTCATTCAAATCCTACGGCTAAAACGGTTTTTACGCGTGATTATGTGTTCTACGCATAAGCGTATGAACACACAATCATTGTGTTTATGATTGGGGTAAAATGGTTAGTCTCAAAACGTTTCTTAAACATCAAGGATAACATTTTAACCATCAAAATCCACCCAGAAACTAAAATTGATGAGTTTTGAAAACTAGGGTTTATGAGTCGATTTGGGTTTTTCCTAATGTGAAGTGTTTTGGTCTAAAAGATTGTTGGGTTATGCTTATATGATGTTGAATTGATTTTATCCTTGCTCTAAAACTACCCAGAAACACTGATTTATTCAGAATTTGAAATTAGGGTTTAAGGTTCATAAGTTTGGGTATTTTTGATTCACCATGAGTTAGATGTTATAACTTGGTCTATGTGCTCATACAACATGTTAGAACTACCAGAATCAGTTTGATGCAAATCCCATGGTTAGAAAACTTACGCGTAAGTCATAACCCTTAGGGTTTTGACCTACGCGTATGCCTTTCTACGCGTAACTGATTTATGCATAATTCATGCCATGTATTGTTATTGAAATGAATATGTGTGCTAATATTGATGATTTGATTAATTTATTTCAGGATTGCTACACTTAGAATTCAGAATCAAGGCCATTTGATTATCTACGCATAAGGATTACCCTACGCGTAGTTATGTTACGCGTAAGAAAATCCTACGCATAACAGCTACGCGTAAGGTTCTACAATGGACTACGCGTATCCTGTGAAGGATATGCGTAAACAGTAACCTCTACGCATAAGGTCAACTCTTACGAGTAACCTTACGCGTAAGGTTAATATATGCCTACGCATAAGCTCTACGCATAAGGTCTCCTTTTCCTACGCGTAACATTTCTTACGCGTAAGTTAGGATTCTACGCGTAAGTTTACGCCTAAGCATATATCATTCTTGTCTACGCGTATCTTTGCCAAAACTACGCTTAACCCTGGATTGACCTTCATTATGAATTGTTACTTGTACAAACTTGTAAATAAACTAATCATATCATCACGAATCCAAAATTGTCACTAATAAACTTAAATCGTTTGATATGTTGTGAACAATAAGTGATAAAATAAACTTTAAAACTTAAAGTTAACTAACTCACGAAACATTTCACGATATCATTGAACTATTGAACATACAAGTGACTTAGGACTCGTAACAATCATTATCACTATACATTCAATAACTAGACAATAAGACCTTCTGTTGACTAACATTATGTCTTTCGATATGTTGGTTCTTTTGGCTAATGTTATTTCAGATCACGACATGGCTGAACAAATGAATGTGGATACACTTGAAGTTCTCTCCATTGCTGATATCTATCCTCATGGCTATCCAATGAAGATAGGAAAGAATAACCTCCGTGTTGACTTTGACACCCTCACTTGCTCTGAATCTTCATGTCTTATTGCTATTGACATTCTGAGGACTCATCCGTATCAGAACATGCTTACTCACTCTGCAACTGTCCCTGAGATCTACATCCAACAGTTCTGGAACACTATGGAAAGGGTCAAAGGACAAACTGCTGTGACGGTGACTCTGAATCACAAACAAGTCATCATTACACCTGCAGACTTAAGGGTTGTTCTCCTAATTCCTGAAGTCGATCCAACCAA
Organism: Chrysanthemum seticuspe; assembly: GCA_019973895.1. Classification (NCBI taxonomy): domain Eukaryota; kingdom Viridiplantae; phylum Streptophyta; class Magnoliopsida; order Asterales; family Asteraceae; genus Chrysanthemum; species Chrysanthemum seticuspe. The sequence goes on along the minus strand of BPTQ01000002.1, from coordinate 96,586,194 downwards.
ACTATATGCCTCACCTGCTGAAGAGCTCACTCTCCAATTCTTAATCAATATCGGTTATGACGAGGCTACAAGAGTAATCAACAAGCACTCTCACGTAGAGCTTAAGAGTATTCCTCAACCCTGGAGAACTCTCTACATGATCATCACCAAGTCTGTTTCTGGTGGTGACAGCGGCTATGAGCACCCCAAGCTCATGGAACTGCAAATATTCTGGGCATTGGTCAACAAGAAACACATCGCTATCGAAGCTCTGATTTGGGATGACATGATGTCATTTCTCAACAAACTTGGCTCAAAGATTCCCTACATCAGATATACCAAATTGTTGATCCAGAGAGCACTTGGACTTCATCCTGATATTCCCAAGAGGCTCAATGACCCCGACAATCACGACATGTTGACGGAACCTATTCTCTCTGTCAAAATCAAGGAAACGTCCACAAAGAAACAAGGTGCTGTGCTGCCAGATTTCCTTCTAACTGAAGATGTCAGAAAGCTCGAATCGTACCAAAGGTATCTGGAAGCAGTCAGACAAGGCAAAGTTGGTCATCTCGATGAAAAATCTTCTGGTACACCTGTAAGGAGAACCAGAAAAGGAAGTGCTGGAAGTGTAACAAGTACAGAGAGTCAAAGGAATGTTCCAAAGAAGAAACCTATTCCAAAGAGGAAACCCACCCCTAAGAAGAAAGTTCCTTCTCTGGAAGCCACTCCAATCCTTTCACTTGAACCGCAAAGACAGCTCAGGGACGAGGACTCTGAGGCTACTGACTCAGATGAAGAGATCACATACTCTAAAACTGCAAAGGATGAAAATCCCTCAGTACCAAAACCTCCAAGTCCCCAAACTATTAAAGGAAAGACTCCTGCACTTGTACCTCAGGATGAAAGCTCTGAAGATGAAGAAGAGCAATTGGATCAAAGATACAGAAAGAAGTTTCACAAAGTCAGACATCTTCAAAAGGCCGAAGAATTTGCTAAAGATCAAATGGGTGGCCCTGGAGGTTCAAGTGGTGCTGCCCACTCTAAACCATCTCCTGATGCGGTTAATCAACCCGATAAGGGAGCTGGTGCCACCACTCTTCTGCAACTACAACAGCCCGTGGAGGACACTATTGTGTATGATTTTGAGAAACAGGTAACTGAGAAAGAAAAGTCTAGAGATGACGAGGATGATTATACAAAGTTTCTTCTAGACAGTCCAACACACTCAAAGGAGAAAACCTCTGAAACTCCTAAGGACATGAAGTCTCCTCATGTCTCCTCATCATCAGACTCTTCATCTCATTCATCACCACCACCATCACCGAAGTCAACCAGATCATCATCCAAATCCGTGAAGAAACCATCTAAATCTTGGATTTCTCAAACACATGCAAGAATTGTGAAAGCTGTCAAACAAGTTAGAAAGAAGGACATGCTCCATAGAAAACTTAATTGGTATGCTGAACAAATGCAGTACTTACATGATGAGAATGACAAGATGCGGAAAGATAGGAAAGCTATTCAGGAATTCATGAGAAGTCATCGAAAAGAGGAACTGAATGAAATGATTGAAGGTTACACTCAAAAGTACCTTCAGGACATAGTTCCTAAAGTCCAAAAGGAACTGGAGAAGTCAGCAAGAGAACAAACCCACAAGTTTCTTCTCGACACTATCCCCGGTGTGACTAGAGAAGTATTCTCCAGACAACTCACCCCTAACATCGTCGCATTGGTTAAACATACAATGGCCAAAGAAGCTGATCTCTCTGAATCTGAGTTAATCGCTAAACTAGTGATGCAAATGTCAAAGCGATCTGGAACGTTTACTTCGGATGAAGCTAAATTTTTCGAAGGTCTACTTGCTTTTCAACTCAGTTCATCATGCAAGGAGTCAGCCGATCAACCCAAACGGCCAAGAGATGACGATGATAAGGATAAGGACTCTGCACCTAAACATCAGAAGCAGTCTGGTCAATCTACATCTATGCCACCTCCTCTACCACGGACTTCTTCTCAACATAAGACTCCTCCACCTCGGTCTTCTACTGATAAACCTCGGGACGATTCCGAGTTACCACCCCTGACTCATAAAACTGGTGATTACTTTGAGTATACGGGTGGTGACGATGAAGAGGTCCTTGAGCCCCGACAACAACCCACCTCACCCAAACAAGTGCAGAAACCAGTATCATCATCAAAGCCTTCCAAAAAGAAGAAGCAGACGACTCAGCCCGGAGTCGTATCATGGCTAGATGACGATAAAACCGAAGAGTTCGAATGGTTCTCCACACTTGTCAATCAAACTCCCTACCCTGATGAAGGCCAAGAATTGGTAGACGGTTCAACATTGGAGCATGCAAAACTTTTGCAAGAAAAGTTCCATGTGAAGAAAATGACGAAATCTGACTTGAAGCGAATCAAGAATGAAGCTTTTCAACTATGGAAAGACAGCTCTGAAAGCGCCCTCGAGGTCGAATATCATCTTGAGAACATCGCTCGAGCTATGTCTAACAACATGGATTGGCTCAATCCGGAAGCAAACATTGACTTCACACAAAGGGACAACCCTCCATACTACACCGACTGGACCAAACCTCTACCGACCATTGGCCAAGCAGACGAACCAAGGATTCCCTTCCGATATTTCTTCAACAAAGACCTGGAATTTCTTCTCCATGGTGGCGATGGTTCGAGAAAATACACTACATCATTGACTCTTCCATTCCCAGCGGCCATTTACTCTAACTGCATAGCTATCGAGGAACGTGCAACTCACTTGCTTTCTGACAACGTGCAAGCATACGACCAAGATGCATTGTATGGGATTCATCATTGGCCTGAACGCCGAAGAATCTACTACAGAAGCTGCCTGGTTCAGAAGTCTCAACATGAAGTGTATAGCTCCAAGGACATCGTGGCCATCAAACACATTGATCTCAAGTCTAAGTGGGACTACACATTCTTGAAGAATATCATAGTCAAACGACAAGATGAACAGGACTATGGATTCTCCGAGGCTGACTTTGAGAACTTGTCCCTCAACGACATCGAAGACATGTACCTTGCCAAAGTACAAGGTCGTATGAGACAATTCTCAACTGAAGTTCAACGTGAATTTATCAAGTCAGTTCTCATCTTCATTAGACGCATCGTGATCAAAGAACGTGTCGAAGATATCCAGATGGCTGTTGAATCATATCAGAAACGTGTAAACTTCACTCCACCACAGCTTGATCTTCCCGACATCAACCAGCTCAAACAACTCACGCTCATCAGCAAACCTTTCGGCGTTGTTTACCGCATTGAACTTCGAAGAAACTGCTTAATGGCGTGTAGTGAGCTCCACAAATTCGGGGAGCATACCTTGAAGATGGTTAGGGATGGATTGGCGTACAGATTGAAGGATATACGCCTGAAAGTTGGGAATCCTAAACGCTGGAATTCTCAGGACAGGAGGGATGTGAAACGTATCATCACCATGATTGATGAACGGTTGTTCAGAAGGGATCAGTTCAGACGATTGGAAAGCTATGTTGGTGGTCGACTCAGGAGAAACATCATCGGCTTTCAACGCCCTGTGTGCACTCCTGGGAATATCACTGCACTTCCTGGTACCCCTTGAATTGTTTCCTTCATATAATTTTGGATGTATGATTATATGTGAACGGCTTGTGCACACATAACAGTGTACAACCCGCAATTGTCAAGAAAGGACCCTGTGGTACGCCTCAGTGCCACAATCCTTATAAAAGGAGCGAAAGCTTCTTATTTTTGAGTAAAACCTATCAAACCTTTCATTTTTCAAGGTTTTGCTCAAAAAGACAAGTACTTCCCCATATGATTTTAAAACCTCAACCGTTTATATCACTTGTTGAGGGGGAGTATTTGAACTAAAAACTTTGTTCATAAATTGTTCACAGTGGTTACTCTTCCCGCAAAACTCAAAATGGTCATATTTATTCTCAAACGTTCAAAAATAACATTTTCATATGCCATTTTTGAGGGGGAGAAAATTGTGTGATAAGAAATATGTTGTACAAAATGCAAATGAATCCGTGTACTTCAGACTTAACCTATGAATTGACGGTACTAAACTGTTAGTAACTCGAAAAGACTTGTCCTGGACGGGTAATAATTTCAAGCTAGTTCGCTAGTGATGTAAACGTGTCTCGCAAAGGACTTGTCCAAGTAGAAAGTACCATTCGAGAAACTCTTGATAGACATGAACTCTGACGGGTATGACAACCTTTCGAGGTTTGTCTACACCTTCAAGATAGTTATTAGAGCTAGTTGTCACCTAAAAGCTGACAATGTAACTCTTTAACTATGCAACGTAACCGTGTCTCGCGGGGGATTGTCTATCTTCAGTGAATCAATTCAAAAAGTGCGCGCTCTTTCCGCACTGTGCATTTAACCATTAAAACTATTAAGCACATGTGGAGGGGGAGTATTTATGCAAAACTTCATCTCTCACTGTGGTTCAAACATGTTTTTCATTAACAAACCCTTTGAGAGAGATTTTAACATACAGTGGTTTTAATGGCAAACCTAGGTTAGTCATGGAGTTATAAGGTGACTAAGGTTAGGAATAACCGTCCTATGATCCGCCAGAGCCGGTGGGATCTACCCAAGGACACTACCATTAGTTAGTGTTAGAAGTCCTTAGGAATGATTATAAAAAGGAGAAAATGAGAATCGGAGAAAGAAGGAGTTGAAGAATCAAAAACAAATGTAAAGTAAAGGGTGAAAAGAAATAGCCCTCCAGATTATTCAACTTAGGACAGACACCGGGTTCAATTCATATGCTACTGGTTGTCACTTAGTGACACCGGTATTAAAGATTAAAAGACGTCATGGACCCAGTGACGCATGCACTAAACCTTCTTAGCCACTCAAGTTTCTCTCAACAGAAACTTGTTTCATTCTCACAGGGAACCCTACATAATCTATTGGCTTTCTCTTAGAGATCGCTGGTATTGAAGAAGGAGACCCTCTCCCTAGTCTCCGCTCAGGAAAACCAAAACGCACTATTGAGTCTAGAGCCATGAGATTCATCAAAAGATCTCTTAGGAACACTTGACATTCAATCACTTGATAATCAACAATAAGATCATCAGTGGTTCATATCGAGTCCTTCACAGATCCTAGCAATCTGTCGAGAACATTTATGAGAGGTTCACATTTGTGATCCTCAGTGATTAAATGGAAACTTCTGCCAGGGTCAACATCAAACAGCCCTGACAGCAGGTCACTTCGGTAACTCCCCGTGGATTACGCGGAGTGTGTCTCAAACGGTCTACAGTCGTGAGGTGATGCTTCGGTATACCTCAGCGACTCATCTGAACTGTAGATGTACTTCGGTACATCCCGTTATCTCACTTGTGGGACTCCAGTTCAGGAACGGCCTTTGCGAGAATTAGAGTTATGTTTTCACACTATGTTGTTAACACTCTCGAAGTTCAAACTTGTAAGTGCCGGAAATCACTTATTACTAACTGTTTGAAATGTTTTCTTCTTATGGAAGCTCCGGAGCGGGATGATCGTGCTGATTCTTCTCATGCTCACGCCAACATCAACACTAATGGAAGTCCTATTCTAAAGCAACACAACCGTCAGAATGATTCTTCATCAAATCAAAGAATCTACAAAGTCAAAGACTTAAAGAACTTCATCAGTATTGATTTCCACCGTCAAAGAGCGTGTGAGCATGTTGAAGAATGACGTGGAGACACTGGAGCAGCGAAGCAGACCTGAGGCAGACTGATGCAGACAACAACATACTATCACTTTCACCACAAAGAACAATGATCAAAGAACAAAGTTAAAGATGACGTCAAAGCATAACTGTTTAAAGATAACTATCTCTCTACACTGGGGAGATTGTTCGAATCAAGGCAATTCCTCTCACAAGAAAGAAGAATGTCAGAAGACGTCACAGCTACTATTACATCAACGCCTTCACCGTTTACATTCATATATACTTGAGGGGGAGATTGTTGGAATCACTCCTAAACAGTATTTCAAGTATTTATATTTCATATGTAATAGGTAGCTTTATTATGGCCTTTATGTTTGTTTAAGGTCAAGCTTATGTAGAAGGCCCATAAGCTTGATCCAAGCCCAATAAGGAATAGGGAAGGAGAGGGAGTGTTGCCCTAGCTCCTTGCCTATATAAACTCTTGTAAACCCTCATTTGAGGGTTGGTTGTTCAAGTTTTCTTTTCACACATTCACCTACGCCTAACCGTGCCTCTCTTATTGTGTATGTGTGCTTGTTTACTTGTTCAATCGCCTTATCTCTTTCTCTATAAGCTTGTGTTGTAAAACTAATGACCTAACATAAATAATTAAATAAATAAGTAAACAATCAAATAAACACATTTAATAAATAAACAAACAAATGAACACTATGTTGGGGAGGTGTTGGGGAGGTCAAAGAATAGTAAATAGTCAACAGACTTCCCCGGCGAAAGATCTGTGTTGAATTTTCTTCACAGGTCAGCGTATTCATGTGCCACGTCAGCTTTGATTTTGTCGTTTAGCGACTTTAGCCGGGGACATCACGTCCCCGGCGAAAGCCTCCTCACCCGTCCACACGATTGTTGTAGTGTCATCCGTTCCCAATCTCTTTGGACATGAGATTACAAGTTGCTATAGTGATTTCAGGAGGACTAGCCTACTTGCATTCCGCTACTTCAATTCCAATATACCACAGAAACATCAAAACCACTAATATACTATTGGATGATAAATACCGAGCCAAGGTTTCTGAGTTTGGAACTTCAAGGTTTGTATCGGTTGATCAAACTCACCTGACTACCGTTGTCAAGGGTACCTTTGGTTATATTGATCCCGAGTACTTCTGATCTAGCCAATTCACTGAAAAGAGTGACGTTTATGGTTTTGGAGTCGTTTTAGTCGAGTGATTAACCGGAGAAAATCCTATTTTGTCAATGGATCTAGGGAACACAGGAGTTTGCCTATGCAATTTTTTTTGGCTATGGAAGAAGGGCGTGTTATGTCTTTATTTGATTCTTATTATAATGGCAAGACCCTTTGTGCAGTCTAGACCATCTATGTTCAAGGTATGAGGATGGGTTCACCATTTTGTGTAGGACAGATGACTTGAAATGTCTGTGAAGGTATGTATATGTGCAGATGTGGTATGCAATTGATAGACAAAATGACAGAGATATTTTGGAGGGAAAAGAGTAACTAAAATAACTGTAATATTGATGTATATAACTATCTTTACAGGATCCTATATATATACTATATGAACAGGTATGATTGGAAGGGATGTGATGGTTCAATAGAACCAACATACATGTCCCTTTATCAATAACTGTCTTATAAGTGTTCTTAACTAACATAACTGTCATATATGACTTATCCAACAAATGTCTAAGGTCTGTTGGCCTATGGCCAAGACCAAACGAAACTTGCAGCCTTAATATATACATGTTCATGGCTGCAAACAACAAATACTACTTAATAATAATTATAAGTATGTAACTAAGGTTTGAACAATATAAACTGAGGTTGATTGATCTTAGTCTTCCAACAATTCTATCGTGATTCACGAGGGTAATACGAATGGGCTAATGGTAGGAGCTAACCTTGCAATGCGATGCTTGAATCTCAACGGACGGTATAGGCCAACAATGAAAGAGGTGGCTACATAGTTAGAAACCATATTAACGTCACACATTCCCCCTAATGTTCAAACCAAAATGAGACCCATGATTTATGAGGATTCATTATCCATGCTAACCTCTGGCGATTCAAGTTTAACATTCTTGACTTCCGATGATAACATTACTCAATGATACAAATAGGTCAGAGTGGTTCATTGTTTAACAAGTAAACTTCTGTTGTTATAGAGTATGTATAAGACCTTTCTATAATCATGCATAAATCCATCAATAGTACTAAGTTATGATGGATAAAAGGGTTATAACAATTTCATGTTATGTGAGTGGGTAGATTGTAAACGGCTCAAAATCTTAATTTACGCTAATCTAAATGGGTCAGGCTGGTTTGACCCAAAAGGCTTCTTGCCCAAATGATAATTTATCTATAAATACTTCTAATAAAATGATTTAGGAGTTTGTATAGTTTAAATTGATATACTTCGTGCTCAGGAAACATAAAATTATTCTGGTAAGTTTTCTCCTACATCTCAAGATAAAAGTTTACTTCAAACATCTTAGTATGCATGTAGAGTTTGCTGTTGCAATTTCGATTAGAACAAGGAGCATATTTTTTAAACAAAAAGGTACAGTTAATAGTCTACAAAGGTTAATAGTGAGTAAAAGGATTGTAACGGTCAATGTAATATTCATTCTTTCACAAATCCATCACAGGAATGTGGTCCTCAATATATTTGTGGTCATTCTTTCTAGCTAAATTATTAATCTGTAACATTTATAAAAAATTCAGATTGTTTAGTACTGTGAGGTTTTACTTTACATTAATTGTTTGACTGATCATTGCTTAAGTTTGGAGGTTTTACTTCACATAGTTTGTTAAATGTTATTAATATAAATAATGTAGCAGGTTGATAGGGTTAGACGCGTGTTACTTATCAACTGATCAAGTCAGATTTTTCATGGCATGAACTTTTCTCTGATTTTAATCACAAATGATTTTTCATGCCGCATTGTTCCGGGTGATAAGTCTTTTGTAAAACAATATAATTTATAATTAGTATTAATCGTTGTTGTTGACAAAAAGAAGAAGTAATTAGGCCTATCTTAACTTTATTATAAAGTGTGATGGTAAATGAAAAAGGGATTTTCTAATATGTGCCACAATGGCATATGTTTATGTGTATTTACTAAACATAATAATTTCTTAAATTATGTTAATTTCCATATAGAACAATATTAAATATGGTAAATGAAAGCAAATTGGGAATTTATTAACATCAAGTGACATTTAAACATTGCAACTTATGTTCATTAAATGGTTTTAATTGTGTACCACCATGGCATAAGTTAGCAAAAGCCGAAAAAGGAATTACAAACAGTAAACAATCTATGGTATTTTTTAGACTAAGTATATATGGATATATAATTTAAATGTAGAAATAAGTTATATAACAGATATTAATACGTTTCAAAATTATTGAAGCAATATTTTCCACCACCATAATATTCCAAACCATCGTAATCTTTGGAGTTTGAAAATATCGCAGATATTAATTCCAAAGTTTCAGATTATCATGCACGGCGTAGACTATTGGGTCTCTTTCTCAATACATATACTTGGACCCTCTCTACCCACCATATATTTGTTCTCTAACAGTTTGTTCGGATAACATTTTATTGATAAAGGGAGCCTTTAGTTTTATCACTGTTTTCCCAAGTATGTAAAACAGCTGGGTTGGATAATCGGTAACCGGTAATTTCATGCTAGCCATAAGCTGCTTACTATAAAAGAAGCTTAGACGAAGACCCCCTTGTTTGTTATACTTTAATAATTTACTTTGCTCCCAATTAAGAAACAAATAGTTAAAGGCATATGCTTTCTCCATACAAACTCACGATCATAGATTACTTCAAACATTTTAGTATGCATTTAGAGTTTTCAGCACAATGAATGTCACAAAGATTGCTAAAAGTTATTAATAGTATGGACATTCATATTACATGTATAAATAATATAGTTACTGATTATTTTATATATGTTGAAGCAAGTAGTTCCAAACCATAAAGTTTCAAACCATCGCAGTCTTTGATTAGAAAATATCCCAGATATTTATTCCAAAGCTTCAGATTGTCATTCACGGCGTAGACTCTCAGGTCTTCGGATAATTTCGTAGCAGGTTCCTCCTATCAATCATGGCTACAGTTATATATAAACGTAAATGATTCCTTCCATTTTGTTATGAGTAGTCATATCATTTTTCTAAACTAAAATATGAAGTTATTTCAAGCTTACCATTTTTTACTACTAGTTATCCTCCTTTCATCAACTACATTGGGTTCAGCTCAAAAATACGCCAAGACAGGGTGCAAAGATACTTGTGGGGACGTGACGATCCCATTCCCTTTTGGGATTGGAGCAAACTGTTCTCTCAACAAATGGTACAATGTTGATTGCAACTCTTCGACGCCATATCTATCGTCACTCAAGCAGATCGAAGTCTTGCATATTAGCTTACAAAATCGAACAGTCACTGTTAAAATGCAAAAGTTCTCTAATTGCAGCCAGACGACAAAGAGTGTGGATCTTGGTGGCAGCCCCTTCCTGTATTCCAAATTACACAATACATTGGTTTATGAGGGGTATTGTGGTGGTGCTGTCATGATGGACAATCATGGTAGTGTGCTCACTGGGTGTTCCACCACATGTAGCAATGACACTACCACTACTGGTATCATCGATACAAGCAACTGTTTGGGCATCAATTGTTGCCAAACAAAAATTCCTCAATATCCGGAGTCGTACAGCATGAATCTTACAGGTATGGAGAGGCAGATGGGTGGAAATGAAACTTGCGGGTCTGCGTACTTGTTGGATAAAGATTTATACACTGCAGGAAGCAGCTTATCTCACCAATCGTATATTCCAACATCACTACGATGGATCCTATCAGACCGCGACCAAGATCAAGTAAGTTGTTCTGCGGGTAGGTGGATTTCAGCTGTAATGGATCTGGGTAATGGTACTCTGATAATTTATGGGTATTGTTCCACCTATGGACCCTCAACAATCGAAGGGAACCCTTATTTGATAGATGGATATGGTACGTAACTCTATATTCAGTATTTATCTGTTTATTTTGATTACAATATTCATTTCCAACATTCGTGTGTGCGTTTGTTTTCTGAGTAGGACATATAAATAAATCTAAAAAATAGTCCTAATATAATAAGCTTAACTACCATATATTTACGAATTTAATATTCATTTAAATACTATTCCGTATTCGTTTCAATAAAATCCACTTCGGTAGATATTAATTTTACCAATGCGCTAAGCAGAATCCTAAACAAAAAAAAAAATAAAAAAAATAAAAATTTGCTGCAAGGATCAAACTCACAACCTTAAGGTTATGAGACATGAAAAGGCTTGGGACTATCAGAATAAAATATGCTACCTCCGTCTCAAAATTATAGTCCCCGTTTGACTTTTTCGGTTTTTCCTTTTCAACATTGACTTTAAATAATTTTATTTGTGTTATACAATAATTGATAAAAATTATACCAATGAAAATACATTTAAAACCCCAATCAATTCATATATATTGCATCAAGTATTATATAATACAAACAAAAATACTCAAGGTCAAAATTGTAATAGAAAGACCAAAAAGTCAAAAAGGGACTATAATTTTGGGACGGAGGGAGTATGACATTTTAAGTTTAATTTTTGTTAGGTGTAAATAATCTTAAAACGGCTAGTTGACTACGCCAACCTTCTGAAAAGGATGAGCTTTATGTAGTTTGCGTTTGGATTAGTCTGTTAAAAAGGTCGGAAATCATGGTTACCAGAAAAATTATATTAATTTTAGCTAATTTAAGAAAATACACATGTTAAAAAGATAAGCAAAGTTGAAAATAACATAAATGTGATGTTTAAATTATGTTGTGGGTGAGAAGTAAACCTTTAAATTTCTTTGAATTGCGGATATGTTAGTGAAATCACTTTAATTGCCCGTTTTGTAATTATTAAACTACATGGTTTTCTCTGTAGTAGAGAAAGTCTAAACTTATAGTATCCACTAAATGTTTTAATCCATACTAGAAGGGTACCCGCGCAATGGGGCGGCGGGTACCCGGTGACTATTTTTGTGGCGAGCAAGTTTTTTTTTTTTTTTTTTTTTTTTTTTTAGCCCCAAGTATTTTATAACGTAGTAGATATATGTTTTTCAAAAATAGACCGTCTAAATTATTAATAGCGTAAATACTTAGCACTTTTATTTTTTTAATTTTAGCATTAGATAAGTGATTATAAGTTTAGTGAGCTTTTCTTAAATTTTTAAACTTTATATTAATTTTCTAATTTTTTAGTAATGTTTTTTGTCTTAAATTTTAAAATTTCTTTTTATAGGAAGTCTCAAATCTTTTATAATGTAGTATAGATATAATACACTAGATTCCAGGCCCGTTTGATGGAGGGTCTAGTTATATGAAATTTTATATAATGAAGTTGATATACTGAAAATTTATATTAGACTAATTTTAACTTCAATTTAGATACATACAAGATACAACATTACACACTAATTGAAAAAGTTTTTATCCCGCATGTTAAAGATGTGAGAGCATGAATTAGTGAAATAAATTATTCGAAGATCAAGTTTAAGCTATTTTCGTATAAATATTAAGTTTATAATAAGTAATTAACATATATTATTATAGTAACATATAAAATTATACAAAAATAAAATTGCACACCAAAATAATTTTTAGTAAAATAAATATTGTATTTACCAATTGGTTTGTAGACAGCATATAATATAAATCCAAATTTATATAAAAAATAATATTTATTTATTAAAAAAAACTATAATATATTTACATATGTGCATAATGTTGATTCACTTATTATAAGAATTAGTGTATAATTGTCATATTGATTAATTCATATATTATATAATTAATCACATTATGAATATTTTATATGAAGTAATGGTGCAAATTAGATGTTGAAATTTTTCAAAACTTTTACACCTCCGTTTTATCTAAATAATGAATGTTTTACGTATGTAACAAGTTACTACCAGGGGTATCGCACATTGCAGTGGCGGGTATCCTGTGATTAAAGTTTAGGCGCCAATAAAATAACAATGACGCCGAAGAAAAAATGAACCCAGTTCACCCGTTTTTACTGGTTCCGACTGGTTCTCTCCGTTTCGTATTTGAACGCCTTTTATCGGCTAGTCGAACCGATGGCGACTCCGGATTCCGGTTGGACCCGTTGGTCCGGTTATTGATGGCTTTCGTGTAGCCTAGCAATCATGGGCTATGACTGGGTTGATATGTACATATGTGGTAAGTCCTCAGGTCTCGCGAAGTATAATTCCTGGATTATGGTGTGCTAGGCTAACGTTTGTTGAGCGAGTCATAGCCATTGCTCACGTTTGAGCCTAAAAGGGCGTTAGAGTTTGAAAAGGGTCAGAGCCTAAGGGGTCAGAGCCTAAGGGATCATAGCCTGGGGGCGTCAGAGCCTGAATGACGTTTGAGCCTGAATGGCATTTGAGCCTGAATGGCGTTTGAGCCTGAATGATGTTAGAGCAGAATAACGTTAGAGCCTGAATGGCATGTGAGCCCATTGGCATCGCAGATAGTTGGTGTAACACCCCCAAAAATCGGTACAGTGTAAGCATACAAGTCATGGGGTGCTACTAAATTGGATCACAACACAAAGTAAAGAGAACAGATTTATCTTATCCGTTTGAAAGAAATTTCATAATCAAAAGTGTTAAGTTTACATTATTTCAATATAGTGCGGAAATACAGGCCCACAATAAAGTGGTCCCAATAAAATTAGTCTATGACCAAGCCTTGCCAAGCGCCTCCAAAAGTAAACTATAGCCTTAAGAACCTGAAAATACATGCTAAAAGTGTCAACACGAGGTTGGTGAGTTCACAGGTTTATAACAAAGCAGTAAAAGTAATGTGAGTTCATTAGAAAGTTTTGTGACCATTGTATCGCTCACGATGTCATGAAAATAAAGTTTAATTTTAAGTAAATTAGTAATGTGGACCACAAGATTTTCGAGTATGAATAATTGTTCACATATAAGTCAAGTTTAGTATTAGTGACCACTGCTTTACTAACAGTGTCATAAAAAGTATTAGTAAAGTAAACCATAAGCGTTAAGTATATGGTTTGACTAATAAGCAAAGTATGTGATCATTACAACGAATATAACATCACACAAAAGTCTATTACGCTAGCATTAAGTTCATGCAACCGAAGCTACGACAGTGGTGTATGCAAAATATAGTCATACTAATGGGGGGCCCATTGCGAGTGCTTATCCCGTTACACTCGATTCTGATATGATATACGTTTTGCATTGACCCATGTGTGGCCAATAGAATGGGGAGTCACCCCCAATAGATCTATTTAAAACAATCGCGCTTTTCGCAGGAACTGGAGGTTCATGAAAGTGGGCATATATATGGGATTTGGGGCTTAGGCTCTCCACGTAATAGTTTTCAAGAATAGTATTGGTCCATAAGAGCTTTGCATGTTTTCTCACCCCAAAGTTTATGAAACAAGTATAAGTACAAATTGGGGCTATAAACTCAAATATATGTCCAAGCACTTGTGTCCATAATAAAGTAATCCAGTTTGTAACGAGAAATCAAGTAATGCATTCGAATAACCGAAAAAGTAATTTAGCAAAGAACATAAAGTTTTTGAGTAAACCAATCATATGTTAAGTAACAAAAATGCTAGATTTTAGTAAAACAAGCATGTATTCTCCCCCAAAATTGTTTTAAAACAAGTAAAGTAGGGGCTATGAACTCACCTCAGTATGCAGAAATGCAAGTAACACAAGTGGAATCAAGTAGTAAAGACACAACGGTACAGGATCGGCACAACCAAATGATTATATAATTTATCTCAGAATATGTCCCGAAAAATAGTACAAGTATATGAGATCTCAAAAGATGAAGTATTTTAGTTTTCGTGGAATACTCATATCAATGTTTTGTAAAAAGTTAGTATCGACATTCGTGTGGTGGTATGAAAATATAGACTCGAAGTACACACGCCAAAGGAAATAGAAAATTGACACAGTCGAGAAAAGTATTGACGAGAACTCAAGTCGCAAGAGAAGTGACAAAGAGAAGTAAAAAATTAATGAGAAAGAAATATGGCAAAGAATTAGGTCAATTGGTAAGTTTCGGTGTTTACCCGGTAACCCAAGTCATGTGGTGATGATATATTATGTATATATATCATAAGTGTTTTTGTTTAATATAAGTGTTAAACAATATCTATTTTTGTAACTTATAAAAATAGGATTTTTGTCTTTATGTCGGGATTTAAAATAATAAAGTTTGTGTATAACTTTATAAAGGTATGAGTTTTATTCAATAGTCAAGTACAAGTTAAAAGTCTAGCTTTAAGTATAATGTCAGGTAATTAATTTACAATATTCCAGTTTATCCTTTAGTCGGTTTTTAAGAGAATGAAAACTTGTAAATGTATAGTCCGTTTAGTTATATAACTTCTACATTGTGCAGTATTTAATTATGTTAAGTGGTCCGTTTTAAATTCGCGTTTAAACCAAAACTTATTTCAGTGTCAAGTTTTTATAAGTTTTAACAATTATTAGTTTGTTTAGTTAAATCACCAACTAGTCCGGTGTTACAAGTATATTTAATGATTTCATTTTTAGAAGAACGATAATAGTCCGTTAAGTGTTCCAATAGTCAAATGTGTCAACCCAATAGCTTAGTCCATTAAGAGTTTATATTTAGCCCGTCTTATACACATATGTTAGTCCATTATAGTCCATGTGTTTAGCCCAATAAAAATTCATGTTAGCCCCTTAAAGGTTTAACTAAATAAGGCCCGATATATATATATATATAGGCTTTGGTTCCATTAACAAGGTTTTTAGATTGAGAAAGATTGAGAAATTTTCATTTGAGCTATTGATTCATATTTTTTTTATTTGATTCACAAGTATACATCAATTAATAGTGAATTGAATCTATAAATAACAAATTTGATTCACAAATCTTTGTAAAATTCGAGTTATGGTAATGATTCATTAAATTTGTACAGATGATTCACGAATGTACTTATATCAAAAATCATGAAATTTTCAACATTGATTCAAATTCTTTTTACACATTTTGAATTAGAATCACATTAAAACAAGTTCTACACTTGAAAACCTTGAATCGAAGTTAAAAATCTATCATTTTTTAGCCTTCTCAATTTCTTTCTTGGATAAGGATCCTCTAATGTTCATTTGAACATTAGAGGTAATGTTGTGTTTTTAGTGATTGTACATAGTAATTATTGCAAAACATTTGTTTTATTTTAATTCAAATGTACAATCATTTAAAACACAACATTACCTCTAATATTCAATTTAAAATATTCTCAATGGATCCAAATTATATATATATATATATATATATATATATATGGTAAAGTTAAAATAAAAAGACAAATATCCGTAAAAAGAATAAGAAGATTTGTTTTTTTTTTTAATTCTCCAAAAATTCCCAAAAAATTCCACAAGATCGGATATGTGGTTCATAAAACTTTTGTGAAAACATTTTTTATAATTTTGAGTTTTGATACGTTTTTTTAAATGCACAAAAAACGAATTTTGATGAGCAAAAAAATTTTGATGCACAAAATTTTCAACTTGTTTTAGTTAGATGTGCAATGTTATTTTGATGAAAAAAGTCAAAAGAAGTTGGGTGCAAAAACTAATTTTTGATGCACAAAAAAACGATTTAATGCGCAAATGTATTTTTTCATAATTTTTTTTCGGAAAAAATATCCACTTTTAGAAAAAAGTTTTTTACAATTTTTTCATGCACCATCATACCCGATCTTATGAAATGTTTTTGGAATTTTTCGAGAAATGCACGCTTAGAAAAGAAAATCAATACACCATTTTTAAACCGATTCACAAACAAACCCGCCTCCTAGTTGTCTCGCTAAACTAACCGATCAAACGGCACCACACTTGTGGTGTTTGAGTCAGACCAAACATGCAAATTTTTAACACCAACCCGAGTTTAAAACTACTAATAAGCAAAATAAAACCGAACCCATGACTCACAACGGGTCTGTCCCGTACCCTAGTCGGGTTTAACTATGATTCGACTCCAAACAACATTACAACAACGTCAAACCAAACCCCGTGGTCAATCAGATCTGACCCGACCCAATTGCCATAACCGGTAACAACAAACACCCTCGTAATACATGTTTAAAACCCAAAACCAAACCGGGTCGATCCGACCCGTATGGTTCTAAACTGACCCCATTCAAGATAAGACCTCCAAACACCATTTTCAGATTATTACCTACAAAATCGTTTTTATTCACAGTTTTAATCCACAAAAACTTATGTATAATCGGTTTGTTATACTCGGATTTTAATAAAAAAAATGAAACGGGTTAGGTGACTTGACATACCAAGGGGGGGGGGGGAGAGAGAGAGAGAGAGAGAGAGAGAGAGAGAGAGAGAGAGAGAGAGAGAGAGAGAGATTGAGAGGTGGTGATGGTGACGACGGCTGCGGTGGTGGTGGTGGTTCACGAAGCAAAACAAACCCCAAATAAAACGTTCGATGTGAACCCTCACTCTAAACCGATTAAAATCATGGCCGGAATCTGGCCGAAGGTGGCCGGAGTGACGCCGGAATCTTCTAGAGGGAGAGGCAGTGATAGAGTATGTGTGTTTTTAGGGATAGGAGGAAACCCTAACTACAACTATAGGTGTGTTTGGCAAAAGTAGTTGTGAGCTGTAGTAGTGAGCAGTAGCTGTGCAGCTCATTGCTCACCGCTCACAGCTTCTTAAAGAAGCATTGAAAAATTGAGCATTCCTAAAAAATAGGAAAACTCACCGCTCCTTTGCCAAACGACTAATAAAAATCAAAATACTCATTGCTCACCGCTCATCGCTCATCGCTCTAAAAAGCTTCACACCGCTTCGTGCCAAACATACTCTATATGTACTAGAAAACATTAGGGCCAAAGTGTAACTTTTAAAAATAGAGGGGACGGCGGTGTAATATTTCCACAGGGACCAAATGTGAAAGTTTTTTGTTACTCGTGTTCGGGACACGTTTAGGCTAGTTAACGGTTGATTCATGACACGAAAGTTACGCCGTTGCGTTCAAAATAAATTTTCCAATAAAAATGAGTACTCACGCGACTATTTTCTCATAAATAGTGTAATAATCAATTCAAATTGTTTATTGAGTTTATGGTTGTGTCGGTAAGCGTTATGTGCTGTTTTCATGTTTTGCGAAATAACTTATTTTTTTTTTGGTAATTAATTAGTCAATTAGAATTAGGAAATGATTATTTCACATTTTCTGATAAAAGTAAGTAGTTTAAATTGTTATTGTGTGCCACAATGCGCGGGATAACTTCCCGAAATAATCGTGTGAGCTCAAAAATGCTCAAATAAATAGTAAAGTAATAATAAATTAATATTTATTAATAAATAATATTTGGAAAATTACCGTTTGTCATAATTGGCATTGGAGCTCGTTGGCGTCGAACCCGTTGACGTGTGAGCCCATTGGTGATGTGAGGCACTTGGGGCCGATATTGAGCCATTTGAGGCTAATGTTAGGCACTTGGGCGATGTTAAGCCGTTTGAGGCTAATACAAGGTACTTGGGGCTGAGATTGAACCATACCAGGCCGTACCAGGTCGCGTTTAAGTCGTACCAGGTCGTTTGAGGCTGTATCAGGTCGCGTTTAAGTCGTACCATGCTGTTTCGGGTCACGTTCAGGCCTTATCATGCGGCATTTAAGCTGTACCAGGCCGTTTCAGGCCACGTTCAGGTCGTCTAAGGCCATACTGAGCCGTTTCAGGTCGCGTTCGGGTCGTTCAAGGCCGCATTCAGGCCGTGCCAGGCTGCGTTCAGGTCGTGCTAGACGGTGTTCAGGACAGGCCAGGCCATGCTCATGCCGGGTCAGGCCGTACGAGGCCACGTTCAGGACGTAAAGCAAGGTCATAAAGCTAGGTTATAAAGCAAGGCTGGAAGGTAAGGGTGAGGAGCAAGGCTAGAAAGCTAGGCCATGCTCTCTGGCTATGAAGCTGGGTCATAAAGCAAGGGTAGAAAGCAAGGGTGGGAAGCAAGGCTAGAAAGCTAGGCCATGTTCCTAGGTCATATTTAACCAACCCTTTTGATTTAGTTTGGGACATGATTTATTGCAATTTTCAATAGATCTATTATTTCAATCAACTAATGACAAGATATTCTAATTGCAAGAAGTATAGTCATGTCTGAATAAAAAAACTATGTTAAATGATACCTTTTTTTGTTTTTAAACGAGTTCATAAAACCACAAAAGATTAGATTTTAGAACCTGGAAAAAGTGAAGTATCACCGTTAATAGATCGAGACGAGGAAGAGCGAAATGAGCTTGTTTGTTTCATGCCCACAGATGGTGCCATGTTCATGTATCATGTGTGAAAACGGGTGTAAGTCGGTAGTGATGGTCGGATGCTCGGTTTCCCGTGTATAACGGTAAGGACCCCGTGAGAAGCATGATATTCATGTAGTCTGGGGAACACTAACATCGACCAGGTACCTTCGTCTCATCTCGTAAGTGAAACTGTGTGTGTTTGTTGTTGGAGCTTGTTTCATCTTACCCTAATTCTTTATATCACATGGTATATATATGTTAGAATTAGGACAAGGGATGAGGAGATGGGGGCCTTTGGGGAGTTTTTTATTGGACCAGTGTAATTTCAAAATTTATTTAACAAAACAAGTACTTTCAAATATATTTAAGAAAGTATGGTATGCTTTAAAATTCTAACTTAAAACCATCTTTTAAAGAGCTACGTTTATACACAAACAATAATCAACAGTAGTTTATCAAATTATGTAGGTTGTTGGCAGCAAATTTTGTACACCATTAATATATAGAGAGAAAAATTTGTAAACGATTTGACCAAAAAGCTATAGTTGTATATATAAAATGTGTTAATTGTTTAAAAAATGTATATACTTGTCATCGTTTGTACTTTGTGTGTATCATTGTTCGAATCCGATTATTTCGTCACCTTTTCAAATTTTGATTAAATAGTGTATCGATTTCTAAAAATACATAATTCAGTTTCGAAAAATACGTGATTCGATACCAAAAAACTTGAATCGAAAATTTTGGGTATCGAATCACGTATTTTTGGAATCTAATCAAGTATTTTTAAGAATTGATACGCAAAATAATCAAAATTTGAAAAGATGCGCATGAAATAATAGGATTCGAATAATAATGCACACAACTACAAATAATGATAAATATGATACACTTTAAAACAATTAGCTAATTTATGTATCTAACTGTATATCTTTTTGGTTTGACGATAAAGTGAAGCCTCAAAAAGGCAACCTAGCATCATTTGTTTGAAGCTTGTAAAATCGTTTACAATTTTTTTTTTCTCTATATATTAATGGTGTACAAAATTTGCTCTGACCAACCTACATATTTTGATAAATTGCTGTTGATTATCGTTTGTGTATAAATGTAACTCTTAAAAAAATGGTTTCTGAGTTAGAATTTTAAAGCATGTCATACTTCCTTAATTATATTTGAAAGTACTCATTATGTTAAATAAATTTTAAAATTACAATGGTACAATAAAAAACTCGGCCTTTGGGCCAATAATTTAGGCCATTGGAGCCTTATGTGGTTAGGGACTTCATGTATGTAATGAAATATGCATATGTCATCACGTATTAAAATGTTGCGTAAAATAATCTAACATAATTATTTGTAGTGAGAAAATAATGCATTAATACTTGTATTATTTAATGAATGTTTTACAAAATTTATTAAAGGAAATATCATTTATTCGAGTATATTAACAACATTGACTACTTTCATCATGTTTAAAGTAGAACACAATTCAGTTGTCCATTCGAGTGTCCCATTCTTTCTTGGAATTATGAAGATCTATCATTCACTTGGTTTTTATCGCTTCATAGCAAATGAAGTGATAAATGTTCTTTATGATAATCATACAATAACTCATTGAAATTTACCGCATGTTATCATCTTATTCATGAAGTGTACTTTATATATTTCTTCGTACTACTTATTTTTCATCAATAATTATTTGTTCAAGCCTTACCAAATACATGGTATCATCATATTGATCCAAGTTACACTTACTATTACTTAAAAACGAGTGTAGAAACCCGCGCGATGCAGCGGGATTGGCTTTTAAGGACTTATTTTGTAGCGACACTTAAACTTCAGGGGCTTGTGAAACTTTGCATTTAATGTTCGGACTTACTTTGCAACGATACTTAAACCTCAGGGACTGTTTTTGCCAAGTTATGAAACTTTGCATTTAATGTTTGGACTTAGTTTGCAGCGACACCTAAACCTGAGGGGCCATTCTTGCCAAGTCGCAAAACTTTGCAATAAATGCGGGGGACACGTGTCGTGTCCACATCGAATCCCCGCCTTTTAGTTATATGTATAATATATGTCCTAAAATGTTTGTTAAAACTTCGAGGCAACCCACGAACATACATTAACACTCGTTATAAATGAAAACAGTAGCTAGTTTGTGGTATGTTATCATCCTTCTCTGTCAAAAAATATATATTTAAACCGTTACCTACTTACCTTCCTTTCATCAACAGTTACAGGAACTCTGAAATACGCCAAGCCAGGGTGCAAAGACACGTGCGGGAACAACGTGGTGATTCCATATCCTTTTGGAATCGGAGCAAGCTGTTCTCTAAATGAATGGTACACTGTTGAATGCAACTCCTCTAAGCCATATCTAGCTGCACTTAATCATCTCCAACTGGTGGGTGTTGACTTAAACAATCAGACAATCACTGTTAATATGCCAAAGTTCTTTGAGTGCAGTCAGCCGATAAAGAGTGTGGATCTTGGTAGCAGTCCCTTCCTGTATTCCAAATCACACAATAAGTTTGTTTATGAGGGGTACTGTGGTAATGCTTTCATGATGGATGATCATGGTAGCTTTCTCACAGGATGTTCCAGCGCTTGTTATAATGACACTACTACTGTTACCATCAATGCAAAGAACTGTTTTGGGATCAATTGTTGCCAAACAACAATTCCTCGGTATCTAAAGTCGTACAGAATGAATCTCACGGGTTTAGAAAGTCAGGTGGGTGGAGATGGAGGTTGTGGGTCGGCCTTTTTGGTGGATCAGGATTTACATGATGAAGATAACTTTTCTCGCCAATCATTTTCTGAAGAGGGCAACAACTCTTATGTTTCAACAGCACTACTGTGGACTCTTTCAGGCCGTGATAAAGACCAATTAACTTGCTGTGATGGGGATAAACCAACGTCTAGCCGTAAAGTAGATCTGGGTAATGGTACTTCAGTGGATACTTGGAGATGTTCCTATAACTACTATGCTAGGGCAGGAAACCCTTATTTGGTTGATGGATGCGCTGGTATGTATTTCTCTAAAAAAGTACTCCCTTTGCTTGCTATCATTTATATTGCTTGTATTCCAAGGTTTTGTTTTTTTGTTTGTTTTCTAATACTAAATGCAAGAATAGTGAGCATGTCTAAAACGCCCGAAAATTATTATTTTTTAAATACTGAATACGCCGTATAGTATCTGCTATATACGTCGTATCAGCTTGCAAAACTCAAAACAAAAAAACAAAATTCTAAATTAAATCTATTTCTGGTTACATGTAAACTCTGAATTATATTATATAATTAAAATAGTTAATAACTATACATGAGTTTCGTAAGCGGAAACCAAACGCCCCTTAAAACTTGGAACTATAAAAATACATGACATGAACTATATGCACTTGTTACAGAAAATGACTTGTGTTTTGGGCATTCCAAGTCAATAACATGTGATGGTGATGAGAAGCTCGTTACCTAGCCCACAAGCTACACCATTTTGACCCATTACGCTCCATTTAGCACATAGCTTGGTCTCATCTAACAAACCTTAAAAACATGAAACTAAGAACAGTAAGCCCTTGCGACTTAGTGAGTGAACGGAAATAATCTAAAGAGTACTTGCAATTCTAAACATGAACTTAATAGTTACAACACGACATCATAGGTACGTCTTGTAGTCGTCTTGTTACTTGTATATTGCATAAATATGACTTTGGTTCTGAAGTTCATAATCACTACATAATGTCTGAGCACGTGCTTATGTCTAGACGATGTTTAGTCATCATGCTATAGGTGAGAACTTCCCTAACCGACGAGTACTCTTCTTGGGGTTTCTAACTTGTCATTGTACTTATCTATACTCAGGTCATCCACAAAGGATGCTTGATTACATATACTTGGCATGCTTGTTCTAAATATAAATCATCCGTATCGGATGTAAACACTATAATAAGCATAGGTCACCCACAAAGGATTCTTCTACGGGGGTTTTATGTCGTGCACTTCTTAGGCACACTACATGACTTTTTGGTGCTTTTCTTGGGCACCCTAAACTTGACACGCGATGCTTCTTGTGAGCATCCTAAACATGGTTTCTTTCGGCTATATCCGAAACCTTGCACATGTTCTAACATCATGTTAAGTCTACTAACATAAAGCTAATAACTCGTTACTCAACTGGGCAGTATAATGCAAGATGAATGATTCTAAAAACGCCTCGAGCACCTAATTCATGATAGATGCACACATAGACTATTAACACATATCTAACACATAAAAATGATCATATATATGCTGGAAATATAAACTATAAACCGTATGAACTTGTATAAACATATACAAACTTTTGGACATAAAAGCACATAACAAAATCATGCTTTCAATTCTGCAACAGTCTGCATATTACCCTTTTTGACTGACTTAAATGTTGGGATTTTAGAACTAAGTTAACCATTAATCTCTACGAGTACGCAGCGGATAAGGATCTAGTAATTGCAATTAGGTTAAACACGTAATTAATAAACAATTAACTAATATAACAATTAATTAATAAAAGGGATAAAAGAAAACCTAACATTTCGTGGCTATTTGAACGCAAGTGTAACGGACAATAAAACTAATACGAAACTAAGCACCTAAAATAGATGCCTCAATGAGTATCACACACAAACCCGATAACTTATACGTTCGATATATGGCTAGTCGAGAACGTATTAAAACCAATCAACAAGTGACCCACTTGAATATCATACGAACTAGAAAAACCCAAGAACCAATTTCTTCTAATCTGCCCAAGATAAAACTTTTGTCCGAGATGTTTCAATGTCACCCGATAGCGGATAGATCTATCCGATATCTTTCTACTTTGTTGTCCAATAAACATCAAATAGTAAACTCCCTTTTCTTTTACTGCTAAAGTTCGACTAGTAACTCAGTTAAGAAACATTAATAAAATCTAATACACTTGGACCTAAATTAGATGCAAGTTTAGAATATTAAGAAACCAATTCATAAATCCTAATCGAATTCTAGGATGAATTCCAATCAGGTTATACATGGACTGAGGTTGATCGAATTTAGGTTTAGGGATTAGATAATCATCCATGCAGTTTGATGTAGGGTGAGTTTGATTATATAGGGTCTTGAAAAAACCTTGCATGGGCTCAATTCTTGCTCGACAAGCAAGAAACCCAAGCACCCTACATGCCCGATCGTTTGGAGAAACACAAGGCCCAAGGCACTCTCAAACTGACCCACTTTAGAACATAAACAAGCCCATGGGTCGTGTAATAGATCGGGTCAATTCATGCATACATATCGGGTGTATTATTTAAGTATCAAATACGTTCGTCACGTAACTCGTGTTTATCGTGTGTGCCCCCTTCGGCTCACACACTCTTAGTCGCTTTGTCGTGTTTATAACTCCCACAAACCAACAACTCTCACTTGGGAGTTAGTGTGTCGAATGGCACACAAAACTAACGACGGAAACGCCTAGCAAACGCTCTCACTCGCTTTTTAACTAAAAGTGTCTGAGAGAATAGTTTCGTAAAAGTTTCTCAGTAGCATGGTCATTCAATGTCTTGCTCTAATCATCCTTTGTTATAGATACCGTTAAACCATGGATAATGGATCTCAAATCATTCCATATAGTTTAACCATTTAGAATCTCGTTATAGATTTTATTCACATATACCAAATGTAATCAAGAATCATCTTGCATTACCCTTTGGGTTTGGCCAAACAATTATTTGATTAAATCTGGAGAGGCGCCATGGTATCTTTCTGCACATATCAAGTGGAGTAACAAATCCTCTATTGACTACAAGTGTTGTAGATGCTGCTTCACATCACTCCGAAATATAGCCTTTATAACTACCTTATTCAGATAGCATTTTGCGTATACTTACAAAAAATGATATCCACACATAACAGAACTTACTTGCATCTCAAGTCTAAGGACGAAGATAACAAACCATTTTCAATATTTTACTTATGACAAGGATCCAAAAGTAAATGTTTGAAAGTTGGGGAATCCAATATGCATCTCTAGTGAATACATATGAGTTTGGCGGGAACAATCCACATTCTCGTTAGAATATAACCAACACTCACATTTGCCTTACATAACAATATTCTCATATTGTTAACCGGCAATGGACATGTTTAGAACAATAAAATCATTCAAGGATTAAACATGCAAATATAGGATAACAATTATTATATGAATAAATAACAAATACCAAGTATCTTTATTCATCATAAAGTAAAAAATTGTCTTTCAATCCCAATTATCCAAATACTAAAACAGATATGCATGAAACTCATTTAGTAAGTTGAACCCTAATGTTTCCAACATTCTCAACCTTTATTTAAAAGAAAAACTAAATAGTCATCTGAGTAAACTTTCTGAATACTTGTTTCAAATTTCACATATAGTGAGTGATTTGAAATATAAGATGAGTGTCTTATCTCATATGCTCATACTATTGCAAGAGTTATAGTATGGAGATGTAGCCCTACCTTGCATGAGGTATTAAAAATCAACGACATACTGACAGTCATCTTTACGGTTTCTAAAAGTGTAAAGTATTCTCATTCATTAATGTGTAATGCAACAATGCTCTATGTTGAGCATAGCCAGTTAGCAGATTTATCATAAATGATAAAATTCTACTACAACTAGTATAAATAATCCTCTAGCATCATTTGTACTTATACAACACTATGCTTTATAATTCGTCAACATTTATAAAAACAATAATCTAAACACTCTCAATTAGATATTGTTGTTGTTAGCTCATTTTGTTCTTGTACAAAAGCAACAACTAGTCTTATACAAAATATAATATATACATGATAAATCCTTAGTTAAAACAACATAAGGTTTTCATCCATGTTATAAATTATTCCAAGTGAAATATATTATTTTAAGACTTGCTCAAATGATATATTGCATTTGTGTCAGACTTATTTTTCGCATTTTGTTTATTCCAGATAAACATTCATTCCAAGGTTTGTTTTATTCCCTAAATTCCAAGTGAAGTTTCATTCTAATCTTAAGGATCAATATCTAGCTTAAATAGAATGATATCTTCAACATATAAATTCAGAGGAAAAACTCAATGCTCCCACTCAATGTCAGATATACTCAAGAGATATCTTAATTCAATCAGAATCATATTGTAATTAAATTCAAGATCTCAGCTCTTAGATGCACGATCCAATCCAAAATATGGATTGCTCAAATTTTGTATACTATATAAAGATAATATAGATTCATAACCTTTTTGATTACACACCGTCCTCACAAAAGGTAATCATAAAAAAAGAGTTATAAAATCTAATTGTCATATTCAACATATAAATCACATGTATGACAATTAAATATCTTTATATAATTAATGCATGTATTATATAAGAAAATTTAATCACAGTCAATTGCTTAAGTATGATTAAAAACTTCTTATAAAATGCCAAACATTAATATGTATACAATTTTTTCCTTGTGAGTCATTCTTCAAAAGAAACTCATTCCAACCTCATAGGTTAACTGTTAGGCGAAATAACAATCAAGCTCAAAACTCGATTTGCCTTTTAAGGACTGCATCTTATCATTCATAGTTCTAAAATATTTATCAGCATTGATATAAAATATCACTCAAGTGATGAGGCATCCTTTCGGATTTATGAATGAGAGTAATCATTGTACTTCGGTCAACATTTTCATGTTTAACCTTAGTATGACATTAATAAGTAGATTTTAGAAGGTTAAGTATTTTGTTCTCAAAAACTTTGAGATATGTATATACTCTCACTTACTTTTGTAAGTAGAGACAGTTCTCTAAATACTAAGTATTTAAGCAACAATAAATTGTTCTTTATGGAAAACCACAAAATACATTTTAAGTTCGCATCTCAAGATTTATTAATAAAATGCTTCATAAGATTTTAACAAACTCCGAAATTAAATCAAGACATAATGGAATTCCTTCCAACAACTCAAATTAGGGTTTATAAAAAAACTCTAATTTAGTATCACTCTACAACCAAAAGTTCTAGCTGCAGTTTTGTGTTTTGTCAAGCTAGGAAGAACACAAAAACTACAATCTTCAATCTAGGAAGTGTAGAAAATCAAAAATCCAAAGGGATTTAGGATTCAATTGATTTGAGTGGTAAAACCTCAAATCCCTAATGAATTAGGGCTATCAGTTATGGGTTGTCTTAAATACCTTCTAGGTTTGAACTCTATTGAGTGTATCCATGACACACGCAATTTCTAACCTTGATATGTTTTGGAGGTAGAGCAATTAAAGCTATCAGGGACCAAAAAATATGAACAAGGTTTGATCCAACACAATAGACATACCATAATGAAGTGGTATCCTATGAGTTATTAGAATTGTGAAACTATATCAGAATTCTATAGATAACTTAATTCTCTTTGGACCAAATACTTGTCAATTGGGTCAAGCCAAATTGCATATAAAGTATTTACGAACCAAGTGCATGCTATAATGTATATTCATTGAATAATACAAGAACCTTATGTTCACGTTTTCACAAGAAGACAGAACTGTTCAAGTATTATATGTTCATGTGTTTACAAGAAAACAGAACATGTCAATAATACATTATAAGTATTTGAATAATTCAAAGGCCTTATGTTTATGTGTTAACTAGAAGACATAACACTTTTACTATATATACTTTATGTTATAAGTCATTGATTAATTCAAGGACTTTATAATTATGTCTTAACATGTAAGCATAATTATATTAAAAAAAGTAATCATGAACTCAAACTATTGAGTTCTATAGTAATTTCAAGTTAATTATATACTTCAGAATTATGATCATTATTATATAATCATAATTATGTTGACTAAACATGTAGTCAAATGTTGAAGTATCTTTACACTATATCATGACATTTGAATGTAGTAGGGCAACAAACATCTAACGTGTTCACGTCCTAGTAGAATCATTATTAGAATGTAATAGGGAGATAAACATCTCACGTGTTTAAGTCCTAGTAGAATTCGTATTTACATGTAGTAGGGCATTAAACATCTAACGTGTTTAAGTCCTAGTAGAATTATTAGTTTTCTTACCTTGCGGTCAAGATAACACATTGTTGTTCCTTGCAACCACTTTGAAATTTCTTCCACTTGTGTAAGGTACAACATCATATTATGAAAACAAACAACACGTGATTGATTGTTCAAACAATATGATAATGTCATATATATCATAAGTAGTTTTAGAACCATAACCTGTAATAAGGAAGTGTGGATTATTATTCTATAGATAACACTTCAGGAAGCGACAGCAAGAAGGCAACGTGTTATCTTATAAAATAAAATGCAATTTTCCTTTAAGCAATGGTTGTTCATATTCGAAAAGTAATGAATTATTTCAAAGCTAGTTTGAAATGATATGGGTAACTAACAAGAAATAAATCCCGTAACTCCCACTGAAATTGACAGCATTACAAGAATGTTATTTCAGTAATAAAAATGCAATTGCTCCCACTGAATTTGTCAACATGACAAGTGTTACATTTCCAGTAGAAAACATATAGCAGTTTTATATACTTTCCAGTTCTCTTCAAATTCCTACGAGTAGCATGTACTTAGGTATTGAACAAATTATATGAAGTTCTACTTATGTAGACAATGGACTAGCCATTCTTTCATTCAATTAACTTGAATCTTTAGCATGCAATTCCTCTTTTATCATGTACATAACCCCAAAGGTAATTAGCACTTTAGGAATAATAAGAGTCCAAGAAGATTACCTAGCATATATGCTAGTAATTCCTTTACTCTTTGCGGTTTAAAATCATACATCGTGACAAGTGCAGGATGTTATTTATTTTGGTAGCTCTAAATACAATGTTTCCAGTTACACAAAATATTCTATCTTTCAATTAACTCTAGACCACAAAAGGGTAATGAAAGATCAGAAATGAGTTTATCTTTGTAATCCTATCTTAGTTTGTCAACTAAGGAGAAAAGATATGTATAAGTCTCACTCTTCTTACTAGAAAAAGAGACTAAGTTCGTCTTTCAAAGAAAACAACTTTGTTTACGAATTATGTTGCAATAACACAATTAATCAGAACATAAAAAGTTCAATTCTAGTATTTTCGATAATTATATTCTTAAAAGAACTAACTACCCAAATAATTACTAATTAAGACTAAGATCCATCTTGCAACCCCACTTAATTACCATAGGTCTGACCAGTGCGTAAAAAAATAAGACAAGAGGTAAGCGACGAGCTTTAATTACATAATGCAACTCTTAGATTTATGAGACTGTTTAAGGCATTAGTATCAAGTAATAATGTCAAAAGCATGTTTAGTTCTCATCTTATGCCTCGGGTTCAAGGTCTGACCAAGCCAACTCGAAATAAGTCGACCAAGTATGAACGTGTAAAAATAACCAGAGGTCTGACCAAAGCGAAATAATTACCATGGGTTGGAAAGGCCCTTAGGTCTGACCAGAGAAGTCAATCCAAATGCACGTGTTCATAGTTGGATGTCATAGACTTAAAATTAACAAATAGGTATGCACATATAAATGTGGTGAAAGTCGTGTACAAAGAAGCATGCAAAACAACTTTGTAACACTAATTTTAAAAACTTTTGGTAATGACACTGTAGTGATCATCATGGTTCACGGTAGCTCCAATCGAACGCACAGGGAGGCAGAGGACCAGGTAAGCGCTGAAGCATAACCTAGACATCCTTTCGGTGCGACTGTGCGCACCTCTTTGAACCCCCTTTTGAGTTTATTCTAGTGGGTGAGCCGTACATCCCAAGTGTCCATAGCGTCTAGTTTTTAAATTCTTGAAAACGTGTTTCATATATTAGGTCACTTTATTTTACAAAAAACGCTTTTCCACGAATCAAATAGCAGGTCACAATGAGCATGTTATTTAGGCGTGTAAATAAAGACCAACATTAATGTTATGGTTACGATATGTATTATTCTATATTGCATACAATTAGGTGTCAAAGCAAGTAATAATGCACATAGAGGAATCACAAACATATAAGCATAAACATCAGTATAAAAGCACATATTGTTCCGAGTTCTCTTGCAAGTCTTCCCCAAACGGAGAACCATAAGACCGTCACTAGGATACAATACCTAGATCGCCCCATACATCGCAAAAGCAATTGATTGGGTCTTGTGGCTGGAAAACACATAAAAACGCATGGCAATCTCAATTAACAAGTAATTACGCAATTTTATGTATTTAATAAACAATATGTAATTCTAATTATCAATATAATTCTAATTAACAATTAATTAATTCTAATTAACCTTTAAATCTAATTAACAAGTAATTCTTATTAACTTTTAATTCTAATTAACAAGTAATTCTAATTAACAAATTAATTCTAATTAACACGTTAATTCTAATAAACAATTTAATTATAATTTGGGTGTGACTTGTTATTTTTTATTAATATTTGACAAGTATTGCATATAGTTGTCAAAACAAAAATAAAATGAATAACTAAGTTAGTTTCATGCAGCCTTTTAAACAAGTTTATTAATAAAAAAAACGTGTAACCCATAATCGCAAAAACGAGATGGCTCGTGATGCCACTGTTGGGATTTTAGAACTAAGTTAACCATTAACCTCTACGAGTACGCAGCGGATAAGGATCTAGTAATTGCACTTAGGTTAAACACGTAATTATTAAACAATTAATTAATATAACAATTAATTAATAAAAGGGATAAAAGAAAACCTAACCTTTCGTGGCTATTTGAACGCAAGTGTAACGGACAATAAAATCAATACGAAACTAAGCACCTAAAGTAGATGCCTCAATGAGTATCACACACAAACCCGATACCGTATACGTTCGATATATGGCTAGTCGAGAACGTATTAAAACCAATCAACAAGTGGCCCACTTGAATATCACATGAACTAGAAAAACCCAAGAACCAATTTCTTCTTTTCTGCCCGAGATAAAACTTCTGTCCGAGATGTTTCAATGTCACCCGATATCGGATAGATCTATCCGATATCTTTCTACTTTGTTGTCCAATAAACATCAAATAGTAAACTCCCTTTTCTTTTACTGCTAAAGTTCGACTAGTAACTCAGTTAAGAAACATTAATAAAATCTAATACACTTGGACCTAAATTAGATGCAAGTTTAGAATATTAAGAAACCAATTCATAAATCCTAATCGGATTCTAGGATGAATTCCAATCAGGTTATACATGGACTGAGGTTGATCGAATTTAGGTTTAGGGATTAGATAATCATCCATGCAGTTTGATGTAGGGTGAGTTTGATTATATAGGGTCTTGATAAACCCTTGCATGGGCTCAATTCTTGCTCGACAAGCAAGAAACCCAAGCACCCTACATGCCCGATCGTTTGGAGAAACACAAGGCCCAAGGCACTCTCAAACCGACCCACTTTAGAACTTAAACAAGCCCATGGGTCGTGTAATACATCGGGTCGGTTGGGGATCTATTGAAAAGTGAGTAAAATTAAAAAGTGTAGAAAGCCATTCAGAGTGTGACACGTGTCCCCCACTTTAAATTATACATAAAATTCGTCCAGGGGTAATATGGTCTTTTGACTCATTTTTTCCTTTTCATCTCAAATTTCAAACGCACATATCTCTTAAACCACAAACTTTTAGAAAAAACCGATTTCGCCATAATTTTTAAAATTCGATTCTCTTTAAATTGATATAAATCTTTTTAATTATTTCGAAACTTTTTTTTTACATATTCATTGGGTCATGATTTTCTTGATGTTTTTGCTATTTTCTATCCTATTTTTTACCTTAAAAATTGCCGAATCATAAAATACTTAAAGCACAAAAGTTTTAGATTTTGATTCACTCTTTACCCAGGAATTTGAATCACTCAAATCCGATATGATATGAGTGAGATATCGCACGTTAAAGATGACGTTTTAGTAATATTTGTTGCACACAAGGTGTTTGATGAAATGTCTATCTTAAATTTTTAGTGTTAAAATTAAGCTAAATAAACTAATTTTTGTCCCACAACGCATCATTAATCATTTTATTAATGTAAAACTCAAAAAGTGATGTTTTTTAATAGTTAATTTTTTTAACTATTAAAACTGATAAGCCAAACTGATGAACTGATGAACCAAACCAAACTGATAAAGATGAACTGATGAACTAAACCAAAACTAATGAACCAAATCAAACATAGTTCATCAGTTTATTCTGGTTCACTAATCATAGTTTCAGCTTAACATGTTGGTGGTGTTTTTTTTGTTCATTAATTTATTTTGGTTCATCAATCATAGTTTCAGTTTGGTTTGGTTCATCAGTTTTGGTTTGGTTCATCAGTTTTTGGTTTGGTTCATCAGTTTGGTTTTGTTCATCAATCATAGTTTCAGTTTTGGTTTGGTTCATCAGTTTTTGGTTTGGTTCATCAGTTTGGTTTGGTTCATCAATCATAGTTTCAGTTTTGGTTTGGTTCATCAGTTTTGGTTTGGTTCATCAGTTTTTGGTTTGGTTCATCAGTTTGGTTAAGTTCATCAGTTTTGGTTTTATGCTTTTTTTTAAACAGTTTGGTTTGATTCATCTGTTTTGGTTTGGTTCATCAGTTCATTTGGTTCATCAGTTGTAAGAGCACTCCTATCGTTAACGTGTTAACGCCCGTTAAGGGCGGCGTTAACGCCGTTATAGGCGTTATCCGTTGGAAGGCATGCTCAATAATGGCGTTAGAGGGGGAGAAAAAAAATTAAGTTTTAAAAAAAATTTAAACTGACCTTGTCGCATTAATTTACATAAGTAGTCCCTGTAACGTTAAGCTTTAAAAAAAATTTACATAAAACCCCCTAACGGCTAGTTGTTTTTTTTTTTTTTTTTTTTTTTTTTTTTTTTTTTTTTTTTTTAAATTCAAAAACATTATTTTACCACTATAAATACCCAACTAAAACTCTATTTTTTTCACACTTCCTCTCACACTTTATATACTTCCTCTCACACTTTCATAATTCAAAAAATCAAATTCGTTCACAATGGATCCAAATCAAGCTGGTGATATTCCTCTGTCTTGGTCAGACACAGAAGACCTAGCAGACTTCCAATTTATGGCGTCCGCGTACGAGTATCACCTTCAGTTGGAACAAGAAGAAGGTATTGAATCTCAACATCCTATTCGTTCTCGTACCCATATATATCGTGAACGTGAGCTTGCAGAGGAACGTCTGCTCAACGATTATTTCGTACAAGGTTGTAAGTATTCAAACCGGAATTTTCGTAGAAGATTTCGTATGAGCCGGAAACTATTCCTGCAAATAGTTGAAGGTATTGAATCTTATACTTCCGATAATATTCCAGATCATTTTAATTACTTTAGGCAAACACCCGATGCTTGTGGTCGAATGAGTATAAGTGCTCTAATGAAGTGTACGTCTGCCATACGCCAATTGGCGTACGACACCTCACCCGATGCATTTGATGAATACTTGCAAATGGGTGCGAGTACTTCACAATTATGTCTTGATAATTTTAACAAATGTATTATTGATTTGTTTATGCCGGAGTATTTAAGAAAACCAACATGGGCCGACATTCAAAAAATTTATCAACAACTTGAAGAAAAACATGGTTTTTCGGGAATGCTTGGTAGCATTGACTGCGTGCACTGGGAATGGAAAAATTTTCCAGTGGCTTGGCAAGGGCATTTTGCTAGGGGTGATAAAAAAATACCCAACAATTATGCTTGAAGCTGTTGCTTCTCAAGATTTATGGATCTGGCATGCATTTTTTGGGATGGCGGGGGCAAATAACGATATTAATGTTTTAGATAACTCTCTGTTATTCGACGGCCTTCTTGATGATAATGCCCCAAGAGCACCTTATATGGTCAACGGAACTAGGTATGAACAGGGGTATTACTTGGCTGATGGAATTTATCCACAGTGGGCAACTTTCGTCAAATCCTTCATGGCAACAACTGATGAAAAACATACGTACTTTAAAAGGAGACAAGAAAGTGCCCGAAAGGATATTGAACGTGCTTTTGGTGTTCTTCAAGGTCGTTGGGGTATACTACAACAACCGGCACGTCAATATGAAATTGCCACGATACGTAGAATCATGTATTGTTGCATTATTATGCATAACATGATTATAAAAGATCAAAAATTTGAATTACGTGACTATAACGAACTGTGGGTGGATCGTCAGCAAATTTGAGGCAACGAAGATGGGTTGAAAGATGTGATACTCACAGTCGTAAGGCAAAAGAAATACACGACCGACAAACGCATACCCAACTCCAACAGGACCTTATGGAGCATGTTTGGCAGAAGAATCTTGAACGACATGGACAACAACAAAAGAGCGACGATGATGAATAAGTATTTGCTATGTTTTTTTTTTAATTGCAGTGTGTTTTTTTTTATTTCGTTGTATTTTTTTTATTATTATTTTTTAATCTCGTATTTTAATATGTTTTTAGTTTTAATGAAATGTTTGTTTTAGTTTAATAAATGAAGTGTTTGTTTTAGTTCAGGGGTTGAAATTGAAAATATGAAATATTATTGGTGTTATGGTGTTATTGGGATGTTATGGTTGTGAGTGTTTTTTGGTGATGTTAATGTTAAATGTTAAAGCTGATGTGGCGCTGACGTGGACGATGTTATTGGTGTTATGGTGTTATGGATGGGAGTGCTCTAATAGTTAAAATATTAACTATTAAAAAACATCACTTTTTGAATCTTACATTAATAAAATGATTAATGATGCGTTGTAGGACAAAAATTAGTGCATTTAGCTCAACTTTAACACTAAAAATCTAAGCTAGACATTTCATCAAACACCTTGTATGCAACATATATGAGTAAAACACCATCTTTAACGTGTGATATCTTACCCATATGACATCAAATTTGAGTGATTTAAATTTCTGGGTAAAGAGTGAATAAAAATCTATAACTTTCATGTTTTAAGTTTTTCACGATTTGACATTTATGAAGGTAAAAAATGGGCCGAAAATGCCAAAAAAATCAAGAAAATCAAGAACTAGTTGATATGTGAAAAAAAGAAGTTCGAAATATTTATCAAGATTTATACCAAATTAAAGAGAATCGAATTTTAAAAAATATGGTGAAATCGGTTTTTCGTAAAAGTTTGTCGCTTGAAAGTTATTTGCGTTTAAAATTTGGGGTGGAATATAATAAAATAGTTAAAATGACAAAAATACCCCTAACCGAATTTAATAAGAAAAAAAAGAAGAGAGTGAATGGAGGACACTTGTCACATTGTCAGATCGGGTCAATTCATGCATACATATCTGGTGTATTATTCAAGTATCAAAACGTTCGTCACGTAACTCATGTTTATCGTGTGTGCCCCCATCGGCTCACACACTCTTAGTCGTTTAGTCGTGTTTATAACTCCCACAAACCAACATTAAACTCTAAATCAGCTCATGAGTCTAATTTCCCTTTTCAAAAACGTATGATACGCTCCAAGAGGAGCTACAGTTAATCCGGTATGAGTTTTTAAAGTTCTGGTAGCTGCGCTTTTTTAAAATCTGACCTTGTCGCATTAATTTTCATTTCACTTCAATTTAACTACTAAACGAGCCAAAACGTAAACAATAACTATTAAAGTAAACTCATAGGACTACAATTTTCGCTTTTACTTCAAGTTAATCCAATAAACGGTTAGTTCTCTATGACCCTTCAAAGTCAACCCATTTTTGCTGTCCTAAATTCAAATATCACCAAAACGACCCACAATCGATGATAAGTTATTCTACTATTTACCAATCTTATATCTAAGCTTATTAAACATGTATATAATCATTTTCAATAAGATTTGCACTTATAACATGTCAAATTTGCCTTGTGCCAAACACCCTTTATAAACTAGAACTAAACATAATCTTCTTTGTTAACATGAACTAACTCAATTCTATAAACATAACTTCATTATATTCTAAAACATAATCATTCTCTAATCAATAAAAACATGTTAACATGGTCTATGATCATTAAGCATGTATATAACCTCATAGGATAACTAAGCTCATCCATAACATGTTTTAACACTACAAATCCAATTTTTAACATGAATCATAAATTCAAGACTTGTAAATAGTTCATACCTTTGTGGGTATCAAGTTTAGGAAGCTTAAATCATCTTGTAAAAATCATATCTACTCCAAAATTCTTCCAAAATTCATATTTAGGATGATTTCTTCATCCTTAAGAACTTTGCCAAGTTTTCCCACCAAAAATACACATACACATGTGACGATGAGAAAAAATCTGGACTAAAAGGTGTTATAAAGCTATAAGGGCATAATGGTAATTATGCCTCTAAATATACTTTACACCGTTAGTCCCTGCCATTGAATTGCACCGTTAGTCTTTTTTCATTGGGAGGTGATACTCACACCACTTTTTTTGATTCATTCACCACTTTTATGCATTACAGGTTTGTACTGTACAAACCTGTAATGCATAAAAGTGGTAGAATGAATCAAAAAAAGTGGTGCAAGTATCAATTCCCTTTTTCATTAACCATTTGCACCGGAATTCCTTATTTCTAATAAACTACTAACATAAGAACTTTTCTAATTTTCTAATAACAATATAAAAGTCTATTATTAAAACTTATAATAATCGAGGTTTTATAGTGTCTACAGAAGATGATGACCCTACAGAAGAGTGTGCAAGGTGCAAGAATATTGGGGGTTACTGTGACCATGACACAATATACGATGTTGATGGCTTTGTTTACAAAAATAACTTCATTTGTTATGGAGGTAATGAAAGCAAAACATCGTTGGGTGTTATTCTAGGTAATGCCTTTTCTCTATGCTACTCAGTATTAATTATACTCTGGTAAGTTCTTTCTATTTGTAGAATAAATCCTACTGCAACCATACCTGCTTAAGGAGTTTCCAAATAGTCCGGTAACTTTTTTTTTTTTTTTTTTAAACGAGAAGTAAGGAAGTTGAAATAGCTTTATACGGGGTTGCTAGACCAAACAAACCAATTACGGAAAAAGTTCTGAAATATGTTCCAGATTCAATTATTGGATAACTCATAACTAGAGAGTATGGTTTTATTTAAGTATTTGTTTCCTTAATTTCTTGGTTTTTAGTTGTTTTTTTGCCAATTACATTTGTGGGCTACGACCTTACAGAAAGAAAACGAAGAAGGCGCGCTAACATGTGTCCTTTGATGAACACAAAAGAAAATAAAATTCTCCAAAACAATTTATGTATTTTAACAACAAATGAGAGACAAAATCATTAAGGCTCCACGGAAATAAAATTAAAAGAAATTTGATACGGAAAAATACCCAAACTTTTTTGTTCATCAAAAAATTTTGACAACTTTTTTTCATATTTTTTTGTTCATAGAAAACCATAATTTTTCTATTAAAAAAAAATAAATAAAAATAAAATAAAATAAGCGGTTTTGTTTTCACTAAGCTAGCTTTGTTATCAACTTTTTTGCAATGTTGAAGTCAATTTTTACAAAACAGATTATATTTACTAATTTGGTTCGTATTATAGAATCCTTACTCTTTTATTTGATTGTAGGCTCCATATGCCTCAGTTGCAATTATTAATGCTAAATCAAATTACAATACTAGTTTATCAAACGGAAATGGCTATTTGATTCGACATTCTGTAAAAGTTACACTAGTTACATCTTTTGACAATGGAAATATATCATTCTCTGTGTATAGCAAGAAGGTGGATAACTTAAGAATTTTCTGAGTTTATATCTTTGGGACAAGTTCTGCCTTCAAAAAAAAATAATGAAGTAAAAACGGCAGGATATATAGTGTGATTATAACAATTGTAGAAGTATACAGATTTTCTCTGTCTTTGTCATCAAGTAGCTTCCATTATCAGAAAAAGTACATATGAAAACCTTAAAACAATAACTAATCTGGAATTCGAGATACTTTGGACATGAATCGTGGACTTTTGAATCAAGTTATGGCTACTTACTTTTCGTTGTGTATTGGCCTTGGTTCAGGTATTAGCATAAGCATGGGTCTACTTTTTCTTGTGGCCATCGCCTATATATTAATAAAGGTGATCAAGAAAACAAAAGAAAGGAGACGAAGAAAGAGGTTTTTCAAACGCAATGGTGGTTTACTTCTAAAACAGCAAGAAGAAGCCGACCCATCTTTGGTTGATCAAACCATACTTTTCACATCACGTCAATTGGAGAAGGCCACTGACAACTTCAATGAGAACAGAGTTCTTGGTCGAGGAGGCCAAGGTACAGTCTACAAAGGTATGTTAGTTGATGGAAGAATTGTGGCAGTTAAAAAATCAAAAATTGTAGATGAAAACCAATTAGAGCAGTTCATCAATGAGGTGGTGATTCTTTCACAAGTCAATC